>CM033795.1:15358398-15725094 GCA_019656835.1 Rhododendron ovatum
AAAAGTAGGTCTCACCGGGCACTACCTTTAAATCGCGACATCCATGCAATTTACGTGACCGGTTTTGTGATCCCGTAAATTTGTTAAAGAGAATTCGTACGCGATCAAATCCACCCGTTGACAGAAGAAGGGTGGCAGAGGGATTGCACGCCAACGCCCAAGAAATCCCTAGTTTGCCCTCCAGCAGCAACGCTCTCTTCCTTGTGTATGTTCCGGCGCTTCGAGGGGTACATCTGGAACTGATTATAACCGGAGAGATCATTTCCTCCGCTCTCCACCTCACTTCCAACGCTGCTTGTTATGCTTGGGTTTGCACCATACATTAGTCCACAAAACTTGTTCCCATCTTGCCCTTGATGATTATAACTGGAAGTTGCACCAATTTGTGCAGCCTTCTGTAACAGAGCCGTTGCAGAAGTATTTGTGGAAGCCATTTGCTGAGGCTGGTGATGGATTCCAATTCCATACAAGGAAGGAATCGAAATGCTTGTCATTTCATCGGTATTGCCCGAACCGATCTTGTTTCCAAACACCCAATTCATTTGGTAATCGGACGGTGGGGGATTCGAACACTGAACCTGCAGTGGATCGCCTAGTTGGTGAACCTGTTGGAAATCAGTATTCCCAATCCAAAGAGGGAGCGGTAACGGCTTGTTCGGAGTGAGATTTTCGTCGTTTTTCGTTGAGGTTGGAATGAAAATGGGAGAGAAGTTCTGGGGCATCGTTGGGCCGCCAATTTGGGCTCCGATGAAATGGTAACTGATGTTGTTGGGAGTGGCCATTGGGGTGTTGATGCTTGATGCCGCCGCGACTCTTGCTGATTCTTCTGCTAAGGCATCACAGAAGGCCCTGTGGGTGATGAAGCTATCTCTCCTGCCATTAGACAAGAAATTTACAAGTAATTAAATGTGTATATATCAGAGCTAAGACTATACGAAACAATATCACATCAATAATCCATCGTACATAGTTTGTGGGTTTCAGTTATAATCCAGAAACTGTTCGTGTATATTTTGGTTTTAAATAGCAGTAGCAGTAATGATGTAGCAGGAGTATCGATTGACACGTAGTGAGAATTAGGTGTAACGATTGTGAAGTTTTTAAAATTATTTTTGGCACCAAAGCACTTGAAGCGACTGTAGTGGTTCCATTAGAGGCTGTGAAGTGTGAAAAATATCGGATACAAAGAAATATGTACTGGAAATCCACCGATACAAGTGTGAACTTTTGGTAGCAGCGATATATTCCGGGATGTAGCGGAATTGGTTAGCCGAAGAACCGCTATACGTAGCGACCGAAATAAATCTATGCTTGAATTATCAGTTTTGACAAGAGAGAAACAAGACTAAGAGGGAAAACAAGATTATATGGTAAAAGATAAACCTAGATATGTCTCCTTAAATATCAATCAAGAAGTAAGCCCAAACTAATTAAAACTAGTACTATCGATAAACAGAAAAGTTGATTACTAGCTAGAACAAGAGAAATACTAATTGATGACCTTGGAACCAACAGTTCTGGCTATCTTTATTGCCGAAGAACTATTGATTTTTGAAAATGGCTCGCCAAGCATAACTCCCAGTTAAGCTTAGGGTCCTGGGATCAATCGAGATGCTTAAAAGCGGGTTCGGACTATAAAGTTATTTAAAAACCAAACAGTTACGAAAAAAAAAATCAGTTTCCTGCCAAATTTCATCCTTTAGACCCTCAAAAAATCAACAGTTATTTGTTTTCCATTTTTGTCAATATTTTATACATGATTGGTGGGAGTTAGTGAGACAGTTACTAAATTAGTCCACAAAAAATTCAGAAGCTGTTTATAACTCTGAATTTCAAACGCATTTGATAAGACTTGAACTCAGGTCCCCCTTGAGAGAGGAACAAGAGATAACTATTGGGCTACAAAATCTGTTGGTTCGAGAACACTTTATTAGCCTACTTAATTTTCTTACAATAATTCAATGCCGCTAATAGTACCACCGTCGCAAGAAGGTTAACGAAAATTGATCTGAACACCATGAGTTATATAAAAGCATCGATCAATGCCATGCTACTAGAAAACGAAAATCTAGATTACGCAGTAAGAATCGATGAATTACCTCGAAAATATAGTACCACAGTCGCACTTGTACTCCCGAGTGCCACAAGTTTTCGAGTGAGCCTTCCAGTCCGACTGCACGGCGTATCGCTTCGCGCACTTGTCGCACTTCCACTTCTTCTCGCCGTGCTTCCTGCAGAAGTGCTTCTTTATCCCGGTCAGGTCGCCGAGCGCCCTGGAAGGGTGGTTGTGGACGCAAGTCTTCTCGGGGCAGACGTAGACGCGCTTCCGGATTTCCTTGCTGGTCCTTTGCTTCAGCTTCCACGGCAGGTTATGCCCGCGCCTGTGCAGCTGCAAGTTTTGATCCCTTTGGAAACCTTTCCCGCATATCTCGCACAAGAACCGGTTGGTCGCCATTAGGGTTTTGGGGGACAGCGCGATGACTTCGGCCTCAGGATCTGAGAGATATTGAAAGTGATCTGATTAATATATAAAAGCCATATAAATACTATTTATATAGCTAGACATAATACTGTAAGTTAATCAAGAATATGAACTGAACAAACTAGAAATAGGGGAGAGGCCGGATATGGAAGTGACCACCTGAACAATTTATGACAAGTTCCTAAAAACTCGAAAACAAATCTGAAAAATGGATTGATCATCATGTGGGTATATCCATGAATATGCCGAGGTTTATAGGAATTAGAAAGAAAGTAAGTCAAATAATCCGAAAAAATAAATTGATTATTTATGAATATCCATGGATATACCAGTGTTCGTAAAGCTAAGCAGAGAGAAAGATAGAAAGCAAGCAAGCAAGAAAGAAAGGAAAGCTAAGAATATATGTGTGTTTTTTTGGTGGGAATTAATTATGGAGGCTTGCCTGGATTTCCAGGGAGATTTCTCTTCTTCCTTAGCGGGAGAGGATTGGATCCACCACTTGGGTTTTGAGTAAAACCATTTGAGATTTCTTCGTCTACCATTTTTTCAAACATGTCACCTCTTTTTCTTCAAAGTTTGGTCACCTCTTTTTCTTCAAAGTTTTGAATCAACTGATCTCTCTCTCTCTCTCTCTCTCTCTCTCTCTTCAATAAAAGGGGAGTATTAGAGATGGAACTAAGAGAAAACACCAGAGAATGAGTGCCTTAATAACAAGAGCTCAGCTGCTTAAGGAGTAGATCTCTCTCTCTCTCTCTCTCTCTCTCTCTCCCCTCTGCAGTCTTTTTTAACTGCTTTTAGTTGAACTGAGAATATAATAATGACGGTTTGGGGGAGGCGGTGAAAAGTGGAAGTTGGAGGGGGAACATAGAGGGAAGGAGGAGGTGGCAAAAACCACACTAAAGGTGCATCATGATACATATCATAATTGGCCTTTTCCCCTTGGAAATGATTATCCCATAATTTGCTTGCTTTTCCTTTTTATATTTTTCTAATAGATATCTTCCAATCACCATGCCTAGACTATATTTTGTTTTAATAGAAAAATACTAGCTTGCTATTTGTAATAACCCCACAAAAGCTTGTGACCAACTATCAAATCTTCCATAGGGAGTTCTTAGTACATATTTTTCTCATTATACATAAAAGAGAATTTAGTTCTTTCTACAAACTTGATTTCGATAAATTAGGTAGTTAGTCTAGAAATTTATTTCGGATGACTTCTTTTTATGATCATACAGGTTACTTCTAGATGTAACTTTGATGTTTTTTTTAAAAATTTGGTACTCTTTTAAATGGACCAATTAATCTAGGAGATTAATTACTATAGGAGATTAATTACTATTGATTGGCTGATGTTTCAATTAAAATCGGACAAAATCTAGCTCTTATCGATTGAACCATGGATTGAACACGATACGCATGATGACAAGCACAATGATAGTCGAATTATTAACGAAAGACTTTCTAACGGACCTGGTTATCAGGTAATTGATTGTCACTGCACCAGTCCTTCATGGGGGTGAAATCTTAGACATAGGAAGAGGATTCATTATGTTTCTTTCATTGTTTTTTTGGTAATTTCCTGTTGATGTACATGACATGCATGCTTTTGATTCATTCTATAAATTAGGAAACATGCTTCAACAGGCATCTCTCTGCCTCATGAGGAAATTCTAATGGCCTTTGGCAATTAATCTCCCAAGTTGAATGTCCTCTGTAAAGAAAGCCAGTTCACTTTAATAGGATGAAAACATTTCAAAAAAGTGCAAAAACTGAAAATTCATAAGCTAATTGGTAAATGCAATTCAATGGGAATGAGCACCCTTTGAGTCAAGTGGGTGTAATGAGATTATTATTATTATTTTTATGTCAACTAAAGTAAGAAAGTAGATGTTATATTAAAGTGTGATTGATGGGCAATACCCATCTAACAAAAGCTCCTTTTGTTCTCATATTTCACACAAGTGAAATCTTTTTACTTAGTTGCATAGTCAAAATGAATGGAAAAAGCATTCCCAAAAAAGACTTAATACGTTGTTTCCCATGGCATTATATATGGATACAGTTTTGTTCTGTTCCAAAAGTTTATTACGTGTCATATTTTGATGATTCGATCCTTTCATTTATATATATAGTCTGCTAGTACATAGATAATTAATTGTCCTAAAATAGAATAAAATCTGAATGGAACGCAGAACAAGCAGTATTAGCTACCTTGAGCTTGTGAGAGTGTCAATGGTATCCCCAACTAACACTCAGCCAGTACTAGCAGCCTTGGGCTTCTAAACGTTTGCGGATAGGCTCCGTTCCACTAAAGGAAGTAAGTACTTATTTTTTGAATTAAAGATGATATATTGTGAGAGAAAGACATGTCTCGTAAAGTAAAAAATAAGTACATAAAAATAAGAAACTTAGCCAAACGAGGCCTAAGAAGGGTTCTAGATTTTTTTTTGCAGTATTAATTCATTAAATATGAGCTTATAAAATCAAATCTATGAGCATAATTAATAGTACTTTTTGCTATTAAAATGCAAAAGAGAGAGATATGCTTCAAATTTTGTAAGACCCCATTCGTCGTTTAATGGTTTTGGATTTTGGATTCTAATTATTATTCTATTTGTCTTCAATCATTACTCTAATTTTTCTCTCCAATCTTTACCCATATTTCTAATCATTATTCTATTTCTCTTTACAGTTATTACCTATAAATTTAAATTCAAAATCTCAAAACGAATGGAGTCTACGGAGGACGATGGTGAAATGATGACGATGATGGTGAAATGAGGAGATTCTAATTAAGTGGATAAAAAGTCTTTGGACGGTTAATTTGATTGTTGGTTTTCTCTTTGAATGGTAGATGATTACCCACTTTAAAGCTTTTCTTGTTGAATCGTTCCCCAGTTTCTTTCTTTAAAGGAAAGATCATCTCTGGATCTGTCATTTCTGAGTACTACCCAAAACAGTGCAGAAATTGAAAGATGAACACTCGATCCCTTTCTCTTTTTTTTTTTGCCGACCAAAACTAACCCACTTGTACTTTTTAGTAAGCGAGTACAGTTTTTTTCTTTTCTTTACTCCCTCCGTCCCATAATATTTGTTCGGTCCGTAAAACGGAGACATAAAAATAATACTATTTTTATAAGAAAAGTTGAAAAAAAATTCAACAATTTACTAGATCTCGATGAGTTCTTTTAACTTATGAAAAAAATTTAAATTTTTTCTCAAAAAAAATGTATTATTTTGTAGTCATTGTTTTGTGGGCTGGACAAATATTAGGAGACTGAGGGAGTATTTTTTTTTTGTAAAGATTATATTAATGATTTATTAACTTACAACTGCTGTAGCTATCGATTTCTGTAGCGGTCCGTCCGTATAGAATTACCGAGTTATTGATAATGGATTATGAGTATCCATTACAATTAGATGAAAAATGAACTTAACCTACTTTTTATTTCTGGCTCGCGCGGTAGATGAAAAATCTTGAGTTACTTAGGAGTATATTTGAGTCATTTTTGGGCATATATAGATATGGGTGCCATATTAGTAATGAATTACTGTAGTTAGGAGTAATTGATTACTAGAGAGAATATAGTAGTATAAGCTAGGTTGGTTTGGGAAAAGACCGGTTAAAAGACAGAGAACTGACAAAGGCAGTGAATTTTTGGAAGAGAGAGCAGTCGTCTGGTTGTGGGCTGACTTTTACTGCAAAACGCCCTTTAATCATAATCTAATGATTTTTTTGCTTACTAAACTTTGTTTAGTGTTTAATCTTTGGAGTTTAGCTGTTGAACTTTGGTGGCCATCAGAATATTCTCTCCTTCCCCAATACCCCTCTCTCTCTCTCTCTCTCTCAAAGGCACCAACACCAGCTTCAACTTTCAAGATCTGCCCTTATTAATTAGGGATTCCCTTACCTTTCTAATTACCCCTCCAATCCTAGCTAGTTTGTATCCTCTCTCTCTCTCTCTCTCTCTAGATCTCTTGTTTTTTGAGGTAGTAAAAAACAACAAGATCTGTACAAGATTGAAATCATGTGGAGATTTCAAAAGGGTTTGGGAAAAAGCAAAGTGTTGTCACCAAGGGGTATGTTTTTTTCTTGTTGGTTTGTCTTTCAGTACTAGGGAAAAAAAATGAAGGAAATGGTGGACTTTTTATTCAGCTTGAGGTAAATATAATCCTTGGTCTCATATAGTCCTTTTCTCTGGGACCCTCCGCCTTTGATCTCAAACTACCCTCCGTGCTGTGAGCACTCACTCTTGTAGACTTTAAGGGCGTGTTTGATTGCAGATTTCGTTTTGGAGGGATTCGTAATGAGGTGGAATTAGGATTAGGATTAAGAATGAGGTGGGATTATTAATGAGGGGATGAATCATTCATTCATGTTTGTTTTGCACAGGATTATGATTGGGATTGAAATTGAGAATGAGGTGAGATTGTAAATAACATGTTTGTTTTGGCTAGGATTAGGATTGGGATTGGGATTGAGATGGGTTTTTAAACTAGTCTTGCTCAATCCCATGGGGATGGGATTAGTAGTAACAGCCCCCTCCCCCCCCCCCCCCCCCCCCCCCCCCCCATGATATTGCTAATACCCCCATTTTGGGGGATTAACAATCCCATGGAATAACTAATCCCCATCCACAAATGCCAACCGAACAAAGAATTAACAATCCTATCACCTTCTCAATCCCAATCCCTCCCTCCAAGAGGGTTATCAAACACGCCCTAATAGTTTGAAATATCTTCGGGAGACGCTTTTATCTCGCGCTCATTCACGTACGTTACGTGAATCAGAATAAATCTTGACAATCCAAATATCAGAACACGTATTATAGCACTGCATCCGAAGCTAGCTGCATGCTATATTTAAATTGCAAAAATGGAAGCCTGATCGATCGAATAGCAACCAACTTAAGCGCTTTGAATTTCAAATTTAATTTTGAAGTATAACTACGATAAATCGTCTATTGGCTAGTGATCATAACATTTTTATCCTTGCCTCTTTTTACATTTTCCTTTTATGTTGATAAGTTTTGAATCAACTTCCAACTTTAAAGTTGCACTAAAAGCATGCGTCACCAAAATGAGTTTCTTTTTTAAGGCTTTTACGTTCTTTTTTCTTTTACTTTTCTTGAGGTTCTTTTCCATTGGATGCGACTATAGCCAAATAAAATGGAAGACAACCAAAAAAATGCTTTATCTGCCATGCATGCAAGCATCATTTTTTGATGATTGGAGAAGAGAGAAATTTTATTTACATCGAAAACACTGAAGTACAAGTTACAACGAGTCAAACTACAATTAGCAATCAATGGTAGGAAGGTATAATATATCTTCATTAGGGACGGAACCATGATGTCGTAAACGCGGGAATTTTGAACAACAAGATTTTGAAATTTCAAGATTCGGAAATCTTATGGTTAGTTTGATTTAGGTTTTGAGGGATGTTTTTTGGGTAATGAGTGAAAAAAGATAGAAAGAGAAATGAGATTAATTAAGAAAGAAAAAACTTATGGAAGACTGTGTGCTGAGAGAAATTAGATTTTGAGACAAAAAAAAAAAAAAACACATTCTAGGTGTTCTTAACAAACATAAAAACGCCAATGGGCTTGTAGCCCAATGGTATTTCCTAGTCCTTCCGTCAGGAGTCTGGTGCGTTTGTCGTTTAGGGCTATGAATTGTCTTTGGACCTCATGTGTACTAACTTACTAACTATCTCTAACCCCCGTTGATGTATATACCACTTGGCAAAAAAATAAAACATAAAAACAACTAATAAGATTAAAAAAAAAAAACAAATCCCGAAACAAGGGCCGTGGCCCCCATACGCCCATACCAAATGAGTATATATATGCAAGACTAATATTGGCCTCTATGGACTAACTTTTCGTCGTCTTTTTATACCGTCTTAATTTTTTGTTACCAATGTCTTTAGCGTCGTCTTTAGCAAACTTTTTCGACTTTCGTTTATATATTCATACTTAATTTTTCGATTTCTCTCGTTGAGATAAACGCAAATCTAAGTAAAAATTTAAGAGGGAAAAACCAAAAAGACCGACAAAAGTTAGCCAAATGGGTACGTTCTGATATCCCGAAAGGAAAGCTTGACAAGGCACCAACAAGTAAAAACATATATAACCTCGCCTCCCAACCAAATTTCAAACATTAGAACGAGAAAAAAACCTCAAAAAAGTAGTAGCCTAAACGAAATTAATTGCTTGACAAGACTCTAATGTGACCTAGTGGTCAAAAGTTTAAGTTGTCAAAATAGTTTCTCTGCTTTCTGAGCTTAGAGCATCAACATCAGCTTAGCAATACAATAATTTTTAGGTATTTTACCTAATGACACCTCAAAAACTATGGTGTAGTAGCTTAGCTATTGAGGTAGTTATTCTACATTTATCTACAGTACTTCTCTATAAGTACCTAATGACCGTAGCAAATGTAAACATAAAAAAATATTTTCTCTCTCATACATCCATCTCTTCTCTCTCTTCCAGCAAACCAAACCAAGTAAATCCTCTTCTCTCTCCTCCAAGAAATAATGGGACAAATTAATTGTTTAAAGACAAATAGGGGAAATAACTAGTGTTGCTGTAGTTTCTATTGAAAACTGAATAGCTAAAATGAATGGAAAATGATTTTGCCACACCATTTTTTGATAATGCCATACCCTGCAAGTGTATTTTTTGGTGTGCAAGTGTATTTTTGCACCAAAAAATATACTTGCAGGGTGTGACATTATCAAAAAAATGTGGGGCAAAATCACTACCCAAATGAATTTATAAGGTATTCTAGCTTTTTTTTATTCCTAAGCTGGTGTACTTGCTCTTAGACTGTATTTATGCAACCATTAGTCTCACGCATTGGGTAGTCCTTTTGTGGAAAAATTAAAACTTTCTTTGCTTATAGGGTAATGTCTCCTACATTCAATCCTTCCCCAAATCCTACACTAATTAACATGAGTCGTTGCTCTGTGAAGAGCCTTAGAGCATTCACATCTCCCTCTTTACGTACTTTCCTCTCCAAACTAAATTAAAGAGCAAAAATGAAAAAAAAAAAACCTTCAAAACCCCCCACATCAGGCTCTCTCCCTCCCTCTCTACTTTGAAAGATTTCTAACTTTGCTACAATAACTCTTTAATTTCCAAGAGTAACTATTCACTTGTTACTTATTATTTTAATATTTTTATTTCCCTGTTCCCTGCTACAGTGACTCGGCTTAATATTTTTTTACATTCTATTTGGTTCTGCGACTATTTTAGGGGTCTAATATGAAAGTCCTAGGGACAAATATAAATTATTATTTTTTAGGATAAAATGATCAGAAAAATAAAATTTTCACATCGGTTCAAACTGATTGAAGATTTGAGTACTTAATTTTTTTAGACTATTTATATATTAAAAAATAATAGATAACAAGTGAACAATTGCTCGGAATGGGATAGTTTGGTACTTTTTTTAGAATAGAGAAATAATATTTTTAATGGAATAATTTTAATATAAAGAGTCTGATGCAGTAGAAATTTTTAAAGTGGATAGCTAAAGTAATAAAGTAACTTTTTACTGTAATTATTCAACCTCTAATTAAATTTTGTACAACCAATCAATTTGTATATATAGTGGAGTATTATATATATTCCATAGAGTTCACATTCTCGTGCGTAAACAAGTAGTAGTAATATATTTTTATGGAGAGGTTAATTCAGACTTTATGTGCAAAACACTAAACAGAAGAGACGAAGACCCAACACTACGTGCTTATGTCCTCTAGTGAATCATAATTGATTCTAGTTTTTACATTAGATTGACCAACTTGGACACTCTCTCTCTCTCTCTCTCTCTCTCTCTCTCCAAATTGAAAAAAGATCATGTTGCTCGGGACATGGATTAAAATAAAGTGGTTCTCATTTGTTTGAGTGTGACTGTAAAGTTATAAATAATAAAATAACATAAAAACCAAGTGCTAACCCTACTAATTAACATTAGCTGCTATACTAGCTAGCCCACTCCTATGCTTAGTCTAGTACCAATCTTTAACTTCCTGTAGACAATGTTGTACCTATTTTTTTTTATCAGCAAAAATAACATTTTATTAAAAAAAAAGAGAAGGGATTTCAATCAAAAGTTAAAAAGTTACCGTCAGATGGACAAAGTCGAAACAATTAAGGGAAAATGACGGCTAAGGACATGTTTTGATTATTAATACCCGCTGAGGACATTTTCAGCATTAACAATTGTTCTTAGCACATCCTTGATGGGTATTAATTATTAAAACACGTCATGGACCGTCATTTTCCCAACAATTAATTAAAACATTAAACAGCTCAAACAATCTAAAAGACCTAAAAAGTCCAAATCAAACATTACAGTTCAGCTAGCCCAAGAAAACCTGAAAACCTAACCCTAAATTGAAACAGCCGCCACCCACCTATCAGACAATGTTCTACATATACGTACTGAATTCTTATTTGCGGATCAAAAAAAAAAAAATTTCTTATTTGATTTTCTTAATTATATATACTAGAGCAAGATGTTTATGTGAAAGTGTCTCATGGATTTCCCGTATATATATTTGTGCATACCACTATCGATAACTTTATGTATGATCTTATCTTCTCTACGTGCTTAATTACATTTGGATGAAGGTTTTTGAAAGTTCTGAGGCAATCCATCTCTTCTCTGAATACATAACTTGGATGATCAGAGAAATTTATTCACGGTGGAGCTGTGATTAAGTTTTTCACGGATTTGCTCAATCGCAGTTGTCCATTTTCGTAATCAATAGTTGATATTGCTTTTCAATCCGGACCGTCCAAAAATACTTTGGACGCACGCGATTAGACTCCGTAAACCCATTTTCACGGTATCCTCCGTAAAAAAAGATATTCTCAACTTGGATATGACGCACCCAAGTATGTATGGTAGCCTAGCTCACAATATAAATGGAGTTAGAATGACACTATTATGTTCAACCAACAAAACAATAATGTCATGCAATATAGCATATAAAAACTAAAGATTCTCTTGGAAAAGCAAAGTTAAAGCAACCCACTGTCTCCCCCTCTCTAGGTGGATTGCATGGTCCCAATCCTAAAAGGATATTCACATCCTACATATGATTCATCTTTGGTGTTTGTGGGTGTTTGAGAGAGAGAGAGAGAGAGAGAGAGAGAGAGAGAGATGTGTTTTGAAATGCAAAATGATGAGCCTTTAAAGAGAAAAACAATGTTGTCAAATTACAAGCACTGAAATTCCACTAAAACAATTAATGCCTTGGAACAGCGTTGGTTGCAGGATTTTAATTCATCGGTGACAAAAATGTATAAATTTTGCATACAAAATACTGTATAATATAACTATATTTACTTTGCTTGAAGATTTATCAAGCCTAATTTATTTTATTTTGTTGAGCTAAATGATCTATGTACTCACAAATTTCAGTAAATTTTCATTTACACTACTTTGCACAACTGATGCAGTGCCGACAATAGAAAAGAAATATCAAATTATACGCGACAATATGCAAGATTTTAGTATATTTTTTGAACCCAAAGAGTTAGCTTGAATTAATCCCTTAAACCCTAGTTGAGTCCTTGGAATTAAGGTTAGGAATGGAAAGGATTTGGTTGGTGAATGTGGTTTAATCATTAAATTGTTAGATTGAGATTGATTGGGGGATAGAGATTAGACAAAGAGAGCAAGCAAGAGGGCCGGGAGAAAAAGGCCACTTTCAAAAAACTTCAAAAAGAAGATCAAATATTCAAAGGGAGGTCCACCATCCCACTTTGTTTTTTTTCATTATAATAAAAAAGAGATTTGTGGGCTTTGGTTTTTAAGCTTTAGTGCCCAATTTGATGGCATCCTCTTTGTTAAGTAGTAACAATTGGACGTACGACATAATCTAATCGATTTTACAAACTATTCTTACTGATAGTGATGGATGGCCCAATGCATACTTTTTTTTTTCCTAAATAAAAGAATTTATTAATCTTTATAAGGATTACAAAGATTAAAAGGATCAAGGGCAAACTGATAAAAAGCCACCCAAAACCTAAATGAAAGCAAGACGCCAACCGAAAAATTGGAAAACCAAAGAAAAACCGATATGAAAACAGACAAGAACCTCGTGAGCCTCAAACCCAAACAAGCAAATAAAGACCAAAACACCAAAACCAAACCAAGACACCAAGCCAAATACAACTGCAAACATAGCCCAAACAAAGAATAATCAAAACTGCCAAAATCCGAAAGAGAAAATCGAATACAACGAACAAACTGAGGGGGCAAAATGGAGGCCATAAGATCAAACCGAAAACACCAAACCTCGGAGTAAAAACTCCAAGGAAAGAGAGGCGTCTTTCTCATTATCATCAAGATCCTCGAAGTCAAAATCCTCCCCTAGGTTATCAAAAGTGTTGATTAATTCTATCCGTTAATTCTCCTACACTTCAACAAATTGCTTTAACCAATAATTCCTCCCCCCTCTAGGCTTAATGCCTATCCTGGGGCCAAAATCCAGTGTCTTCCGAGCCTCCTTGAAAAGAAGCGAAGAGGAAGGGCCCTTCTTTTTTCCTGAGGATTAGATTATCAGTCAAAGCACCAAACTCTACAATATGTTTGTTTTTTTTTTTAATCTTCCTCTTCGATCTTCTCACTCTCCTTTCCATTTTAATTAATGGTGGCATTAGAGAACAATCTATCACTGGTAATGCATCTCCCAACTCGATCTTCTCTGCATACCAACACCAAGAGATTGATCATACTGGTCCCAACTCTTCCCTGTGTCCATAGTATCGTTTTATACGATTTTTTTTCAACTTCGCTACATAATTTTATATTTTTCTGATTCCTCTTGTCGAGATGAATGATTAAAGAACTTATCGCAAAGATAAAAAGTAATCAATTCAAATTGAAATATAGAATGTGAAGGAAGTAAATTTAACTTTAACAAATTATGTGAAAAACTCATACTTGTAATAGCCATAAAAAATCTAATTCTGAAAATTCATCAATAATAGTTAGATTTAGTAGAATTAAAATGAATTCTTACTGATTAGGAGGACCCCACTCTAACCGATTAATTTTTTTTAAAGTATTTAAAAATTTAACTTAGGAAAGTAAATATAACCTTATAGGCTTTAGAGGTTTAATGTATAATTATATAAACATGAAGGACTGATGTCTAATTAAAAAGATTCAAATTGAAACAAATAAGAAACCTTTATAGGACTACTAATCAAAAAAGAAGAAGAAACATTTAGGACGAAATTGAAACATATATATAATAACCAAATTAAAACTTGCATATAACTATAGTCTATAGAGATGAAATTGAGACAGTGAAAAATTATAAGGACCACATTGAAACTACAGGACCTAAAATAGTAGATAAGCCCAAACTTAATAGTATTCGGCGCGCAAACCTAAACCTTTTAAAAGATACATTTTTTGTAAAAAGAAGAAAATTTTTACCACAAATCAATAGATATCAATAATTTCTTTAACGTTGTGAAAAAAAAAATTTAATAAATTTTTTTTTTTTAAAGACCTAAATTTGCATACCGCACATTTATTTAAGGACAAAATGAGTATTGAACAGGGCCCAAGCCCCAATAGACTCGACTCGATAGACAGCCAGAACCACGTATCTCTTGGTTTATTGGCCCATATGATTTGGGCTCTTTTTTAAATCTTGGACTAGATTATTGGGCCAATCTCCAGACCCAAATGACCCCGCTGCTACAAGGAGAGAGAGAGAGAGAGTTGTTCGCGATTGTGTAATAGTAACCAGTTGTAGAGCAACTACTCAGCTTACCCAAATCTCAAAACCAGGTATGAACCCTAATACATCTTTGATCTTTCTGTCATATTGCTATTTTCCAGTCATTAATCGCTGAAAGTTGTGTATGTTAATGCTTAACTACTTGTTTGTTTTTTTGCTGGAAAAAGTACTTGTGGAAGCAGTAGAACCTAGAGTTTTAAATCTCCCCTTTTCTAGTTGTTACGGTCTGCAACAATGCGAAGTGTGGCCAATCTAAGCTGCTTGCAGTAGGGTCAGTAGAGTAGAGAATTGTTCTCTCTCGAAATTCGAAAAAATAACTCTCCTAATTCTTCATTCCAAAAGTTTCCCTCGCGTCCTTTTCCTGCATAATTTTCTATGAATTTCAACTGGGTAAAGCTTTCCACTAAAAATTCGTCTTGTAAGGAGAAATGTTATGTTTTTAGTCGTTCTTGAGTTGTCTGTGAATCTGGGTATATAGAAGTTTGGCTTTTCTGTTATGTTTCCCCTAATTAAGATGGCAATTGGGATGGGAGCACAGCTAAATTACTCCTCACGTATTGGGTTTGGATTTGTTACACGTGAGTAAGGCTCTGTGTGGGTAGATGTAGATTTGAGATGAAATGGATTGACTGCACCTATTCTAAGGATTTTGTAAATTTAGTTATGTAGTTAACATTTCGACATTGGGTTTGAGATCTTTATCATGATTGATTTGAAATTATATTGAAGTGATTTGAAATCTTCATATCAAGGATTGCACTTATAACATGTACAATGATGCGCATAAAAGTAAATCTCTTGGACCTCTAATCCATCTTTCTCTCAAGTTTCACCGGTCTCCTGTAACTAGACCTTTGGTATTATTGGTGAGATTGAACTATTAATCCCTTCATTTGAAATCCATATATATCGAAATAAAGCCTAAGTTCTTATTTGCTTATGCCTGAGGGATATTTGCATTAATAGGAATCAAACAGGGAGCTTAGGAACTGCAGATTACTTGTCAAACGTCTAATGTGCACTTTATGTTACAGGGGTTGTGAACTATAAGCACCATTTTTGTTCTGCTAAAAAACTGTAAGGTCCATTAGTGTTGCGCTGAAATTTCCCCTTTCCTTTACAAAGAATGGATACAAAAGCTTTGGCAAAGTCAAAGAGAGCTCATTCTCAACACCACAGTAAGAAGCATCATCCAAATGTAACATCAAAAGCTCCTACAGTAGGAGCCAGCAGTGGAAAAAATCCATCTGGACAGCAAGTTAGGGAAAAACCCCATCAATCTCAGGGTTCTAGTAAACTCCCCTCGAATTGGGACCGGTATGAGGAAGAGTATGATTCAGGTTCAGAAAATGCATCCCACAACAACATGAGTCAAGCAATTGATGTTATGCCGAAGAGTAAAGGGGCAGACTATGGTCACCTGATTTCTGAGTTAAAGTCTCAGTCTCTGACGGATATTTCTTCGGATGGCTTTCCTTCTTTTGATGATGTTCTCACCGGTATGTACTGGCACTTGGTTATCTTTATTTGTATCAGTTATATCATTTTGTATATTTGTTTTTTGGGCAATGGAGTTGTCAAGGTGGAAAATTAGAAGGGGTTGTGGATTTCATAGAAGGATTCATTATCATGCAGTAGATGAAATAATGGAGTTTTGTCAGTCTGTGTGGAATGCATGATCCTAGGAGAGGAGGAGAAAACAAAGCTAGATGGGATGCACAAGTCTGTGAGGTTTGAGGCAAAGCCTTCTTACAAATGCAGATTTGTCTAGTGGTACCCTTGATTTTCCTTGGTCTCAAGTTTTTTGAAAGGCATCTTTTAATTTGGTTATTCGGAGACATAGAAGGGAAGGTCCTTACTACCAATAGTGTCATTAAGAGCAAAAAAAAAAAAAATCTAACCGGTGCTTTCATGTGTACCAAACTAGGGGAGTTGGTGGATCATATATTCATCCGCTGCCAAGTGGTAAGAGGTGATAAGTGCACATTAGGTATTTTGCACAACAGTGGCTGCGCTTCTTGGGGATCTTTCTCAGTGGGTGGAGGGCTTGAAATGTGCTCTTTTTGCCTGATGTAGTTAATATTGGGAAAAAGGGATTAGCATTCATTTGAACTTTGAAGGCATTGACCTTTTGCTTTCCTGGTAACAATAGTGGATGGATCCTTGTTTAGAAACTTCTTTGGTTTAATTGGATTAACTGTGTAAAGAGAGTACCACAGGCCGTAGTCTCCTTTGTGTATATGTAATGTACTTTTGGGTATCAGTTAGCATCTTTTTGGATAGGTAATAAATATATTTTTCTCTTCATTTCCTGTCTATGAAGCACTGACACGCATAAGAGGTTGCCAAATCCATGCCGGACAAGAAGATCACTTCATTATTCAAAAAATTTAATGAAAGGGTTGAAAGTTATAACAAACCTGTCCCTTGTGCCTCGTGGCTTGTCGTTTTGATTGATCATCTTATAATGATGTAGAAGCCTTTTGAAAAAAACAAAAATGATGTAGAAGCAGTATTAGTTTTCATATTTGTGCTTGGTTTCCATTAGTGTTTGGTGTCTGTGGATGCAATATTCGTTTAATGTCAACTAAAGTTGAAACATGAATTATGTCTATCTATTCGTTTTTTTCGTGTCCATGTCTTTTTTCTCTCAAATTTCTGAAAAAAGAGCATCTACTCTTGGATTTATGGGTGCATAAGTCCGTATATATTTAGAATTGTTGACACATGTTCTATCAGTATTATTCAGTATCCATAATTTCCTATCTGTGTCCGTGTCTATGTCTGTGCTTCTAAGGTTCCTATTCTAGTCCACGCTCTTCTGTCACAATATTTACATTGACAATACTGGTTTGGTTTGATATGAAATATGGGTTGTGATATTTTCATGTACTTAATTCTTGGAGGCTGGGTATTCTGAAGTTTGGACATGTAAATTGTATTCTTGCACAGTACTGTTTCAGAAGTCTCACTGGAATTTAATCAGTTCAAGTAGATCGAGTAATTCTTGCTACAATAGTTTCAGCATATATTATGACAGGAGATTGACTTCAATTTTTTGTAGACTTCAATCAGGGATTTGGTTCTCTGCTTTCTGTAAGGGGACAAGGCATTCTATCATGGACGGGTGATGATAATTTTGTGGTTGAAGATAGAGCAACTGCAAGTCATGAGGTATGTCCTCATATATCTTTTCATTATGCTTCTTTTGCTAAATGTGAACTTTCTATTCAAGAGATAAAGCACAAGAGCTGATATTAAATAATTAGATTTGAAGAATGATACATTTTGCATGTTAATTTACCTGTTTGTAGAAAGAAGCTTATGAAAAAATGCTGTTCAATCCTTGCTTATATTTAAAATTTAGTTTCCAGTCATATAGAAAATACATGTTTGCTATCTCTTCTCTTTTTCTTGCAAGCTCCATGATTTGTGCTTTTGGTTCGTTTATTAGCCTTCGTCAGGATGAAAAATTACCGTGGCTGTACTTCCTTCTCCTGATTGTCAACAACCATAATGATTCATTTTCAACTTAATTACACCACATTTTTCCAAAGAATATTTAGCGTGGCTTCAGCCGCTACACACTGCAACATGGATTATCACAGAACTACATGTAAAATATGATACACAGATAAGGAGAAAGTTAACCATTATACAGATGTGTAGAACTAGAGGTGGGTACTGTCATAATGCAACTTGCAGGTGTTTGGAATGCATTGGTTAGTTGTTTGGTCAATCATTTTGCCGTTGTTTTGGTGATACATGTGCAGTAACTTTGCACTGTTGACACTTTCATACATCAGAGATTAACAATGGTGGTACAAATGAACAAAAAATTGTGTTTTTTTTATTGCCGTTTGACAAAAGCTAAGATGGAAGCAACTAGCATGTTTAAGCTGAGTTCCATGGCGGTTTCGGTACTTAAGATCGGATGGGAATGAGCACTTCATTCCCGTTCCAGCCCAACCATGTTTGTTTGTGTCTTTTTTGAAGAATGAACGTCTGGTTATATTCAATGTTCTAAAAAATTGCTAAGCGCTAGGCAGAGCATCATGGACAAGGATTGGTTATTTTCAATGTTCTAAAAAATTGCTAAGGGTCATCTTAGTTTTTGGTTGCGGTGGCATCATGGACAAGGATTCTTATTATTAGAAGTTCCATTAGTGACGTTCTCTTTTGATTTTCTGACCTGCCTGTAGAGGTGGACCAGGTGGTGTTTGGACAAGATATTCTCCACCAAAGTTTTAGTAAGATGGGGATTGGACACGAGATATTTGTCATTTTTCCCTTGTATTGCAGTTCCCTACGTATCACTACCATCTAGGCCTTAGAACAGGACCTAGCTATAAATGACATAACAGGCATAAGCCGCATAACTTAATCTTCAGCTGCTACATGATGTTTGAAAATAAAGTTTGCATTCAGGCAGGGCAGGGCAGAGAAAGACTGATAGCTATTACCGGGCCTACTGAGTAAGGCGAGAACACTAAAGATCATTCTGTTCCCCTCTCCATTGGAAAACCAACAAATGGCACTTTCCCCGTGAGTAGCATGTCAAAAACGAGGAATTGAGATCCCACCTATATTTAAAAGTAGTCTAGAGATTGTGAGCAAAAGTGAAGCTAATTGGAAGCCTGCTGCAAATTACCTCGCCTGGCAAAGAGCCACATATGTAACAAATTGGTTGTCATGGCGTGTAATTGTTAGGTTTATTGGCGATTTCGTGATTTGACAAACCATTGGAGTCTGTAATTGTTCTTTGTTTCTATTGGGTTTGGGTGGTTTTTATTTGTTTTAGTCTTTTTGATACTCCGCCCTTTAATTCAAGACTTTTCTAGTTGAAGATGTTGTGCAAGTGCATGTGCTTAATTTATGAAAATTGAAAGGTATATGCATTTCATATGCATTTAGAATCTCCATGCATCATTGTTTTAAATCTTATCTAGGCATTTGTTGTGAAAATCAGGGTTTTTGTCCAAGGCATGAATAGGTTAGTTTTTGCTTGGTATAAAGAGAGTCTAAAATATTTTGAAGAGCATTTCATGGCTGACGGCCTGTTGTGCAACACCGATGCTCGGGACTATGAATGCCTTTTGGCTTTGATTTGGAGGCATGGTCCGTGGCAAAACGTCCCTTTAGCTCCTTGGTTCTTGGAGGAATGGGGGGCCACTGTTTCAGTGGTATTCAGAGAGTAGCCACTTTGTGCATATACTGTTAAAGGTTAGATCTATCTCCAATCCTTCCCCGCCCATACCCTCAATGATTGGGAGACTTCTTGGGTTTTGTGGTGGTTGTTGTGGTTGTATATCATGGCAGACGGCCCTACTCCCGTGGCTCCCAAAAGGTGCATGGGCGCCATGAAGCACTCCTAGAGCACGTCCATCTTGTTCTTAGTTTTTGTTTGCATATCTTTTGAAGAGTGAGGGCGCTCTGGCACTGCAAAGCGCCCTTGAGTGCCCCCGAGGACGCTGCAATTGCCTGCAAAGTGAGCTTGTAGCACTCTGGCACCGCTCTGGAGCACCTTTTGATTGGCTGAATCTAGGCTGCGTTTTTTGAGGAGTATATATGCTTTCTTTCACCCTTTTATGGTATGTGTGTGACCTCAGCCCACTTTAGAGAGAGAAACCCTTCCCCTCTATAATTTTGTGTACTTAGATGAAGTAAATTGCATATATAGTTTAATCATCTTTGTAGCAATCTACTACAATACACACTATGAGCATATATTGTATCTAGATTGCGTAGTCTCTAAAAAACCTTCATCACATCACATCTCATTCACTCATGCCTTAAATTCTACTTGGTCGGATGGATCCGGAATCGTGTTGATCAGAGATCAAGTTGGTGAACTCGTAGTGGCTACGGAATCAAGGAGCCTAGGGAGCTTGTCATGCTTTTGATTTTAGAGGAAATGAGATAAATCATAGTTTATGTTTTGTCTTCCATTTTTGCAAATGATATTTCAGCTAGTTTTCAAACATTAACTGCAAGCCAGTCAACTTTCCTTTATGTACTCCTATTCTTATTCGAGGCATATTGGTTGGCTCACATCGATCTTATCGCTTACTTTTCTTTTTCCTTCCCGTGGTATATAGGCGTCCTTTCTCTCCCTTAATCTTCATCTTCTTGCGGAGCAACTTGCAAAAGCAGATTTGTCACAGAGGCTCTTCATTGACCCAGAGTTTTTACCGCCAGAGCTGGTATGTATTTTTCATCAGGCCACCTCGTGATGAGTGGAGTTTCAAGTTTTTTTCTGTTGCTAGAAGGACAATGCTCTTGATTTGTTAGAAATTGGAGTCAGTCTGGAATAGAATTCACAAGATATCCCAGTGAATAGTTCTGGATTTATCCAAAACAGTTGGTCAATCTTTTCTCTACATATTTTACTTCGCCACGATACGTTTACAAAGTTTGGTTTCTTAAAAAATTGTGTTATGCTTGAATTGTAATTTGATAGAACTCTAACATCCAGAGCAGAAGTTCTTTTATGCTGATACATAAACGTGACCTCTGATTCTCTGAAATACTATTGAATGTATGATAGCCTAGTTAAGTACTCAAGTGCATTGCCGGTGCACAAAGGTTTGTTGGGGACTATTTGCGGAAGGCTCTAAGAAAGTCTTGGAAAGTTCTTCAGAAAGTTTTTCCCAAGGTTTAACCATAGTGAAAAGTTAATGGTATATAGTTTCACCTCGCATTTTAAGGTTTAACCACAGTGAAAAGTTAATTGTATACAGTTGCACCTCGCCGCATTTTAACAGTTTAATCATTGGTTTCTAACTGTTTCAATGCCTTCTCAGAAAAAGAAAAAAATAAACTGTTTTAATGCAATCATCATTCAAGTCTCGATCGCCTTTCTCGTGTGTACTTTTTCTGATCTCTTTTGTTCTGTGAAAAAGTTATTGAATCAGTATATAGTAGCTAATAAACATAATGATTTGATCTTCCATGGTTTTGTTTTGATAATCTAACTAAAAATCAAGTATTTATAAATCAAATATGAAAATAGGTTGTTGCTGAATCCATTTCAAGAAGCCAAAAATCAAATTCCAACAATCTTTAGCTTTTCTCCCACTTTATGAGTTTTTAAATGTTCACACTTGTCGAATTAAGAATTTCTACACATTCAGTATTTGCGAATTAAGAATTTCTACACATTTAGTATTTGCGAATTAAGAATTTCTACACATTTAGTGTTTGTATCTTGCAGTGCTCGGAAGAACCAGAAACTAGCTTCAGCCAGGAACCTGGCGAAGGACAAGCTGCATTCCAACGTGAAGGGGTGACGAGAAATTCAGTTCCAACCTCCTCTAATCAAGAATTGGAGGGAACGAATCAAATTAAGGATGAATTACATCAATCTCTGGGAACCAGTGAAAGGGCGGTGCAGTACCATGGAGCACAATCAGATGGTACTTCTGTTGCTAACGCAAAGAAGAAATCATTCAGAGTCCAGGCGGCTGCTTCAGAAGCAGAACTCGATATGCTTCTTGAGTCCTTCAGTGAAACAAACATCCTTGATTCCTCTGCCGTCACAGAGAATTCTAGTGACTCATTTTCGGTTCACCAGAAAGAAACTTCGTCAACATCTGAAGGAATCTCCTCATTAAAACAGGTTGCTTGTCATCCTTCAACGAAAGGTCCAGATTTAACTAAACCCGCTTCAGTGGCCAACTTTGATGATGCCCTTGATGACCTACTCAAGGAGACATCCACCAGTGAGACATTTTCTATCCAACAAGAAACGTCAACTTCATCATCGGCAGGAGGAACTTCATCTGTTCACAGTGCTCCACTCTCAAGAAAAGGTCCAAATCCATCCGAGTCAGCTTCTGTTACGGCGAGCTTTGATGATGCTCTTGATGACCTACTCGACGCAACATCCAACTTGACAAATCGAAATGTCTCCTCCCTAAAATCCCATGATGGGATTTCAACCCATCTCGATATTACGTCATCTTCTTCCTCTGGTCCTGTTTCCAAATCCAAAGTTTTAGCGTTGGATGATTTTGATTCATGGTTCGATAACATTGATGGTCCATAAGCTAAAAAAAAACATGGCTGCAAAGCTTCACTTTGATGTGTGTTAACTTCTCTGTTGCCTTGGAAGGTGTGAGCTGAATATGGAACTATCTTCTGGTGATTGTTACCTAACCCCACTAATTTTCAGTCCATGAACAGAGGCTGAAAATTTTGAAAGCAGTTGATCCCTAACATGCTTTCTGAAAAGCGATTTTATCTGAACTATGATTAGGTGCGAATGCAAATGACCATGTGATTATCACCTTTTAAGTGTATTATTGTTAAGTAGTGAAATTTACAACTTGAAGCCAGCTTTTCACTTGCTTTTGTTATCAGAGAGAGAGAGAACATTACGCAAAGTCTCCTAATTGTGACACAAAGGATGACTTAATTGGAATGCAAATAATTCACTGGAATTGACAGCAACAGCTGGGCGACCCATGTTTCTCACGAGATCACTGCCAAAAAAATAAAAATAGAAAGTCTACGCTCGTCGCTTAAAATTCACTGCTCTCTCACCGCTCTTAATCTCTCCGTTCAAAAGTATTTTTCAAAAGTATGTTGGACGATCCAGATTTTAAAAAACTCTTCCAGGGATCACCGAGATGGACGGTGAGATGTGGAGCGGTGAAACATAGTGGTGGGCGTAGCACTGCTGGAAAAAAAAGGAGAGATGTGGAGCGGTGAAACATAGTGGTGGGCGTAACACTGCTGGAAAAAAAAGGTGAGATGTGGAGCGGTGAAACATAGAGGTGGGCGTAGCACCGCTGAAAAAATAAAGTGTTTTCGGCAGATTCCCATGCGTTGCGCTCAATCATGGTGAATCTAGTGACGCAAAATAGAATTTTTCAGTTTTCAAAAAAAAAAAAAAGAATTTATTACAGTTTCACATGACAGACTTGAGCCATTCATTTTGTAAGGCTCTATATGCATTTCGTTTTTGGAAAAACATTTTACGATTGCATATCTGTATCTAGCTGAGCACAGACAGACAGACTCTGACCGTTTGACGAAGCATGTACCAATACTGTATTTGATTACCTCCATTATTTTATTACGGACGTTTAAGATGTCAAGGCCTATACGTACTTTGCAGGCTCGAATCGTTATATAGAATTGTTATGGTTGTTAATTTGCTTCTTTCATCAGATGTGATGGTTGTTGTTATACAGTGTGGGGTTGCATTGCTGTTGAAGCAAAGAAACAAGTACAATTCTTAGATGCATCAGTTTGGTTGGATCTCTCAATCGATGATTTACTGTTATTTTTTGGTTTATCAGGTTAAATAAATTTGGAAATGGCTCGAGTTTCAAAATTTAATTTTGATGATTCGGTCTTTTTTCCGACAATAATCATATCCCATTACTGTGAAACATTTACACAGTAGGGTATAACTGTGTTGGCTATATTATGAGTAGCTACAACCTCAATTCTAAGTACGTTAACAACCTTTGACAAAATCATCAACCTCAGTTCGATTGATGATTCGGTCTTGGATTTATCAATCGAAAGAATAAAGGAGAGGGGGATAGATGGTTTTGACCAATGTGCCTTTCTTTATGTCCTAACCCAATCGAAACCGAAGAAATCAAGAAATAGCTATGCTTTGTTTTCTTACCATATGGTCGTTCTATAATTATTATGTCTAGCCATCAATTGTAACTTCAAACAGCTAAATTCCATTATAGCGAATCGAATTCAATGAAAATTCTGAAGAGGGAGAGAGAAATAGTTACTCAACCAGTTAAACTACTTGAGTCCAGGCTCGCTTTAGTTTTTTAAAAGCTTGTTCAAGATCGACCATCAAACTCGCTACTGCTCGGCTTGTTTGGGTTTTGATGTATGGAAGAAGTTTATTGAAAATTTCGGCTTGTGTTTGGTTCGTTTAAAGAAATTCGTTTGAATTGGCCCGACTAGTTTAAAATAGGAGTATATTTTTAAAACTCGTTATTTTTTCAAAACAAACTTAAATACGGTAATCAATTGGTCCATTTCCTGATTAAAAAAAAAAGGGTCCATTTCCGTCACGTTTGTCATTCCAGAGAGAACCATCCCCTTACAATTTGTTCATGCATCTCCTATCCCTCAAATATTGATAGTTTTTGGATTATTTTATGAGATTGGTTTTGACACTACAGAAATTGCTGTCGCCACTCCAATAGTGGAGTGCCGAAATCAATCCCCATATGCATTTGATTTTGGTACTACATTTGTTGGAGCATAGGTAGTAATTTTTAGAGCGCCAAAATCAAAATCCTTACTTTGCTATTAGGTTCAATAGCAGTAACATTATAAAATGGATCTAAGGACGCTGCCAAGAAGGTTCTTGTCGAGCGGGTGTAGGACGCATCTAAATCATCCGTCTTGACAATCTGTAGTTCGAACCGCTGAAAATCCGTCCGACTACATCCTGCATCCACTCGGCAGGGAGCCAGGGACAGCTTTACCCCATCAATATAAATTGCTCTAAGCATCCCAAAAAAATTGAACAAAAATGAAACTTTTTTTTATATACAAATCCACGTCACATCTCTTTTAACATCAAAACATAAAAGTCAAAAATCATTCCCAGCTTGAGAAGGAAAGGTCAGGAAAACAGCAAAAAAAAAAATTGATAAACAAATCACTACTAACAAAAAAAGCTTTATAATCTGAAAAAAAAAAAACTTTATAATCAATAATCAAAGCCATAACGCGCCAGCTTTTTTCAACACCGGGATCAACTCTCCCGTAATATGGGTCGCCATAATCCGATCCAACCCTCCGAACAACTCCCCTCCGATAAACACCGCCGGAAACTGCAACCGCCGCCCGCCCTCTTCGCCGCCGCCGCCGCCGCCGATTACCGCCTCCAATTCATCAACGACACCGTTCTCGTCGCTTTCCTCGATTTCGAACACCACAGGATTCACGCCCAGGCCCTGGAGCAGGCGCTTGACCACGTGGCTCATGCAGCACCCGCGTTTCCCGAACACTATCACGGCGTTTTCCGACACCATGTTCCGGACGTCGGCGGTCGGGGATTTGTTCGTAGCTGATCCAACTGATCCGTTGAGATTTAACGGTTTCGTAACGGGTTTTGCGTCGACGGGAATTGGGTTGGGTTTGGGTGATCGGGTCAGGAAAGTTTGGTGGGGGATTGGTTGCCAGGTCTTGTAAGGGAGTGCTTCTTGCATTTTAGAGAGAGATTTAGAGAGAGAGAGAGAGAGAGAGAATAGGGGGTTGTGGTGTGGTGGATTTGGAATGGAGCTCTGTATTTATATACGGAGGCAGATGCGTGTAGAGAGAGAGAGAGAGAGGGGGGTAGGAGAGAGAGAGAGCGGGAGGTGGGGTAGGAGGGTGATGCAAGATTTTGGGTTAATAGTAGTATAAGATTTTGTTTACTTTTCGTCCCTCTTACGACTATTTGAGTTGCACGTATTTCGTCATCACTTAGGAGTATATATTTAATTTAAATCTCTTACCAATCAATAATCCATCGCCAGCATTTATCCACATGAAAACCCAGAGATCGTCCTTACGTAACGCGGCTAGTGTGCACGTCATGACTTCTCCGCGTGAATCTGGGGGTCGATACGGTTGCAACTTGCAAACGTTTGTTTTGTCTGCTGAAATTAATCCAACCATGCGTAAGATGACCCTCATACATAGTTATATTATATTAAAAAATAAATAAATAAAAGTATTGTGTATTTTGGCCCTCCTATGGGTACAACACTTTTGTGTACAACCATTGTACACACCTTGTGTGGGACCACTTTGAGATTCCACACAAGTAATTTGAGCCGCTCAATTTGTTTAGAATTTTTTTTGAAGAGTTTGTAAAAAAAAATTAGTTTAGCCGGATGTCAATAAGTGCTTGATCCATACGTTCTTTTTTTGGTCTCTAATCGTGCGTACCAAAAAAATAACGAATAGATCAAGCACTTATCGATATCCGTCTGAGTTGATTTTTTTCAAGTACTCTTTCGAAAATATTCTGAACAAATTGATGAGAGACTCATAATATTTGTATAGGACCTCAAAATAGGTTTTTGATCGAGGTTCCACACAAAATGATGTACAAATGTTGTACGGTGTTTGATAAGGCTCTTGGGGGTTGAAATTGGATTACTAAGGTGAGGGGTGTAAGCAATATTGTGTTTGGTTCACAAAATTGGTTTGAATTGGTAGTATTAGCAATACCTTTTGGGACTTGATATTCACAATCTAATCCCAATCTTGCTATTGCAAAAGTACTAAATTATCCTTGTTAAACCAAGTATGGAAATTATTTATGGGAAATAGAGCCCAGCTACAAAAAAAAAAAAAAAAAATTTGAATGCTGAGGACAAAATTGTCAATTCATTTTTTGAAACCCATCCTAACATTTGCAAACAAACATGAGTTTGGTACTACTGATCCAATCCTATCTTTTAATCCGATGCAAAAGAAATATACAATTTATCAATTCTATATCATTATCAATCCTCACCCATTACCAATTCCACCATCATACCAATTTTATCCCAACTAGGCTAGTCGGGTTATCAAACGGGGCTCAGTGATGTACCATAGCTATTTCCTAATGTATTTGGGTGGATGACTTGAAGGAGTCCTGCGTCAACGGCAGTTAGGATATCTTACGCGTTACATGTGGTGTGGCTTACGTTTCAGCAGATGCTACGCCCCACAAATGAATTGCGACTCTCTCTCTCTCTCTGCACACTCTCTCTCTCTCTCTCTCTCTCTCTCTCTCTCTCTCTCTCTCTCCTATTTATCTGATGTCATGCGAGACGTGGGGGTTCATTTTTATATAGGTGGTCCAAAAAAATTGGCTTTTTTGAAGAGTTATCTGTGGGATTAAAAAAGTGAAAGACAGGTTCAAGACTACAGAAAAAAAAAAGTAGGCAAAAACACAATCATGCTTAAGTAGGCAAAAAGATTATCTTTTTGCTTGCTTATTATCGTTTGATCCGAATTCTGACAAAAGCGAGTTCCGATAATGATGTCAGCAACTTTTTTTTTTATTTTTAATAACTGTCAGCAACTAGTTTGTCGAATGTTTTTGTGATGTCAATTCTCCGTTTATGTCATTTCTAGTACTCTAGCTCTCTCTCTCTCTCTCTCTCTCTCTAAAGGAGATTTTTTGTGATGTCCATAATTACTTCACTATTGTATTTTTTTAAATGAAATCTATATTACTACAATCGTTTATTCAAAAATTGCACGTCTTTCGTTTCATAATTTTAATCTCTTCATAAATCCAACTTATTCTAGCATCATAAGTTTTTCATGGTTTGAGAAAAAAAAATTGAAAAAATAATATTTTATTAGTATCAAAAAGAAGATATATAACGCAATGGTCTCATGCTATCATGTTTGATTTCTCTCTCGTGTCTTTCATGGTCTACCGCTACCACATATGAGCATCTCGAGCCGTGCTATCCACACAGATTTCTGTGCACAGATCGTGGACAGATTTCAATATGGGGCCACTATGGGTCTCACACAAACAAACCAAGCCGTTCTTTAAATGTAAAATATTTTTTTGAGTGTCCACATGAAAAATCAACTTAATCCGATACATATAGAGACTCGATCCAATCATCTAATTTTTCATTCAAATTTCAGGATAATGAAAAGTTAAATGATTGGATCGAGAGTCTATAGGTATCGGATTAAGCTGTTTTTGGAGGGGACCCTTGAAAAAATATTATACATTTAATGAGCGGCTCAAATCATTTGTGTGGGACCCATAGTGGGCCCCACATAATGATTTGTGCATGATATGTATATGAAAAATTTGTGTCAATAGACTTTCTGTTTGCAACAACACACTATAAGGCACTCTCCAAGGTTTAAAATTTAGTTATCCGTTCACTTTTAGGAATTTATTTTACCAAACGAAGTGATAAATTCATCAATCATTTTACATGCTATATATTCGGTGATGTGAGAATTTGAAGAGCCATTATTGAGAGCTACATTATGATGATGTAATAAAATTTAAATATCTCACTTAAAGTGTCCTTTGCTGTGATGACTCTTGATATATATATATATATATATATATATATATATATATATATATATATATATATACTTAGTAAACATTAGATTCCTTTATGCTTTCCCAGTAAACATTAGTACTCCAATTCCCTCTGCCTCCCACTCTGACCCACATGTTCTTCCCCCTTGTCCGTGCTTCCGCCCCCCTCATGGTATCAGAGCCAAGTAGGATATAGTTGAAGAATTAAACTCAAGTAATCTGTAAGTTGTATTTACTCCTGCTTAATTTTCATTTAGTCTTTTAGTCCTGCTGAAATTTTAGTTAGTATTTTAGTCCGATTGTCATCGGTCGACCACCTTGCAAAAGACCACCTTAGGTAATCCGTAAAAGTCCTCGTGAGTAAGTCCCGCGGTAGGGCAGTGAAGGGGTTGGGAAAAAACCTGGGGTATGTGTCAATTGGGGTATGTGTTTATCATGATAATTTAGGATTAAAATATTAATTAAAAAATCTTTAGGGTTAAAATACTAAAAGAAGAGTCTGTAGGATTAAAAACAATGAATAGATTATTTAGGTGTATTTCTTCAGCCAGTTCTTCAATGGCTTCTCTATCTGAGTTAGCGGACATAGTCAATCAAGAAGAACATGAGTATCAAGATTTAGATACAGGATTAGGAAATTGGAATATACCTAAAATCCCAGTAAAAGAAATTTATAAGTCAAGTTTTTTAGATGATGCTTTTCGTACTGATCAAATTTCTAAAACTGTTGAACATGTTTATGCCATTACTAAACAAGAAAAGAGATGTTCTCTCCTTAGTCAACAATCAGTCAAACGTCACCTTGAACGAGGATATAATTATATTCATGTAGGATTAATATAAGTTGCTATTAAACCATTAACAAGAAGAGGATTAAATTCCTCAGTTTTATTATCTTTAAGAGATAGTAGATTCACAGTCTATAGTAATAGTCTCCTAGGATTAATGGAGTCAAGTGTACATAATGGTCCAGTTTATTTTAACTGTTATCCCGATTTACCCCTTAGTTTAAAAGATAAAAATATTTTGAAAGTATTAACTTTAAATATTCAAACTGCCGGAGCAATCACTCAAATGCTTAAAGGTAGTCAGTCAATTGCATTAATTTACCGTATTTACTATAAATGTATGAAAACTAATTTAAATATTCATGCATTAGTCAAAAGTCCCAAGGATAAAACCGTACTTATACAAAGTAGTACAAATGCTAATGTACAAGTACCCAAAACCATTTCTTGGAGTGATATCCAGTTACCAACTAGTTGGCTTAGTGAAAATGAGAGTTTCCCACAGAAACTCCAAAATGACACGATTGATCTAGACTATATTCAACAATACTTAGATGGTACAGTTAGGATAAGTTTTGATCAACAAAGAGTAAACCCTCCTCTGAGAATCAGAGAATTAAGTCGATCCAATAGCTCAATAGCTATGGATAGGTCAAATAGTTCAACTACTTTGCCTAGGAAGGACAAAAATTTAATTGATCCCAGTATTAGATTAAAAGGTGTTGAATCAAGTTCACAAATTAGTAAACCTTGTTATTCTACACAGTCAAAATTTGAGGATGAAGACACCTTTCAAGGGTCTCCAACTCAAACAGATTTTGAAGAACCCATTGATTCAACTTTATTAGTTTTAAATAAACCTTTTGAAATAAATTTTGACAAATTATATTTTGAATTTAAGTCAAAAGAAAATAAACAAAAAAGAAAAAATTATTTTGCTAAATATACATCTAGTAAACAGGATAAAATTTTAGCTCATTGGGAAACATTTATGGAAGAATCCAGAGCTGAAATTTATTTTTTCGACTACTTAGAAAATTATTACAAAAAAGTCAATACTATTAAAAAAGTGAAAAGGAATAAGTCAGACCACCCTGTTATAACCACAAGACACCCTCCTCTAGATCCAATCACCATTAGTGATACCCCACCATCTAACAATAGTAAATTAGAAATTGAGGAATTTAAAAAATTAAACGTAATCACCAAAACCTTACCTGAAGAAGAATTATTAATTGACCTAATCAGTAAAATAGATGATTCAGAGTTAAAGCAAAAATACATTAGTCGCCTTAAGCAAATTTTACTTCAAAAATCTCATTCATCATTAGAAAATTCTGGTAAAAGATTAAATAAAGTCCACACTGAAGTCACTTTGCAAGATTTAAAGCAGGAAGCTAATCTTATTAAAAAAGATGTTACCAAACTAAATAAGTCTCAATTTGGTAAAGAAATTGCTATAATTCCTAAAAATCATCAAACATCTGATCAACAAGAATACTACCAACAATGGTATGCCAAAGTAAAATTAGTAATCCATGATTATCAAATTGAAATCCCTGCCCTCATTGATTCAGGAGCAGACTTAAATTGTATTCAAGAAGGTATAGTACCTACCATGTACTATCACAAAACAACAGAACAATTGACTTCTGCTAACGGTAGTAAAATGGTAATTAATTACAAGTTGCCTAAAGTCCATGTTTGTCAAGACAAAATTTGTTTTAGGACTTCTTTTGTCCTAGTTCAAGATTTATCTGACAAAGTAATTCTAGGCACCCCTTTTATCTATTTACTTTATCCTTTTACAACTACTGAAGAAGGAATTTCTACTAAACCTTTTGGTCAACAAGTAATGTTCAAATTCTTAACACCACCAGAACAAAGAAAATTGAAACAATTAACATCACCATCTACTTATAAAGTAAGTCAAAAAATGAACCAATTAAAATTTTTACAGGAAGAAATTAGATACAAAAAAATTGAAGAACAACTCACCAATAAACTACTTAGTCAACAAATTGAAGATTTTGATAAAAGATTAAAAGAGGAAGTTTGTTCTAATCTTCCCAGTGCTTTTTGGCATAGAAAGAAACATATAGTAACACTGCCATACATAAATAACTTTAATGAAGCCCAAATCCCAACAAAGTCAAGGCCTATTCAAATGAACCCTGAAGTTATGGAAACCTGCAAAAAAGAAATAAATGATTTACTTAATAACAATATTATTAGGAAAAGTAAATCACCGTGGTCATGCCCAGCTTTCTATGTTAACAAAAATGCTGAACAAGAAAGAGGAGTACCCAGGTTAGTCATAAATTATAAACCATTAAATAATGTGTTAGAATGGATCAGGTATCCAATTCCAATTAAAAAAGATTTAATTAATAGATTAAGTAAAGCAGTAATATTTTCAAAGTTTGATTTAAAAAGCGGATTTTGGCAAATCCAGTTACACCCCGATGATAGATATAAGACAGCTTTTACTACCCCCTTTGGTCATTATGAATGGAATGTAATGCCTTTTGGATTAAAAAATGCTCCTAGTGAATTTCAAAATATAATGAATGAAATATTTAACCAATTCAGTCATTTTATTATAGTATATATTGATGATGTTCTCATTTTTTCTAACTCAATTGAAGAGCATTGGAAACATTTAGAATCATTTATTAAAACTATTAAACATAATGGATTAGTCATTTCTGCTCCCAAGATTAAATTATTCCAGACAAAAGTAAGATTTATAGGTTATGATATTCACCAATCAACTATAGTACCAATCAGTAGAGCCATTCAATTTGCGGATAAATTTCCAGATGAAATTACTGATAAAAATCAATTACAAAGATTTTTAGGATCCCTAAATTACATAGCTGAATTTTATAAAGACCTTAGGAAAACTTGTCAGCCTTTATTTGAGCGTCTAAGGGACAATCCCCCTCCTTGGTCACCAGTACACACCTCCATAGTCAAGCAAGTTAAAACATATGTAAAAACATTACCATGTCTAGGTATTCCTACAGTCAATTCTTTTAAGATTATTCAAACTGATGCCTCTGATATAGGATATGGTGGTATCCTCCTGCAGAAAGTCAATCCTACTTGCCCTGAGCAAATTGTCCGATTCCATTCTGGTCTATGGAATAAAACACAGAGTAATTACAGTACTATTAAAAAAGAAATTTTATCATTAGTTTTATGTGTTTCAAAATTTCAAGATGATATATTAAACCAAAAATTCTTAGTCAGAATTGATTGCAAAAGTGCAAAGTATGTTTTAGAAAAAGATGTTAAAAATATTGCTAGTAAACAAATCTTTGCTAGATGGCAGTCAATTTTAAGTATTTTTGATTTTGATATTGAATATATTAAAGGAGATCAAAATTCCATTCCAGATTTTCTTACTAGAGAATTTTTATTTAGCACAACATAAAATTACTTTCCAGCTATTAAAAATTATTTTCTCAGCAGCATTAATTGTATTTAACATTAAATTCATTTGCAGTTCAGTCATGGCAGAGAAAAGCAAGAAACCTACCTCCACTACAAAAAACCAACTTGCACTTCCCCCAACTGATGGCAGAAACAGGTACCAAGTTCTTGGGCAAGTACCCAAAACTAGTTACAGTTCTGCACTAATACATGCTCCCTCACCGAGTCACAATATTACACCACCCATTTCAAACCCTCATGCTGATCCCTTTTCCTCGACTCAAACTATTCAACCTAGTCAACAAAGATTCCCTTACCCAATAAGATCTACAGAATACATTCTCAAACCAGTCACCACTAACCTCTTCTCCATTGAACCAGCCCACAAAAATATTCAAAACCCAATTGAATTAGTCAAAGCCTTTTTCCCCCCAGGGTGGCATTTCATCCCTGCTCACCCAGCTAAAACCCTTTCTTTTTACAAAGACATTCTTCTTCACCACAAGTCAATCCAGATAAAACCCATTAATGACAGAGTCAATCCAACTAAAGTCATTTACCATTCCCTCTATATTCACAACATAGTCAGCCTAGAAGAATGGGGCCACCCATCACTACTCAGAGATCTTCCGAATCATCCCATTCAATATAATTATTACGATTATATTGACGCATGGTTCAAAGTCATCCTCCATGAGAATGAGTCTTTTACTCACTCCTGGTTTTTTTTCTTTTGATCATAAATTCAAATCAGTCATTCCATCTTGGTTCTCCCGATGGTGGCACCAAAATGGAGCCATTCCCGACCTCTTACCCATTGAACTCATGGACCAAGTCAATTACTTTTCCACTCTGTATCCAGTCAATAGTCACACAAGTCAATTTCCAGTGCTACTGTTATTTATGGCAAAATACAAGGTTCCATGGATCTTTAAATGGAAATATGGTATCAATAACACGATAGTCAATCGCCAGTATTTGGTAAAATGGTGGGATGCATACAAGCATCAACGCGTTATTGATCAAGTCAAAGAAGAATTCCCAGTCAAAGTTCCAACACCAGTCAAAATTCCAGCTATACAGGTTCAAGTTCCTCAGATTCAACCAAGTTCACCTACATTTTCCACTATTAGACTTGGAAGTCCAACACCAAGCTCTTCCAAGCCTTCGAAATCCAAGTCAAAAACCAAGTGCTCCCAGTTATTAATGTTAGCACAACAGTTAATTGCTCAAGCCAGTCAAGAAGAAGATGATACATCATCTGAAGAGTCAGCTACAGCAACATCTCACAGGAATCCATGTGGGTCAGCTTTCCAAGATGCCCAGGACCCATTTGCCTGAAGTCATTATTTCTACTTTTGGCCCCACCAGCACCAAAAGTAGAAACAGTTACAGTCAAAAGAAGTAATCATTTCTACTTTTGGCCCCACCTGCACCGAAAGTAGAAACAGTAACCTACTTTATTTACTGTAGTCACGTGATTCTACTGTTCAATGTTTGTAATTTCTCTGATCCTTATTCTATAAAAGGATCCGAGAAGTCTGTTAGAAGGGAGAACACAATAGAACCAGTTGGAGAACCAGTTAGGACTAGAAACCACAAGTAAAAAGAGAGGAGAGAAAACGAGAGAGGTTTTAGAGAGAGAAATTCTCCTACCACTTCCCCTTGTTCCTCATCCTCTATAGTAAACCCAGTCATTGCTTTTCATTGCTGAGTATCAATATACTCCAGCAACCCTTGTAAACCAGTAAACTGCCATGTACTGTTTCTGATTCAGCAATTGAATTCAGACTGTTTTAGTAAGTAATTTATTTCAGTAATTTTGTTATTCGAATTACTAGTAAAGCTATTCTATAAAATTATAGAGATATTATATAATTGATTATTGTTGTTCAAATTACTAGTAAAGCTATTATATAGTTGATTTATTCATTGTTCTTTCATTTATTTTATTCACTATTCACTATTCACCCGACACTATTCACGTGTCACTATTCATCCGTCACTATTCATCCGATTTACTATTCACCCGTCACTATTCATCCGATTTACTATTCATCCATCACTATTCAATATAGGTACATTTGATTCCTCTGGTAACATTTGTTTTGATTCCTTTGGTACATTTGCTTTTGTTTCTTTTGCCTTTGTTTGGTAATTTGATTCCCCAGTAAACATTAGTACTCCAATTCCCACTCTCCCACTCTGACCCACATGTTCTTCCCCCTTGTCCGTACTTCCGCCCCCCTCATGGTATCAGAGCATGAGGGGGCGGAAGCACGGACAAGGGGGAAGAACATGTGGGTCAGAGTGGGAGAGTGGGAATTGGAGTACTAATGTTTACTGGGGAAAGCATAAAGGAATCTAATGTTTACTGAGTATTCCAAAAGGAGTACTAAAAGAATCAAACATAAGTTACTAGGTACTAGGTACTAAAGTGTTACCAGAGGAATCTAGCAAAGAACCAAACAAAAGCAAAAGCTACCAGAATTGAATAATGACTTGATGAATAGTAAATCGGATGAATAGTGACGGGTGAATAGTGACACGTGAATAGTATCGGTGGGTGAATAGTGAATAGTGTATAAATGAAAGAACAATGAATAAATCAACTATATAATAGCTTTACTAGTAATTTGAACAACAATAATCAATTATATAATATCTCTATAATTTTATAGAATAGCTTTACTAGTAATTCGAATAACAAAATTACTGAAATAAATTACTTACTAAAACAGTCTGAATTCAATTGCTGAATCAGAAACAGTACATGGCAGTTTACTGGTTTACAAGGGTTGCTGGAGTATATTGATACTCAGCAATGAAAAGCAATGACTGGGTTTACTACAGAGGATGAGGAACAAGGGGAAGTGGTAGGAGAATTTCTCTCTCTAAAACCTCTCTCGTTTTCTCTCCTCTCTTTTTACTTGTGGTTTCTAGTCCTAACTGGTTCTCCAACTGGTTCTATTGTGTTCTCTCTTTCTAACTGACTTCTCGGATCCTTTTATAGAATAAGGATCACAGAAATTACAAACATTGAATAGTAAAATCACGTGACTACAGTAAATAAAGTAGGTTACTGTTTCTACTTTTGGTACAGGTGGGGCCAAAAAGTAGAAATGAATGACTACCACTCCATCATGTTGTCCATATTCTGCAATTCTTCACATGTGAGATTCTCCCAATAATCCCGTCCATTATCATCACTGTTGACTTGTGAGGTAGATTCATCTGCTTGACTGTCTTCAAGTAGGTGACTTTGCTGACTTTGATATTCCTTGACTAGGTTTTGAAATTTGGTGTAAAAAATAAATGGGACTTCTTGAATAGGTTCTGTGGCTCTGATTTTTTGAATAGGGTCTTCACACACTAGATGATGCAGGTGATCAATGAATTGATTATCAATTTCAAGGAGTTGAGCAATTGACTTGGCTCTGTGATGCCTGATTTGCGCTCTGGGTGGTTTGTAACACGGCCAGGGGCATTCATCTTCAATGAGTAGAATTGGTGCATGCAGTCTGCTGAATGGCCAATTTGCAGAGAAATACATGACATGTTGGGCCAGTATCACATTCCCTGTGTTTGTCCATTCCGGCATTTTACTAGTAATTAGGACTTGGCATAGGAATGCGCCATACTTAGCAAAGAGGTTTTGGACAGAAACAGCTAATTTGCGGGTGACTCAGTCAGTTTGGTTTGGACCAGTGAAAATTATTTGTCTAAGAAATCCATAATCTAGTAGGGTCATTGGGCTAATTTGGATGACTTGATCTTTATAGGAAACAATAATGTCCTGAAAGTACTGCATATTGATACAGGCTTTCGGGACACTGAATACTAAATTACAAGGGCAACTGTATCGTTCTAATGGTATTTCTTGGCACAATGGGTTAGTTTTGGGGCAGGTGACTGGATCTTCAGTATAGTGAGTTTCCCAAGTGATTGATAATCCTGAGGTTGGTTGACTGGCTAGTTTAGTAAGGGTTTCAAATAGGAATTCTTGAAAATGATGGGTATCTTGTCTGGCTAGGTGTTGAATATGGTTTACTATTTCAGTAGGTAGAGATGTGGGTATGAGAGATAATGACTGTGGTAAAGCTAGGGCTTTGGATGCCATTTTTTGGAATGATTCCAACACACACACGCTTTCACCATCATCCAGTGGGGATGATTGTCTTTTCTCTACCTTTACCAGTGGGGTAAAGGAGGCCTTCTTGTCTCGGAGTTGAGCAAGTTCAATCATTGACTGGTGGTACCTGTAATTTAAATTCAAGAATTGGCAATTCATGGCTTCACATCGTTCACAATGTGAAGGGTTAGTATAATTATTACTGACTAAAGATGGGTTTATCAAAACTCCACCTGAAGAACTAGGGAAAACAACTCCACTAGTCTGTTGATTTTGTTGACTAAAATAAATACTCAAGGAATTTAAGCTGTCTAGGAATTTACGATGATCCCCACGCGTATTCCAGAGATTATCCAGAAGACATTGTTGGGTCTCATTTATGCTGCCTACGCTTTTAAGCTTCCTACATTTTGTGCTGGCTCCTTCAGGAAATACTGGTAGTAGGATTTTCCCAAAAGGAATAGTTTTCTGGTGACTTTGATCCATCTGTAAAGCAATCAAATAAATCATTAGTAGGATAAATAGAGCAATTTTGAAGTTGACATAAGTCATCTTTGTTTGGTATTGATGAAAATTCAAAATTGACTTGTTGATCAAGAGAAGTGGTAATAATATTGTTACTAGTAACTGTAAATGGATAAAGTAAGTAAATAAAGGGTATTCCTAAAATTACTTTATCAGTTAAATTTTTAACTAAAACAAATGATGTTTTAAAACAAATGTTATTTTGGCAAATATTTACTTCAGGTAATTTATACTTGATCTGCATTTTACTACCATTTGCAGAACTCAACCGTTCAGTTGTTTCTTGGTAATACCTTTTTGGTATTATTCCTTCTTGAATGCAGTTTAAATCTGCTCCTGTGTCTATAAGAGCAGTAATCTCAATTCTGTAATCTCCTACAATTAATTTGATACGTGCATGCCATTTTTGTAATTTTATTTTATTTATTAAATTTAATCTGTAATTTACTGGATCATCAATTGGGTGATTGGGATCAAAAGATTGTTCTTGACTAGGATGTTGAGTTTGATTAATGGGCTCTTCTTCATTGGAAGAAGATTCAGAAGATAATTGGTCATCCTTAAACCGGACGAATCTTTTTCTTGGAAGTTGATTTTTAATTGTTTCAATTTCTTTTTTAATCAAATTTATTTCTTCTTGGAGACTTTGCAGGGTTATATCTTTCTGAATTTTACTAAATCGTTCAATAGTGGTGTTGAGGTTAATAATTGGCTTACTATATTGAGGTTTTTTACTTTGTTGGATTAAGAGTTGTTTGAGTTTTTTAATATATTGTTGTTTTAACTCAGAATCATCTAATTTACTTATTAAGTCAATAAGTAATTCTTCTTCAGGTAATTCTTTGGTAAGTACATTTATTGTTTTACAGCAGTTAGCAGTACATCCTATCTCAATTTGGTCGTCACTAGGACTATTACTTAGAGAATGGTACTCTGAAGATTAATATTGTCATCTTCATCACTAGTGTTACTCAGATTTTGTGCTCTAAAAATTTCTAAAATCTGCTGTTTATCAGTGTCGGATATGTTGAGTTGATTAATTTTTGTTTTGACTTTACATTCAGTTTTATAATGACCTTTTTTGCCACAATTGTAGCATGTAACATTATTCTTGTCATTTGACTTGTCATTTGATTTTCTGTTTTTATGCTTTTGTGTTTTGGGTTTTTCATAATATTTATCTTTGGATGGTGTGGAGGATTTATTACGCCTATAGTATTTGTGACTTTTATGACTGGTAGTTGGTTTGGTATGAGATTTGGTTTTCCTTCGTGATGGTGCTACAGGGGGTAGACCATATTGTTCACAGAAGTTACCCAATTCATATTTGGCTTTATTCTTATCTTTTTGGGCTTGTTTACTAATTTTCATATCTATGCACATTCTTAGACCTTCTTTTTGAATGGTACTAATAATGTCACCGTATGTTAACTTATCATATTCAATTACTCCTGTTGGTTGACTAAGAACATCTCTAATTTTATGAGCAAATAAGTTAGGGAGTCCATTAATGAATTTTTCTTTCCAAAATGATTTTGTACAATCATCTCGGAGCATGACTCTAGATGTAAAAACATCTTTATACCATCTAAAATCACTTAATGTTGGGCAACGCAAGTTAGTCAGTTGATCATGTATCCTAGAGGTAATGTTACTAGGTTGACCAATGAAATGTTTAATTATGGTGTAAATTAGGGTATTAACTCCGTCGGGTACTCCTCTTCCAATTTCATTATCAAAAATAGGAAGACCATTTTCATCAAGTTGAACAGCATGTTTTACTTCTTCTCTTGACTCATTGGTGAGGTATTTATCCCACCAAGATTTTAGCATTCCAGTAAAACCAGAGGTTAATAAATCAACAATTTGTGGTTGACTAAGTTCAGTATTACTTAGGTAACTATTGGCAGCCATTGACATATGATTTAATTTTTCTAATATTTGGTGTTCACTTAGACCATCTATATTCCATTCATATAATTTATTAGACGAAACAGAAAACTGGTTAATTAAATTATTTTCTTCATACTGTAAATCAGGAGGGGTTGGCCTAGAGTACCAATTTTTGGTAAGGCTAGTAGGGTTTGCAGGGGGGTTATAAAGACGAATTATTTCTTGACCAGAGAATTGTTTTTGCAGATTTGTGATTTCTTCATCAGAAGAGGTTTGACTAGAGGTATGGGAGTCGTGGTTTTGTGTAATTGTAGCAAGCTGAGGTGACTGTGGCTCTAACTTAATTGCAATATTTGTGAGCAAATTTTCAATTTTTTGAATATTTTGATTTTGGTTTAGACTAATTTTTTCTCTCTTCTCAGGGAGGTGGATGAGAGGTTTTTCAATATTTTTACTGGATGAGGGGATGCTACAAGAGGATCCTTCATCAATTTTAGTTTCTATTTTATCCAATTGTTTACTAATTGTTGTGAGACATTGATTAGTGTAATTAATTTGTTCAGCTATTTGCTTACATTCAGTTCTATCAGTTGGTAATTTGAATGGAGATGCTGATATAGCAGATCCTTTGTAATTAATAATTATTGAATCTAAAGGAGGGTGACTAGCAGTTGTAACCGTATTGTCTGATTTTGTCCATTTTACTTTTGTAAGAGTATTGATTTTTTTGTAATAATTTTCTAAGTAGTCGAAAAAATAAATTTCAGTTCTGGATTCTTCCATAAATGCTTCCCAATGAGCTAAAATTTTATCCTGTTTACTAGATGTATATTTAGCAAAATAATTTTTTCTTTTTTGTTTATTTTCTTTTGACTTAAATTCAGAATATAATTTATCAAAATTTATTTCAAAAGGTTTATTTAAAACTAATAAAGTTGAATCAATGGGTTCTTCAAAATCTGTTTGAGTTGGAGACCCTTGAAAGGTGTCTTCATCCTCAAATTTTGACTGTGTAGAATAACAAGGTTTACTAATTTGTGAACTTGATTCAACACCTTTTAATCTAATACTGGGATCAATTAAATTTTTGTCCTTCCTAGGCAAAGTAGTTGAACTATTTGACCTATCCATAGCTATTGAGCTATTGGATCGACTTAATTCTCTGATTCTCAGAGGAGGGTTTACTCTTTGTTGATCAAAACTTATCCTAACTGTACCATCTAAGTATTGTTGAATATAGTCTAGATCAATCGTGTCATTTTGGAGTTTCTGTGGGAAACTCTCATTTTCACTAAGCCAACTAGTTGGTAACTGGATATCACTCCAAGAAATGGTTTTGGGTACTTGTACATTAGCATTTGTGCTACTTTGTATAAGTACAGTTTTATCCTTGGGACTTTTGACTAATGCATGAATGTTTAAATTAGTTTTCATACATTTATAGTAAATACGGTAAATTAATGCGATTGACTGACTACCTTCAAGCATTTGAGTGATTGCTCCGGCAGTTTGAATATTTAAAGTTAATGCTTTCAAAATATTTTTATCTTTTAAACTAAGGGGTAAATCGGGATAACAGTTAAAATAAACTGGACCATTATGTAGACTTGACTCCATTAATCCTAGAAGACTATCACTATAGACTGTGAATCTACTATCTCTTAAAGATAATAAAACTGAGGAATTTAATCCTCTTCTTGTTAATGGTTTAATTGCAACTTGTATTAATCCTACATGAATATAATTATATCCTCGTTCAAGGTGACGTTTGACTGATTGTTGACTAAGGAGAGAACATCTCTCTTCTTGTTTAGTAATGGCATAAACATGTTCAACAGTTTTAGAAATTTGATCAGTACGAAAAACATCATCTAAAAAACTTGACTTATAAATTTCTTTTACTGGGATTTTAGGTATATTCCAATTTCCTAATCCTGTATCTAAATCTTGATACTCATGTTCTTCTTGATTGACTATGTCCGCTAACTCAGATAGAGAAGCCATTGAAGAACTGGCTGAAGAAGTACACCTAAATAATCTATTCATTGTTTTTAATCCTACAGACTCTTCTTTTAGTATTTTAACCCTAAAGATTTCTTAATTAATATTTTAATCCTAAATTATCATGATAAACACATACCCCAATTGACACATACCCCAGGTTTTTTCCCAACCCCTTCACTGCCCTACCGCGGGACTTACTCACGAGGACTTTTACGGATTACCTAAGGTGGTCTTTTGCAAGGTGGTCGACCGATGACAACCGGACTAAAATACTAACTAAAATTTCAGCAGGACTAAAAGACTAAATGAAAATTAAGCAGGAGTAAATACAACTTACAGATTACTTGAGTTTAATTCTTCAACTATATCCTACTTGGCTCTGATACCATGAGGGGGGCGGAAGCACGGACAAGGGGGAAGAACATGTGGGTCAGAGTGGGAGAGTGGGAATTGGACTAATGTTTACTGGGAAAGCATAAAGGAATCTAATGTTTACTGAGTATTCCAAAAGGAGTACTAAAAGAATCAAACATAAGTTACTAGGTACTAGGTACTAAAGTGTTACCAGAGGAATCTAGCAAAGAACCAAACAAAAGCAAAAGCTACCAGAATTGAATAATGACTTGATGAATAGTAAATCGGATGAATAGTGACGGGTGAATAGTAAATCGGATGAATAGTGACGGGTGAATAGTGACACGTGAATAGTGTCGGTGGGTGAATAGTGAATAGTGTATAAATGAAAGAACAATGAATAAATCAACTATATAATAGCTTTACTAGTAATTTGAACAACAATAATCAATTATATAATATCTCTATAATTTTATAGAATAGCTTTACTAGTAATTCGAATAACAAAATTACTGAAATAAATTACTTACTAAAACAGTCTGAATTCAATTGCTGAATCAGAAACAGTACATGGCAGTTTACTGGTTTACAAGGGTTGCTGGAGTATATTGATACTCAGCAATGAAAAGCAATGACTGGGTTTACTACAGAGGATGAGGAACAAGGGGAAGTGGTAGGAGAATTTCTCTCTCTAAAACCTCTCTCGTTTTCTCTCCTCTCTTTTTACTTGTGGTTTCTAGTCCTAACTGGTTCTCCAACTGGTTCTATTGTGTTCTCCCTTCTAACAGACTTCTCGGATCCTTTTATAGAATAAGGATCAGAGAAATTACAAACATTGAACAGTAGAATCACGTGACTACAGTAAATAAAGTAGGTTACTGTTTCTACTTTCGGTGCAGGTGGGGCCAAAAGTAGAAATGATTACTTCTTTTGACTGTAACTGTTTCTACTTTTGGTGCTGGTGGGGCCAAAAGTAGAAATAATGACTTCAGGCAAATGGGTCCTGGGCATCTTGGAAAGCTGACCCACATGGATTCCTGTGAGATGTTGCTGTAGCTGACTCTTCAGATGATGTATCATCTTCTTCTTGACTGGCTTGAGCAATTAACTGTTGTGCTAACATTAATAACTGGGAGCACTTGGTTTTTGACTTGGATTTCGAAGGCTTGGAAGAGCTTGGTGTTGGACTTCCAAGTCTAATAGTGGAAAATGTAGGTGAACTTGGTTGAATCTGAGGAACTTGAACCTGTATAGCTGGAATTTTGACTGGTGTTGGAACTTTGACTGGGAATTCTTCTTTGACTTGATCAATAACGCGTTGATGCTTGTATGCATCCCACCATTTTACCAAATACTGGCGATTGACTATCGTGTTATTGATACCATATTTCCATTTAAAGATCCATGGAACCTTGTATTTTGCCATAAATAACAGTAGCACTGGAAATTGACTTGTGTGACTATTGACTGGATACAGAGTGGAAAAGTAATTGACTTGGTCCATGAGTTCAATGGGTAAGAGGTCGGGAATGGCTACATTTTGGTGCCACCATCGGGAGAACCAAGATGGAATGACTGATTTGAATTTATGATCAAAAGAAAAAAACCAGGAGTGAGTAAAAGACTCATTCTCATGGAGGATGACTTTGAACCATGCGTCAATATAATCGTAATAATTATATTGAATGGGATGATTCGGAAGATCTCTGAGTAGTGATGGGTGGCCCCATTCTTCTAGGCTGACTATGTTGTGAATATAGAGGGAATGGTAAATGACTTTAGTTGGATTGACTCTGTCATTAATGGGTTTTATCTGGATTGACTTGTGGTGAAGAAGAATGTCTTTGTAAAAAGAAAGGGTTTTAGCTGGGTGAGCAGGGATGAAATGCCACCCTGGGGGGAAAAAGGCTTTGACTAATTCAATTGGGTTTTGAATATTTTTGTGGGCTGGTTCAATGGAGAAGAGGTTAGTGGTGACTGGTTTGAGAATGTATTCTGTAGATCTTATTGGGTAAGGGAATCTTTGTTGACTAGGTTGAATAGTTTGAGTCGAGGAAAAGGGATCAGCATGAGGGTTTGAAATGGGTGGTGTAATATTGTGACTCGGTGAGGGAGCATGTATTAGTGCAGAACTGTAACTAGTTTTGGGTACTTGCCCAAGAACTTGGTACCTGTTTCTGCCATCAGTTGGGGGAAGTGCAAGTTGGTTTTTTGTAGTGGAGGTAGGTTTCTTGCTTTTCTCTGCCATGACTGAACTGCAAATGAATTTAATGTTAAATACAATTAATGCTGCTGAGAAAATAATTTTTAATAGCTGGAAAGTAATTTTATGTTGTGCTAAATAAAAATTCTCTAGTAAGAAAATCTGGAATGGAATTTTGATCTCCTTTAATATATTCAATATCAAAATCAAAAATACTTAAAATTGACTGCCATCTAGCAAAGATTTGTTTACTAGCAATATTTTTAACATCTTTTTCTAAAACATACTTTGCACTTTTGCAATCAATTCTGACTAAGAATTTTTGGTTTAATATATCATCTTGAAATTTTGAAACACATAAAACTAATGATAAAATTTCTTTTTTAATAGTACTGTAATTACTCTGTGTTTTATTCCATAGACCAGAATGGAATCGGACAATTTGCTCAGGGCAAGTAGGATTGACTTTCTGCAGGAGGATACCACCATATCCTATATCAGAGGCATCAGTTTGAATAATCTTAAAAGAATTGACTGTAGGAATACCTAGACATGGTAATGTTTTTACATATGTTTTAACTTGCTTGACTATGGAGGTGTGTACTGGTGACCAAGGAGGGGGATTGTCCCTTAGACGCTCAAATAAAGGCTGACAAGTTTTCCTAAGGTCTTTATAAAATTCAGCTATGTAATTTAGGGATCCTAAAAATCTTTGTAATTGATTTTTATCAGTAATTTCATCTGGAAATTTATCCGCAAATTGAATGGCTCTACTGATTGGTACTATAGTTGATTGGTGAATATCATAACCTATAAATCTTACTTTTGTCTGGAATAATTTAATCTTGGGAGCAGAAATGACTAATCCATTATGTTTAATAGTTTTAATAAATGATTCTAAATGTTTCCAATGCTCTTCAATTGAGTTAGAAAAAATGAGAACATCATCAATATATACTATAATAAAATGACTGAATTGGTTAAATATTTCATTCATTATATTTTGAAATTCACTAGGAGCATTTTTTAATCCAAAAGGCATTACATTCCATTCATAATGACCAAAGGGGGTAGTAAAAGCTGTCTTATATCTATCATCGGGGTGTAACTGGATTTGCCAAAATCCGCTTTTTAAATCAAACTTTGAAAATATTACTGCTTTACTTAATCTATTAATTAAATCTTTTTTAATTGGAATTGGATACCTGATCCATTCTAACACATTATTTAATGGTTTATAATTTATGACTAACCTGGGTACTCCTCTTTCTTGTTCAGCATTTTTGTTAACATAGAAAGCTGGGCATGACCACGGTGATTTACTTTTCCTAATAATATTGTTATTAAGTAAATCATTTATTTCTTTTTTGCAGGTTTCCATAACTTCAGGGTTCATTTGAATAGGCCTTGACTTTGTTGGGATTTGGGCTTCATTAAAGTTATTTATGTATGGCAGTGTTACTATATGTTTCTTTCTATGCCAAAAAGCACTGGGAAGATTAGAACAAACTTCCTCTTTTAATCTTTTATCAAAATCTTCAATTTGTTGACTAAGTAGTTTATTGGTGAGTTGTTCTTCAATTTTTTTGTATCTAATTTCTTCCTGTAAAAATTTTAATTGGTTCATTTTTTGACTTACTTTATAAGTAGATGGTGATGTTAATTGTTTCAATTTTCTTTGTTCTGGTGGTGTTAAGAATTTGAACATTACTTGTTGACCAAAAGGTTTAGTAGAAATTCCTTCTTCAGTAGTTGTAAAAGGATAAAGTAAATAGATAAAAGGGGTGCCTAGAATTACTTTGTCAGATAAATCTTGAACTAGGACAAAAGAAGTCCTAAAACAAATTTTGTCTTGACAAACATGGACTTTAGGCAACTTGTAATTAATTACCATTTTACTACCGTTAGCAGAAGTCAATTGTTCTGTTGTTTTGTGATAGTACATGGTAGGTACTATACCTTCTTGAATACAATTTAAGTCTGCTCCTGAATCAATGAGGGCAGGGATTTCAATTTGATAATCATGGATTACTAATTTTACTTTGGCATACCATTGTTGGTAGTATTCTTGTTGATCAGATGTTTGATGATTTTTAGGAATTATAGCAATTTCTTTACCAAATTGAGACTTATTTAGTTTGGTAACATCTTTTTTAATAAGATTAGCTTCCTGCTTTAAATCTTGCAAAGTGACTTCAGTGTGGACTTTATTTAATCTTTTACCAGAATTTTCTAATGATGAATGAGATTTTTGAAGTAAAATTTGCTTAAGGCGACTAATGTATTTTTGCTTTAACTCTGAATCATCTATTTTACTGATTAGGTCAATTAATAATTCTTCTTCAGGTAAGGTTTTGGTGATTACGTTTAATTTTTTAAATTCCTCAATTTCTAATTTACTATTGTTAGATGGTGGGGTATCACTAATGGTGATTGGATCTAGAGGAGGGTGTCTTGTGGTTATAACAGGGTGGTCTGACTTATTCCTTTTCACTTTTTTAATAGTATTGACTTTTTTGTAATAATTTTCTAAGTAGTCGAAAAAATAAATTTCAGTTCTGGATTCTTCCATAAATGTTTCCCAATGAGCTAAAATTTTATCCTGTTTACTAGATGTATATTTAGCAAAATAATTTTTTCTTTTTTGTTTATTTTCTTTTGACTTAAATTCAGAATATAATTTGTCAAAATTTATTTCAAAAGGTTTATTTAAAACTAATAAAGTTGAATCAATGGGTTCTTCAAAATCTGTTTGAGTTGGAGACCCTTGAAAGGTGTCTTCATCCTCAAATTTTGACTGTGTAGAATAACAAGGTTTACTAATTTGTGAACTTGATTCAACACCTTTTAATCTAATACTGGGATCAATTAAATTTTTGTCCTTCCTAGGCAAAGTAGTTGAACTATTTGACCTATCCATAGCTATTGAGCTATTGGATCGACTTAATTCTCTGATTCTCAGAGGAGGGTTTACTCTTTATTGATCAAAACTTATCCTAACTGTACCATCTAAGTATTGTTGAATATAGTCTAGATCAATCGTGTCATTTTGGAGTTTCTGTGGGAAACTCTCATTTTCACTAAGCCAACTAGTTGGTAACTGGATATCACTCCAAGAAATGGTTTTGGGTACTTGTACATTAGCATTTGTGCTACTTTGTATAAGTACAGTTTTATCCTTGGGACTTTTGACTAATGCATGAATGTTTAAATTAGTTTTCATACATTTATAGTAAATACGGTAAATTAATGCGATTGACTGACTACCTTCAAGCATTTGAGTGATTGCTCCGGCAGTTTGAATATTTAAAGTTAATACTTTCAAAATATTTTTATCTTTTAAACTAAGGGGTAAATCGGGATAACAGTTAAAATAAACTGGACCATTATGTAGACTTGACTCCATTAATCCTAGAAGACTATCACTATAGACTGTGAATCTACTATCTCTTAAAGATAATAAAACTGAGGAATTTAATCCTCTTCTTGTTAATGGTTTAATTGCAACTTGTATTAATCCTACATGAATATAATTATATCCTCGTTCAAGGTGACGTTTGACTGATTGTTGACTAAGGAAAGAACATCTCTCTTCTTGTTTAGTAATGGCATAAACATGTTCAGCAGTTTTAGAAACTTGATCAGTACGAAAAGCATCATCTAAAAAACTTGACTTATAAATTTCTTTTACTGGGATTTTAGGTATATTCCAATTTCCTAATCCTGTATCTAAATCTTGATACTCATGTTCTTCTTGGTTGACTATGTCCGCTAACTCAGATAGAGAAGCCATTGAAGAACTGGCTGAAGAAGTACACCTAAATAATCTATTCATTGTTTTTAATCCTACAGACTCTTCTTTTAGTATTTTAACCCTAAAGATTTCTTAATTAATATTTTAATCCTAAATTATCATGATAAACACATACCCCAATTGACACATATCCCAGGTTTTTTCCCAACCCCTTCACTGCCCTACCGCGGGACTTACTCACGAGGACTTTTACGGATTACCTAAGGTGGTCTTTTGCAAGGTGGTCGACCGATGACAACCGGACTAAAATACTAACTAAAATTTCAGCAGGACTAAAAGACTAAATGAAAACTAAGCAGGAGTAAATACAACTTACAGATTACTTGAGTTTAATTCTCCAACTATATCCTACTTGGCTCTGATACCATGAGGGGGGCGGATATATATATATATATATATATATATATAGTTTTATTTCGATTTTTGTTGCCTCCCTTTTAGATGCTTTTAAGAAAGAAAAAAGAAAAGTCAAACCAGACTCTTAAGATATTCACATTTCTAAAAGATCTACAACCTAATCAAATCCTGTTTAAGATTTTTTTTTCAATAATAGATGTTAAGTATTAAGATAGAGTCAACCATTTTTAAAAGGGTGATAATAATTCTTTCATATGAAAATGACATCCTAAAGAAATATCATATATGTTTATTCATTTGAAATAGTAATAAATTTTATTTTTTATTGTTCACATACAAAAAATATGATAAATCAATACAAACAGTAAAAGTAGTTAAATACAACGATAAAAAATAAAATTGCAAAAACATACTCTTATCGTACCTCTTTTAGTATCCAACTTCGTAAATTCAACTTCTTCTTTTTTTTTTTTGAAGATACCATCATTATATTTTGAAAATTATAACTTCTCATGATTGCTCTTTATAGAAACATTATAATTACACTTCTTATAAGATTCTTCGTAAAGGAAAACGCCACAATTCTTACCAACTAGCTTTCCAATTGATATCTCAAACCCCATTTCGCTAAGAACTTTTTCTTTTAGAACATTTTGTACTTATTCAAAAAAAATAGCGATTGTTATTTTTACGTAAAACTTTTGTGGATTATTGATTCGTCAATCGGAAAAGTTAAAAAAATTTACTTTTACCCAAATATTTTGAAAAATAACCCACCTTTTAGTAAAAAAAGTCGACTTTTTTTAACTTAAAAGTGGTTATTTTAAAAAATATTTGAGTAAAAGTAAAATAATTTTACTTATCCAATTCATTTCGAATAAAAAAAGTCAAGAAAATTTGGAGCAAAACTAACAACTAAGGACAAATAAAAAAGTCCTAAAAATCCTTTAAACTTACTGTATTTCACTTTTTTTCTATCAGAAAAAGCAAAAAGTCACATTAACTTGTTCTTCCACAACTTTTTTAGGCCTGCTGTACTGTAGCAATAGCCAGCCCAACCGACCACCACGAAAAATAGAAAGTGAATTCCCCATTTTGCCCCATAAATACTGTATGTTTTGTTCAAAAAAAGTAGATGAATTGTTATTTGGATAAGGACAAAATGGTCATTTGGAAAAAGCCAAAAAAGTTACTCTAGTCTAGGAACAATCTTTCTACAGCTTTTAGACACACTACTCCAAAAAGTCCTAAAGTATTTTTTTTTTTTTATCCGCGTCCTAAAGTACTTCAAGTCAAAAAAAATGTGATTGAAAATTCGCCTCAAAATGAAATACTAGACCGTAAAAATCTCGACTAGTCTTATTTTTCGGGGTTAAAAAGAACAGTAATGGTTACTCCAATTGCTTTTTGTTAAAAATAAAAGTAGACGCGTATTTATATAATAGAAAAAGAAAAAGAAAAAGCAGGTCGCGGACGGTGCGCGTAGCTCACGTCAGCTGGACGAGGCTTTTGGAATAGATAACGACGTCATCTCCCATGTGGAGTGTCAATAGGCTTTCGTCAACGCCGATCTTTTACCCGCTCCACCCTCTACCTTGTCGGCTGTCGTCATCGTCCACGTGGCATGCAGGCTACTGAAAGACGTCACCGTCACGGGTGACGTTAGCGTGACTAAAACACAGTAACCAATGAGAGATTATTCAGTGTCTTTTTTAGCACCACGTGACGCTATCCCAAACATCCTCCCACCACACATTACACTGAGGTCCACACACGTCTTAGGTTCCACAGAATTTTGATTTGAGAAATGCTAAGTGTAAAGAAAATCGGTAAATAATTTACCCTTAAAGTATACAAGAACGATTTAGATAGACTGCACAGTGAATATGAACCGTTCATGTACACTTTAAGGGTCAATTCTTTGTCCCTTAAACCGTTCATGTACACTTTAAAGATGTTTGGGCTCTACACACATTGGATATGTATAGGTGTTCAATCCAATATTCTAATTTTTCGTTCAAATTTGTTCAATAATTTAGAAGATTAGATCAAGCATGTGAGAGCCCAAAAATGGGCAACAGTCCCACATCGGTCATGAAATGAAAAGTAATAAGATATATAAGTAAAGGCCAGCCAACTATTGTATAATTTGAAGTTAGCCTTTTGAGCTACGTAATTAGGCTAAGTGTTAGTAGATCAGTTAGGGCAGGTCGTTACAAAGCACATACACATATTCAATTAAGCTAATTTTTCATGGGACCATTAAAGTTTTTTTTACATTATTGAACGGTTTGGATTATCCGTGCAGGACTCGAAGTGGGTCCCGCGTGCCGATATTTGCATCGTCGGTATCCATTGCAGTTCTGTGAATTTATGGTCAAAAGAATCAATTTTCTTTATTAAATCATATTGTGTCCGGGCTAATTTGTGCACACATCGATAAATTTTTAGGAGACTCATCTCATCTCCATTAGCGGGAGTTACAATAAAATCGGGACAAAACTCATATAGCCTGACCACATAAGAGTTAACACTTTAGAAATTTCAAAATTGAAATTTTAAGAGAAGAACCCTGCTATTGGTACCGACCACTAGCATATCAATGGGCATGCGGGCCCTCTTCAAGTCCCGAACGGATGATTTGAGCCATTCAATAATTTTAAAAAAATCGAGTGGGCCCGTAAAAAATTATTTTATCCCAATATGTGTAGGTAGTCGATTCAATCTTCTATTTTTTCATTCAAATTTCGGATTATCTGTGTATGACCCGAAATGGACTTTGCATGCGGGTCGGTAGGATCCAGGGGTGCTGTAATTAGGGGTGTGCACGTGTCGGGTCGGATTTGACCTGGACCTGGCACCCAACCTGACCATGTCGGGCAGAATATTTTCGAACCCGCAACAGAATCGAGACACGGGGTAAACCGTCCGAGAAATCGACTATTTGTCACAGGTCGGGCCGGGTTGGTTTGGTCAAGTTGGACATTTTTTCACTTTTTCCTTGTTCTCAGCAAACAGGAACTATAGAAAGATCCATATATATCGAGTTTCAACATAGGGGAGGGGAGAGAAATCAGGAGATCTATATATATCCAGTTTCAACATAGAGAGAGAGAGAACCAGGTCTGTTCGTGATTCACACAGTGGACGCGAGAGGGAGAGACGGCTGGACGCGATGGTGTGCGGAGGCGGCGAAGGGAATGTGCGGTGGGCCAACAAAATTTTCCAGATTTGCGTGGGAAGTGGGAATGCTTGCACTGCTGCTGCTGCGTGTGGAAGTCTGGAAAGCGAATGGTTGAAATAACCGTCCAAAACCTTGGTTTCTGTGTCTATCTGGACAGATTAGCTAATCCTTTTGCTACGGCTGCATCCAATCAAGCCTTTATTGTTAAAAGAAAAGCAAATCCCTTACTACCTAAGCCTTGACAGGATCGAAAAAAATCACTTTACCTTCTAATTAGGGGTTCTTCTATTTTTTTCCCATAAATTTCATTGCAAAATGGCGTATTTTGTGGTATGTGTTGTTTTTCTTGTAAAAGACGAGAGAAAAAAACTCATCCATTTGTTTTTCTTTCTTTCTTTTTTTTTTGATTTTTTGTCCATTTGTTTTTCACGAGTCAAAACTTTTGTGAGTTGCCTTTGGTTCTTTTCCCAGAAAACAAGTTCCGGTGCAGTGCACCACAGACGTAGCCTTAGGCTTGGGGGCTGGCCGGCTTGGGGATTTTCCTCACTTGGAATCTTTTTAATTTTAGCCATGGCCCATGATAGTGAAATGTTTTACAGCATGGGAATTGATTTCTACCCTCCTTTTTTTACTATATATATTCTTTTTTTTTTATTTGGTATGAATTTACTCTATTGTCCTTTAATTTGTGAAACAAGTGAACTTATGAAAGGTTAAAAAGGTTGATCAAAAAAAAAATGAAAGGTTAAAAAGGCAAATTCACATGAGTAAGGACAAAAAATGAGTGTATATGGTAAAAAGGAGAGTGTGAAAATCATTTCCCAAAATGGATACTCCAAAAGTCAACAAAAAAAGCCTTATATTGTTTTTGGTGATCCTTGGAAAAATAATTAGTACCACTTTTAAATGAAATATCTTTGAAATCAACCCACCAAACAATTTGTTTCCATGTCTTTCAAAACAAAAATTAATATAAACGAAAAACAGAAACATATAACATGACATGAAAACGATTATGAAAAAGCAACAAGTTAATTATTGTCATCCATTAGGTCGTATGTTCAAATCCCATGGATGTTTGAAGTTAGTCGAGGTGCATGTAAGTTGGTCCGAATATCCGGCCATCAAAGAAAAAAAATGATTACGAACCCAGGACGTGATATTTATATTTTGACAACGAAAACAGAACAGATCAGTTTATATGTTATGAGGAAAATATTCTATAAAAATAGGAGAAGTTCACAAACATACATATACCTTTGTTCTAAATAGGCCTGTCAATGGGTCGGATCCGATCCGGATCCGACAGATCCGAATCGGATAAGACACAATGCGATCCGGATCCGATAAGACTCAAATCCGATAGTGGTAATCCGGATCCGATCCGAAAATCCGAATCAGATCCGGAAACTTTTTTTACTTCAAAAATTTTAGCAAAAAAAAAATTTTTTTTTCCAAAAAAATACAATTTTTTTTCAAAAAAAATTATTTTCCGAAATTTTTTTTTTATAAAAAAAATACAACTTCTTAAACATTTTTTTTTCAAAATAAAAATTTTACTATTTTTTTAAAAAAATTAAAATTTTAAAAAAAATAAAGTTCGGATTCGGATTGATAACGGATGTAATCCGATCCGATCCGGATCCGGATCCGTATTGAATTACCGGATTCGGATTATCGGATTATCGGATCGATTTTATCGGATCCGGATCGGATTTTTCGGATCGGATCCGAATCCGGTCCATTGACAGACTTAGTTCTAGACATGGTATTTAAAGCAGACCAGTAAATAAGAGTATGGCATATATAGGGAGAAACTTAGCAACCAACCTAATTTCCGCCCGAGCAGAACTCATTTCTGCCCGGGCAGTTGGGCGCGGAAAAAAATGCGCTTTTCAACGTTTTTTTAGAATTTTTTCATGAATAAAATTGCTTGACCGGACTATAAAAACAAAGCTAGGGCAACTTCCATATGTAACTTGTTCATCTTTTCATCATAGTAAAATCCTCCAGCACCCCGTGAGTACAATTGGACAAATTGCTTAAGTTGAAACTACGTATATCATGTGTCTTGCTCTTTCGATTGCTTGTTTATTTTTCCGATTGTGTGTATTCTCTTGCCCTAACAATATGCATGCACTCAATCACGAACAGAATAATATATTTTGTGGAATCTACACACTGTATCTAAGTACTCTCTCCGTTCCATAATATTTATCTGGTCTACAAAACGAGGACTATAAAATAATGTATTTCTTTCAAGAAAAAATTCAAATTTTTTTCATAAGTTAAAAGAACTCGTTAAGATCTAGTAAATTGTTGAATTTTTTTCCAACTTTTCTTACAAAAATTGTATTATTTTTACGTTTTTGTTTTGCGGACCGGACAAATATTATGGGACGGAAAGAGTAAATCTCAAGGTAGTACAACTTTTAAAAGTCTATTGATTGTAAATTATTAACCACGGGACCTCGGGACCAATGTAATCTTATTTGAACCACTTTCAAATATCAATTGAACCACTTTCGTCCCTCGACCATCTTATTTGAACCTCGAAATTGGTTCGTCTTATTTGAACCAATTATAACGGATGTAGTTGGTTCATCTTATTTAAAACCTATTAAGCCCATTGCTAAAGTGTGCCCAGGCCACGGACATATATTGTTCCAAGTGACGGGCAAGAGACTTCGCTCATCAAATTGAAGATTAAAAGTGACTGCAAAATATTAAATGTTTGAATATTTTGTTGTCATGAGAATTGAGAATAAAAAGTTCTTGGACCAAGTCAGACGATTAATTGTTGAAAATTCCACGAATTGGTCTAGCGCTAAAGTCTCATGATGTCACTTAAAGAAATTTTTGTCCATATTGAGAATCATATCGTCGATCAAACGCAATCCTACGATTAATTGAGATGGTTTAGGGATGAAATAAGTTGAATTGAAAGTTGAGAAACGAAATAATTTTTTTTTGAATGATTTAGGGGACAAAAGAGATGAGGGGTGGCATATTATATTATATTCACGAAAAGAGTTAATAATTGGTCAATCACGACTCGACAAGTGTAAATGGGAAGCCTTACATATTCTTGACTTGCAAAGTCATTCAAATTAAAACATGGTGAATTACACCAACCTTCCTTGAGTTTTTGGCTTAATTGACATTATAGCCCTCTTGTGACATTATAACCCTCTTATGCCGAAACATCAATTTAGTACCCATGCTTGGTCTTTCCTTGATGTAGGACAACGTGTTACAAATTTTCATTGAAAACACTATTCTAGTCCTAACTTGGTGTAGGTAATTGTAAGGTACCGCTTGTTTTGGCATGTTTCTATTAGTTAACAGTCTCAATTTTCATATGTAAATTAAGTCAATTCTTTTATTTGTATTAGTCTTCAATTCTATTTTATTTTTTGCTTTTAGTTTCTTTTTCATTTTTTTTCCTTGATTAGCAAGAATCTATTGTTTCTTGGTTGAGTTAGAGTTTAGCCTATAAATAAGATGGTAGCCTACGGGCATTAAAATATAAAAAATTGGTTGAGGGTCCACTATAGTGGACCTCCCAAAAAATCTCCCATCAAAATACTTCATTCAAGATTTCAACATGACTATGTTTTACACACACACTGTTTAGCATCGACCAATTTGTAAATTTAGAGCCTTACTGATAATGAATTTTCTTTTCACGGGTGCAAATGTCATCAAGGCAAACCTTAAGGGAGGTTGGTGTAATTCACCCAAATAAAGAAAAGCTGCATGTGTTTCACGCCAAAACCTATATAAATGTAATTTTATTAATTAATTCAACACCACGTCGATGTTTCGTCTTATTAGCAATTCTTAAAAGAAAAATTCGATCGCGCGGGGACAGAATGATTAGGTAATTGGGATTCATGGCCCTGTTGCGTACTCTACGAAACGTTTTACCCATTTTTTGGTAATGCAGAATGTCCCGGCCAGTAATTCCTACAGGCTATAGTCCCTTCCAGAACTGTTTTACGCGTGGGGTGGATTTGTTAAGGTGTGGAAATTAGAAAGAAGTGCTGTTATTTATACGGCTGGGCTGGACCAAAAAGTAAAGAAAAAAGTAAATTGCTTCTTCCAGTTCATTTAGAGGATCTTCAGCATAGTTCAAAAGCTTAATCAAAAACCGTATTTTGCTATTTCGCTATATAAATTTTTTTTTTTGGGTCATTCGCTATATAATTTGAAGAGCAACTTTTTTCATGCATTGCAGCGGGACCCCACAAATTTACTTTTATTATCTTCTACCAATACTAATTTAATTTAAAGGTTCGGCTGGAGATGTTCTCACTTTTATTTTTATATATGGTTTTCCTTTGCGTTTATTTTTTGTTTTCCCCCTTAAATATAAGTTTTTAGTATTCAAACATAGACCTAGGAAAAGAAAAAGGAGATAAACGTTTAATTTTTGTTTTGTAGTCCAAATTTCAAAATGAAGCATTAATCTATTTGCGAGGATGACTAATCATACCAACTGCGAATTACCTCAGTTGTTCACCTTTGTACATTTTCATAGATAACGTCAATGTCAATCCTGAAAAAAAGAAAAAAGAGTGACTATTTTATTTTTCCTGAATGGGGGTTGTCTAGTTATTCATTCTACCATTTGTAATACTCCCTCCGTCCCTTTTCAAGTGTTCAGGTTCGTAATTTCAATTTATTAATAAAATATCATAATTACACCTTTCATATTAACTTTTATTTTTACTTTTCAAAATTATCCTCTACTTTTATCAATTAATTCTTTACCCATTAATTTTTCAAAAGGACAAAATGGTAATTGTACAAACTTTTACCTATTAACTTTTCAAAATGAACACACATCCCAAAATGAAATATTGAACTCTTAATTAGGTACAGACGGAGTAATATTTTTATAATAAAATAAGAAAAAGCTAACCAAGTTGATTGGCAACAATTAAGTGGGATTATTGTCCTACTCCCTCGGTTCCTAAATAAGTGTCTGGCGCGTAAAACTAGGCTTTACAAAACATGCATATTTTTCATTAAAAAATTTAATTTTTTTTCACAATCTAATAGAACTCATTACTATTTATTGATTTGTGAAAAAAAAATTAACGAAACAAATGCATCTTTTTGATGGCTTAATTTTGCGGCCGGACATTTATTTAGGGACAGAGGGAGTATAAGGTTAAACCATATGAGATTGCTTGCTTATCTTGGAAGGAGTGTGTGTATATATATTTATATATAATAAGAAGGATATAAGACCAGCTCACCGTGAAGAAAAAAAGGGGCTCCAATTATTACTACTTAATTCATTTGATTGAATTGACATGTTTTAAATTTGCTTTGGAATTTTTTTGTTCAAAAGGAAGGGAGGGGATATAGATAGATAGGGCCCCAAAATGAAAACCGCGGGCAAAAACAAACCACCAAACTTGTTTACTTCAAAAAAACCATCCAACACCGACATTGTCCGTCCCTAGTCCCCACCCTCTCTCTCTCTCTCTCTCTCTCTCTCTCTCTCTTCCTTCTAGATATCGTGATTAATTCCTTGTTTACAGAGTGACAAGGCTAGGGTAAACACCTCTAGTACCAAGTGTACAGAACGCGTTTTTATGTTTTGCTTGTGTGTTTGTTCTCTTGCCCTAACAACAAGTACTAATCGATCAAAATACCGTACAAAAATACGTGTCATGGAGGCAGGCGGGCACAAATTAGTGAGAAGACTGTTGACTGATTTTGATATTTGAAACCACGAATACATCAATGACGGCATAAGTTTCTTTAATACTGTAGCGAAGTTCGTGTCATGGAGGCGGCACGAATTGGTAAGAAGATTATCCATGACATGGCACGATTTGGTAAGAAAGATTATCGATTTTGATATTGAATATCACTGACGTCATTAGCTTTGTAATATCGATGAATGACTTTAACAAATGTTCAAGAGCCGAACGTTGATGTTGGAGATGGTTTAACAAAGTCATCTTTTTTCTCTTCCATGGAGATGACATAAGACGTTGCTCTACTAATGTATTGTACGAATACGAAATCGTCTGAATTTAACAGCATATGACATTGCTATATCAATGTTCTTATGCCAAAAAAAAAAAAAACAGCATACGACATTGATACTTATCATGTGCCCGACGACCCCAATTTCAATTAAAAACTAGAGATGTTCATTGACCTTGCCGATTTCTGTTCATTGACTTTCAAATAAAAATCCTCCAGGATGTCATGTGACGCAAATAAAAATTACCCTAGTCCGAATAGACGATTCAAACCATCCATCGCAAGTCTCTATATGCACATCATTCTACCAAAAAAAAAATAAAAAATTGAATTATCGCACATCAGTACAACTACCAAGTACCAACGAATGAACCAACCATATTTGTCCAAGGAGGAATTGACGATTAATGTTAAAACAAATATGATTTGACCAAGTCCTTTTATAACTTCATAAAGATCTGCAAAATGAGCGATGCAAACCAATAAGACTATTTTGATTCTCATGTTGGATCACAAGAAATACCGGCAAATTACTGGATCCTTTCTCATTCAGACCCAACCCTAATTGTAAATCATATTCAGCACGAGTACGTAATCAGAAAGTACCTAAGATTCAATGAGACCCGTTGGGCAGAAATGCATGCTTGCACAATCCAAAAACATATACAAAGTTAATCATTTTCAACTATTGGGCAGAAATATACCCCAGCAATTTGGTATTATACCGATTGAGCAGGTTCAAAAGTTTTGAAAAAGAAACATCCTCATTCAAAAAGTTAAGAAAATGGATCAAACCATGTGTCCACAACAGCCAGAAGCAGTTCAAAAGAGGGAAACTACCGAGATTTTTCAATCTTGTGAGTTCATTTCCTCCCAGTGGCGCTCTCCAAGTTCATGTCCTGAAGGTTCAACAGCAAGTCATCCGAACTCAAGAAAACCTTGTTGGCTGCATTCGCTACCGTATGTGCATTTTCTCTTGCTGCTTCAATTTTCCTCAAAGTAATAAATGCTGGATTATTGGCAATAGCCTGACCTATCAGCTGGGCACTCTTTGCCTCTCCCTGCAACAGACATGCAGAAAAGCAAATGTATTAAGTTGAAGCAGCACGAGAACTAAACTTCCATGTGCATAGAGAAAATGTCTAAGGATGCTTATCCACTCATAGAAGGGGGAAAACCCGAAGGTTTTTAAGAACTAAGAGGCAGAAAGAGAAGGAAACTTGCAAAACAACCATCTATTTTACGCGTTAAAATCGTTTTCATATTCAGAAACACGTGGAAATCTGTATCTCACCTGCGCCCGAATAATAGCACTTCGTTTGTCTTGCTCAGCCTTTTCAACAACAAATTTGGCCCTCTCAGCTTCTTGCGCAGCCACCTGTTTGGCCTCTATTGCTGCAGTAAACTCCTTCCCAAAGGTCAGGCTTGTGATTGAGACATCATCCAGCGCAATGTTGAAATTTGCAGCTCTCTCTGTCAATATCTTCCTCACTTCCCTACTGACCGCCTATAAACCAGCAAGTTACACAAGGAGTTGCTTTAACTATAACAAACCCAACCTAGTAAATCTAACACACAAGGATTTCATGGTATGCAAATGAAGCAAGGATACATTTCCATCAAATGAGATGGAACTCATTAAATAGCAATGGTAAGGTATTCGTGCAACATAACACTGCAAAAATGGGCTCACTCTATGAGGCCTTACTGCCTTACAGAGAACCAGAAAGACGAGGATCCATAATAGCTTCTATCCATAGCTTAGAATTTGAAATTTAAACTGACAATAGATTAATACCTCTCTCTGAGTGATGAGCTGGCTAGCATTGTATTGAGCAACCACAGCTTTCAGAGTTTCATGAATAATGGAAGGCAAGACTCTTTCATTATAGTTCTCACCAAGTGTCCGATAAATAGTAGGCAATTGGTCGGGCACAGGACGGGTAAGCACTCGAAGACCAATTTTCACCTGTGCAGCAAAATCAAGGGCCATGCTTAGAAAGGAATTAGATTCAGAAGGAATATGACATGCATGGTGTAAGAAACTTGACCCACACGTCTCTCCAAAATATGGCACATAATTTACGTACTGCATTAAGCTATAAAAAATTCTTCGCATTGATATTTCCTAAACAAGTTTAGATTATCAAACATTGGAGTACAGTCCTAACAACATTGAGTGAGGGCCGGAAGAACCACATTAGGGAGAAGGGCAACAAAACAAAAAAAAACCCTATTCTGCATAGAGTATCAAGAAAAAAGGAAGACACACAATCAAAGAAATCAAACATGTACTCTTTCATTTATCGCAGAAAGAGTGCCACACTAGGGCATTGAGCATGACACAAGTTTTAAACCAATGACGATAATGGCTTAAGTGTTATCATGCAATGGCCAGTTCCAAGCATAGAAAACAAAAATAGGAAAAAATATAGAATAAAGGACACCTCTATGATAGTGGAAGAGAATACTTTGAAGATCATATCCAGAGAACCATAAAATTAATGCCTCCAGAAATACAGAAAATGTATTCTCTGATTATTGTTATGCATTAAACCAAAAAATTACTAGACGGTAGTCGCAATGAAATCCAAACCACGACAAGCAGCAATTTTACCATAGTCCAAACTAGCTACTCACTCCGTCCCAAATTCTTGATCCTATACGATTTTACGTGCAATTTTCAATTGCCTATACCTCTCAATGTATGTTGTTTTTTTTATGTTTTTGAAAACATTGTTTTATAGAAATAATTGAAATCTATCAAACAAGATCCATATTGCATATTTTAAATAATATACATTGAGAGATACAGGCCATTGAAAATTGCACGTAAAACCGTAGAGGACCAAGAATTTGGGACGAAGGGAGTATGACAAATAAGGTTCCTGTACAATAAGTAAAACTGAAGCATATTAATTATTATGTACAAAAATGGAATAGCAAGTCCCAAAAACTGCATGCCATGACCTAATGACAAAGAACCTATGACTATGGAAACACTATTTTAAGCACAACCCATGTGTCCTATATGTCTACAGTACACATGAAACAATTTTGCTCCATACTTCAGAAAATTAGCCAAAGAAACCTAAAGAAAGTTAGTCCGCCACATAAGCATCCTTTATGACTCTTACCTCTCTTGGACTCAACCCTCCCTCAACTTCCCCACAAAAGATGTTCCCATGACAGCCACAACGGTTCAATAATTCAAGCTACAATCTTGAGACACAGGGAAAGCACATGATATGAAGGCTGAAATATCTTCCACATCCTCTTTACGGATAAATATAACAAATAAGGATATACTCTAGACACTAGAACCTAGTAGATTTTATGTAAAAGCATTGGATATCCAGAATGTAATTGATGTGAACCAGAGAGAGAGAGAGAGAGAGAGAGAGAGAGAGAGAGAATCATGTTGGCAGAAAGCCTCTCTCCAAGATGGCTGAATGAAGAGTACAGGAAGTAATATATACATAATGAGACTGATAAAGTGAGCCCAAGTATGCAAAAGGTATCTCCGTTGACAACCAGATGCATCAAAATTAAATCAGTAAACCACACTACTGATGCATTCAACATGGCTTGCTGTAATATTTAACACCTTGTACAACGACATTCTCTAACATTTGTAAAGAAATGATTAAAACCCAAGCAATCAGTTTTGACTGGAGGTCTCTCTTCTTCTTCTTTTGGATCAGTTGACATGATGCAGATACAGGTTAAAAATTGCAGCCACAACTTCAGTGCAGCACTTAACAAGCATGCTCAACTATAAAATTGAAACAAAAATCAAAAGGAAGATACCATTTGGAGGTCACGGCTCCCTGAAGTACTCTCTACCAAATGGGGGCGTGCACGGACATCGTAAATGACTGGCCTTTCAAACCATGGGATCATTAGGTGCGTCCCTTCTGGATAAACCTACATCATCAAGTATGTGGTTATAAATAATCAAAAACTAACAGTGCAGGTGCTTTCAAAAAACGTACTGACAAACTTCACTACAATCACAACAACAATGGAATGTGAGTTTTCCACTAACCAAAGAAGAAACATTGAAATGTGATCTTTAAAAGCACACAAGAGAAGAACATAACACACACACACACACACACAAAAAAAAATTCGACAATAACGAGGGCTAAGAGCTACAACGCAACCATGATCAAGGAACCTGTTGATCAAACTTAAATGATTCATCCAACTTCCATCGTTGTCCAATCTCCAAAGTCATACATCGCAGTAAACTGCCAGTTGTTAAACTTAAGATTTGCGGACTACTTAGGCAAAGACAAGAGTGCTCCTTGTTTGAAGGTTAGGGATAACGGTGTGACTGGTGGGGACTGCATTGGTACACATTAGAAACATGGGGGGCTACATGTCTCCAATTCGTTTGTTGGGGACCAAAATGGTACGAATTTGATACATTGGGGACCAAAAAGGTTAATAAGCCGGCAAAAAAGGGAATACAGAGAGGCAACGGATGGAAAATAAGCTGAAAATAGCAAAGGAAAGCTAAATGATCAGAATGTGTACAAGAAGTAACCGTAATCTAATTTCAGATATCTACAACTTCTCATGCAAGCTAAAAAGAATTAACGAAAAAGCACCTTGTCTTTCACGCCAACTATGCGATTGAAGACGATAGCTCGGTGACCTCCATCGACATTATAGAGACTGTTAGCAACCCCATACACGCCAAGCCCAGCAACAACCCCAAATTTGATCAAAGCAGAAGCCGCACCACCACCTGGCACCTTGGGAACTTTAACGTTGTTGAAATTCATGTTTCAAATCCCTGACAATAGGTATATTAGATTCGATAGAGAGAAGTTAAAGCATACAGCAACCCAGCAAAACTGGTAAGCAGTCCGTCATGCATCAGTTAACAGATATTGAACAGAATGGTAAGCTGTATACAAAGGTGGGTGAAAAAAGGGAGTTATATCACATCCAGTGATAAAGGAAATATCAAAACACTACAATAAAAGTTTGAACCACAAACAGTTGATTCCCATAAACTGCAACTCAATGACCAAACAAATTCAACCTAGTTACTCAGTCTCAAGGAAATTCTAGTGTTATCAAAGACAAAAGACCTCCTCGAAATGACGCACACACTGTCAACAAATTCACTAGTCATAAACACCAAGAGCATCTTCAGCATGTGCCTCAAATACTACAACTCAGAAAAAATGAAGGCTCAGCTGAAGTCCAGCAGAGCCTTCAACCCTGACTTATGCTTCAAATTCCTTTTCACGCCGGCACGCCCTTCAAGTTTAAAGTAGGGGCAGCATGATTCACACATCTGAATAACATGTTTTCATCCGGTCTTCAGTATCTCCACTCCTCACCCTTTTTTCACTCAAACTAAAATTTGAGTAAAACTCCCAAAAATCCACTCCCCTCCTTTACTCAAACCTATACCATACTGAGTTTTACTCAAATTTTACTCAAATCACGGGAGACTCAAATTGCTACTCAAAATTTTCAAGGGCTATGATCCCCTTCCCAAATTTACAACAATGCCATTGATGAAGCTTTTACTTGAATTTGTGCTTAGATTTGGGTTTGCCCATTGGAGAGTTTGATACCAAATGAAGCATTTACTCAAATTTGAGTAAAAGTATGAGTAAGGGTCAGAGATGCTCTACCATTGGAAAATACACTCATTTGTTGGCAAACAACAAGACAGAGCTTTCAACGCAAAAACAGGAAAATACTAGAACAATATAATTTCCCACGCTAGAAAGCAATACACAAACTCAATCTTTCAAAATGCAGTCCAAGGTAGCAAAGTACAACTTCTAAGATAAATATTGACGTATCTCGAAAAGATGCTCTACGAGGGTTTTAGAAATGAGAAATAATCGCAAGATTTTTAGACTGTAAAATTAGTTCGAAATCACAGCCTTTTCTTGAAAAAGAAGCTAAGAGCAAAAGAGAAAGTGAAGTAAGCCATTGGCAGGAAAAGAAAAAAAACACAGCAAACAGAGAGATAGACGAAGAGAGATAGAGGGAGACGAACACAGAGACGGTGAGAGAGAGAGAGAGAGAGAGAGAGAGAGAGAGAGAGAGAGAGAGGTACCTCTTCGATTCACGATTTGGGCGGTGGCTGATTACAGAGAAAACCCTACAAAACCCTAAACTGGATATACATGCTGCGACAATTACATACTGTATTTTCTTTTCTTTTTGAACAAGACAGGGAAAATTACATACAAGAACCCTATAACTTGATTTATGTCACAATTTACTCCCCTCACTACTTATATGTATGAAATGAAGCTCGACTAAACTTCTTCTTTTTTTCTCGACTTTATATACACAACCGGAAAACTCCAATTGAGGCTCTTTCCCTTCATTTTCCACCATGAGCATTCTATTTGCTCTTTAACCACAATACTTTGATTGAATGTCGCATATGAAAAAAAAAAAATGATACACCTGATTGAAAAGGGATAGACTTCAAGTGGCAATTATTGGCTAATGGTTTGTGTCAATTTTGTTTAAGCATTAGCAAAACCATTAACCTTAATCATATCATGGGAAAACAACGAAAAAAGGGCCTTGTGGTTATTGAATAACTTCTGCATATGAGTAAAGTTGGTGGCTTCCATCAAATTACATTCATGTGTCATATGATTATCCTTATATACCCCTATCCAACATAAATGATTGAAAAGAAAAGAATAAAAGAAGTTGGAATAGAGAGAAACAAGGAGATTAATCATTTGGTGCACATGTGAGTTAATAGACGTTACAAATATAGAAATAGTGAAACTATTGGCTTATTTGTACGGATGGTCCCCACAGTATTTTTGAAAATGTCAATTTGGTATTTAATATACAAATCGCGTCTATTGCAACCCCACTGTTTACAATGCGCGTTTAAATGGTCTCTTAGACTAACTTCGTCTATGTTCAATGTCAAGTGTAGGGGTATTTAAGAAACTTCATTTTTAAACTTGGGCTAATTTAACCAATGGTCCCCAAAGTATTTGAGAGATGTCAATTGGGTCACAATATACAAATCGCATATCACTTTTTGACCACACAAAAATTAATCCAGACCACTGAACAGAATGGGTTACGGCAAGAACATTTTTGGGAAAATAATCCTATCTCTAGCCACGCACAACCATAACCACTGTTGGACATCCACCTCAACTGCCATACTCCACCTTCCTTGTCACCTCCCAACCAGTAAATAGCATACTCGTCACCTAACCTCCGATGCCTAAAACTCTATTAATAAAAAAATTCTATATTCATGCAACATCTCTCTGAAAACACAAAAAGTCGCCATATCTACTTATTCTCGCATTTTCTATTCGCCATCGCTATTTTGACAACCACCATTTTTTATCTGTTCAATCGCATTTCACCTGTATTTGCATGTGTGTGTGTGTGTGTTATTTGCAGGCGGCATCAAAAAGCAAGGGGAACAGGCATGGTGGCTAGTGCAAATGGGGAGCAATGATTGCCCTTGTAATGTCCTGTTAGCTGAAGGTGGAGAGTGTGCTGAAGTGTAGTGGTTGTTGGTAACGGTGGCCAAGATTAGGTTAGGGTTTTGATTTGGATCCTTGAGGTTTTGAAGATGGAGAAGATAAGTGGTGTTTGATAGTTTGTTTGATAAAAGAAGTGATTTTTATGTTGGGGACCAAATTGACATTTCATTAATTGATAAGCACCCGAGAATGTAATGTAGGGTGCGCTAGTATCTAGTTTTAGTTAAATTTAGTTACTTATTAGTTATTATTAACGTTGTTTGCTCGTATAGTGTTCTAGTCCTATTTTGTAGGTAAATCGCCAAAAAGGGAGCTTTCGTTGCACGAGACAAGGTTTTGCCCGAGCAAAAGTTGACTTGCCAAGGCGGAACCTGTCATCGCCCGAGCAGAAGTTGATTTGCCAAGGCGGAACCTGTCATCGCCCGAGCAGGAGTAGAATTGCCCGAGCAAGACCTGTTATTGTCAAGGCCGAAGCAGATTTGCCCGAGCAGAAGCTGGGTGGCCAAGGCAGATGACCCGATGGCCAAGGCAGAGGCAGAGTTGCCCGAGCAGAACCCATCATTGCCCGAGCAAGAGCCAGATTTGCCCGAGCAAGAGGAAGGCAACCAAGGCAATGCCCCACTATTGGCCTCGGCAGCGATGGGATGAATTTTCTTCCATCGATGCCGAGCCCCTTAGTGGCAAAAACTCCTTAACCACCTCGGCAGCGATGGGATAAATCCTCTTCCATCGATGCCGAGCCCCATAGCAGAGCACTCTAAGGCCGTTGCCATCGATGCCGAGGGACTTAAGAGCGGATTTTCTGAGCATCTTGGGAATATTCCAGGCGCGGATCTTTGGAGTATTTAAGCTTATGTCACTATTTTGTACAAACAATTAGCATAGAATAAGATAGATTCAATAGTACTATTTTCTAGATCTAGGATTAGATTCAATTTGCTTTTTGAATTGTTCTTGCTGTTCTTCATTTTTCCAGCACTTATATTTTAATTTTCTGCCCTTAGTTGTTAACTTTTGTTATTGTTGCCTTTATTAAAGTTGTTTATTTTCTCCCGATCTATCTTAATTTCTAGTTTAATTCAAGTCTTGTTATTTCATTATAGTAGCTAAATTTTTGCTTGCTCCTATCTCTCTAGATATGGGTTAGTAGTTTCAAGGGTTAGGTCATGGGATGATTAGCATCTCATGGCTCGGGCGAAAATTACATTTTCCACCCAATAAAGTTTCAAACTTTGATTTGAAAATTGATGTGGGGTTCGGGTTTGTTTGACAAGCTACCGAGGTGTTAACCTCTTTGATCTTGTGTAGGTGGGAGCGTCGACTACCCACCACACATGATGCTTAGAGCTCTTTTGCACGAGGTATTTGTCAAATGAATTATAGAGCTAGCTTGGTTCTCAAATCATTCTATTTTCCGATTTGAGGACTATAATCAAGTACCTTAAATTGTGTAGTTGGGTGAAGAGTGTGATCTAGCTCGAGTCTTGGGTGTTAATAATTCCTAGACCTAGCCTATCTTTTCTCTAGTTAATTCATTCTCAATTTAGTCCTTTTATTTCCACCTTTCAAAGTAAAACAAAGTTGGCCGTCTAAAGGCCGAAAGCTCTTACTTGCTCCACAAATCCGACTAAGCCATATAATTATTCCCTTGGGTACGATCCCGGATTTCCGGTTTATTATGCTTCAACCGATGCGTTAAACCCTACGCTTGGGGTATTATTCCATATTATCATGGAGCGAACGAAGCATTTTTGGCGCCGTTGCCGGGGATTTCTTATTATGGCTTTCTTGGAGGTTCGACAAACCACTGTAAGTATCCCGCTTTCGTCTAGTAGTAGTAGTTTAGTAGTTTATGTGTTAGTAGTTCGTATTTAGTTTGGTGGATACCTCTAACCTAGTTCTGCTAAACTTGAGGTGTAACGAAGCCAGACTAAATATCGAATTTGTTTCTTAGTTAGTTTAGCGTAGTTAACTTAGTTAGTTAGTTTAAATTTGATTGCATTGCTTAGCCGAGGTGGTGGCATAACCCCTCGCATATTCTGTTTGCTGAATTGAGGTGGCGAGATGGCCCCTTTCTGTCTGGTAGTTTAGTAGTTAGTTGGTAGTTGTTTTGTGTATGCCTGTTTACCGAAGTCCAATTTCAAATCGGCTTCATCGTTCTTCTTCGCCGCCGAGAATCCGTAGCATTGCCAGGGCGTATCCTGCCCATTCTCCGCCTCGCAAAGTAAATCGCAATTGCAAAGGCCCAATGGCCGAAGAAGTTCCAGTTCGAACTTTGCGTGATTATTTGAATCCGGAACGGGCTCCTCAAGTATCTCCTATCGTTATTCCGATTCCGACCGCCAGGAATACATTTGAGTTCAAGGCTGAATATCTTCGTATAATTCCAGAGTTTCGGGGTCGAGAGTTGGAGGATCCCTATTTGCATATTCGGGAGTTCGAAAATATTTTACACTCTTTCGTTACGGTTCCGGGGCAGCTTGATCAGGCTCGTCTGAAGTTATTTCCGTTCACTCTAAAGGACAAAGCGAAACAGTGGTTCAATTCTTTGAAGGCTCAATCTTTGCGCAATTGGGGTGAAGTCCAGGACCCTTTCACGACCAAGTTCTTTCCCGCAAGCAGGACAAAACTGCTTATCGATCAGATTCAGTGTTTTAAGCAGAGGGATGGAAAGACTTATCATAAGTATTGGGAGCGCTACAAAGACTTGCTATGTCGGTTCCTCATCACAACCTTCCGTTGTATCTCCGAGTTAATTACTTCTACACGGGGTGTTCTCAAGAGAGTAAGCAACTTCTGGATACTATGGGTGGAGGCGATTTTATGGGAAAGACACCGGAAGATGCTTGGGATTACTATGAGTCACTAGCTGAGAAGACTCAGTCTTGGCAGTTTGCAGATCCGGGAGATAGAGCGATGTTCAATCAAGGTCCTACAGGCTCAGGGAAATTCTCTATTGCGGAGCATACGGCCTTTGAAACTCGTTTGGAGGAGATTGCTCGGAAGCTTGACAAGTTGGAATTGAAGAGTGCTCAATCCCAAGAAGTGAAAGCAGTGCGCCAAGTGGAAGAAGTTTGTGTTATTTGTGAGATTGTGGGCCATTCTACCGAGGCTTGTCCAAACATTCCTGCTTTGAAGAACGTGATTAATGGGATTGCTCCAGAAGAAATACAAGTCGTGCAACGTTTTGATCCTTATTCTCAATCTTATAATCCTGGGACAAGGCAACATCCAGCTTTCCGTTGGAGTTCTTCTCAAGCTCCACCGCAAGCTCCTCAATTACCTTGGAAGCAATCTCAGAATGCTTTCCGCTTTCCTCAAGCTCAAGGTCCGCCTGGTTTTGCTCCTTCTGCACCATTTCCACATGCAACCCAATTTCAACAACCTGCTCAGTTCCACCAATAACCACCAAAGCGTTCTTGGGAAGATCAATTTAGTGCTCTCTTGCAAGGTCAAACCGCTATTAACGAGCAACAAACTCAGATGATGAATGATATCAGAAATCAGTTGGGCAAGTTGACAACTACGGTGGGTTTGTTACAACAAGAGAAAGGGAAGTTTCCTACTCAACCTCAACCTAATCCGCAACCGAATTCTAATCTTACTTCTCAAGGTCTTCACTTTAATAGCTCTTCGGTGACTTTCCTTGAGCAAGCAAAGGCTATTATTTCTCTTCGAAGTGGCAATACGGTGGATAACCAAGTGGTGATGCCTCCGGAACCTACCTTTGTACCTCCTTCTATTGAACGTTCAATTCCAATCCGTGGGGAATCTCCCAAGGAACCAAGCAAGGAGACTCTTGAAGAAGAAGAAAAGGATAAAGGCAAAGCAAAGGAAAGTGTACCAGACCCTCGAGTTATTCCAACTCCGGCTCCATATCCTAATCGTTTGAAGGCCTTGGCGAAACCAAATTACAATGCGGAGTTGCATGAGTTATTTAATCAAGTGAAGATCAACATTCCTCTCATGGATGCGGTCAAGCAAATTCCGTCATATGCCAAGTTTCTTAAGGATTTGTGTACTCGGAAGCGCAAGCTTAATGTTCAAAAGAAGATATTCCTTACTGAGCAAGTGAGTTCGATCATTCAAACGAATATCGCGCCTAAGTACAAGGATCCGGGAAGCCCTACTATTGCTGTCACAATTGGAGGAAAGCGTATCGAACAAGCTTTACTTGATCTTGGTGCAAGTGTTAATTTACTTCCGTACTCTGTTTATCAAGAGCTTGGTTTGGGGGAGATGAAACCTACTCGTGTCACACTCCAATTAGCCGATCGAAGCGTTCGTGTACCAAGGGGAGTAGTGGAAGATGTTCTAGTGCAAGTTGATCAGTTTATCTATCCGGTGGATTTTGTGATTCTCGATACAAATCCGACCGACTCTTCTGCTGCTTCTACTCTGGTTATTCTTGGGAGACCTTTTCTAGCCACGGCGGATGCAATCATCAACTGTCAAAATGGACTTCTTAATATGACTTTCGGTAACATGAAGATGGAGGTCAATATTTTTAATGTAGGCAGTCAAATGGGGGATGACGAGAATATACATGAAGTGAGCCTTATTGATACTCTTGTGGAAGAACATGTGGACGAGTTGCTCTATAGTGATCCTTTGGAAGTTGCTCTTACAACGGAAGGGGCTAAATTTCTCGAATCTTCTGACGTCAGTTATTTGTATTCCTTGCTCAAAGACGGGGATGAAGCTTGTGCTTTGAACGCTTGGACCCCAAAATTTGAAGAGTTTAAAGAACTACCTTCGATAGAGAAGAAGGGTCTTCCCTCTCTTGTGGATGCCCCTTTATATGATGATCCAGGGGGGAAGTGCCTCACCGCTAAGGTTATCCTTTCCGATCTCCCGTATCTTGATTCTTCCCCGGAGGACTTACTCCTTACTCACGAGATGAACATGCTTGAAACGTCGGGCATCTACTATGAAGATCCATTGGCAAAACCTCTCACCGCTAAAGAAATGGATGCCGAAGTGGATTACTTGTATTCGTTGTTGGCTAAACAGGATGCTTATGGACCAATCTTTGAAGAGTTAGAGCCCATGGAAGTTACAACTGTCCCTTTGAGTTCTTCATGCCTTGATCCTCTCACAGCTAAAGAGATGGATCCTGAGGTAGATTTCTCATACTCTTTGTTAGAAAAGCAAGATGCATGTGAATCTATTCTTGAGAAGTTGCCAATCATAGAACATATTGATTTTCTTGGTGTTGACAATTTTCTTGTAGTTTATCATCCTTATATTGTAGATTTTGTCAACAAATTGAAAATTGATTTGATTTGGGCTATGCACTTGGTGGAACTTAAGTTTTTAAAACGAATTCGACAATTGCTTTACTCAAAGTATCTTATCTTGTGGCATGGTCGAGTTCAATTCTTGGCAAAGAGTATAGCATGGAGTGTTATGTTCATTACAATAGTTATTAATGGTATGATAGCTATTCGAAACCATCATGTGGATATACATATTCTCTCCGTCTCTCTCTTAAGTACATATTTGTCTTTCTTTCTTGCTTTGTTTCTCCTTTAGTTTAGTTATGCATGTTTTGTTCTGTTTTGTTTTGTTTGTTTTGTTCTATGTTTGCATTGAATAAAATCTTGGAGATATCTCACATATAAAAGATTTCACCAATGTGTTAGTGTAAAACGGACTTTCATTAGTTCTTCTTGGTAATAGTTTATCGTTAATGATCCATGCTCTCCGCGATTGCCCCTAATCGGAGGCAACTTAGGTCTGTGAGTGAGGTTTAATATTGCCTAGAGTGCACGCTAGGTTGTATTGCATCTTGCTTTGTATTGATCCTAGGGGACGCTGGACTTCATTGTTTGGCGAGGTCAAGCGATAGATTTTATTACGGGCGCTAGCATAACAAATTTTCGACGGTCTAGTATAGCCACCCATTGCTTACCCCAACGGTAAGAGATGGGAAGAAAAGTATGACTCGTGTGATCGCGTGATGATCGGGTGGTGCATTGCATTTCATTTTATTTTGCATGTTTTCATTTGTTCTTTGCATTGTTTTTATGTTTTGTCTTTTAGTTTGTGTTTTGTTTGGAAGCCGGATAACACGGGCCGGTGGTTCTAATGTCAATTGTTTTGTAGAAAGTCGTTCTCTTAAGTCTTCTGCAGGGTTTATTTGCTACCACACCAGCCTTGGTGGATTGGGTCTAAAGACGGAGTGAGTGAGGCGTTCAGGAGCCCTAAGCATGGGTGCGGCTAAGCGCCGCGGTTGTTAGTCCGATAAAGCTTTGGATATGGCCCTGTGTGACTAGCTGTGGTTCCGAGTTGGTAGAACCGAAGGAGTAAACCCTGGAAACATCTAATCTGGCTGGAGCAAAACATTGGCATAAAATCCTCCAACTTGGTCGAGGTATTTAGGGGTTGACATTCCCCTTGGACGGTACATTCGCACACTCTTTCTCTCTTCATCTTGTTCTTAATGCTATGAGGACATAGCATCGCTTTAAGTTGGGGGGAGGGGTTAGCTTATGTATTATTTGTTTGCATTTTTGCAAAAAATTGAAAATTTCAAAAACATTTGAAAATTGAAAAATCAAAAACATGAGAAAATTGAAAACTTCCAAAAATAAATAAAAGTTTTTTTTACTTGCAATTCCTTCCTTTTGTCATAGTTTTTAGTTTTGTTCATGACTTGTTGCATACTCAATCGTTGTTAGTTAGCAAGAATTCGTAGCAATTCTAAGAATTTTGTGCTTCTCAATTTGCATACTTAGTTGACAATTGAACGGTTTAAGTGTTGAGTAAGTTTTTGAGCAAGTTTTGGCCCATATCCCCATCTTCTCAATAAAAAGCTTGTAGTTAGGTGAATAATCGGATGTCTATGCCTAATTGTGTTTAAATGTCGATTTTCAATCATTTTGGAATCCAAAGCGCACTTAGGAAAGGATACAAGGCATTCTTTGCATGATTATACCACATATGAGTCACTTAGTCCTATTTTGCATCCTGGTCCTCTTTCCCGTTCTTTGTTTTAACCTAGGCAACCGGATGTTTGGAGGGTTGTGTGAAAGTGGCTTTCAATGATTCAAGGAGATTTGGGGGTGGTGTGAATGTGATAGAAGAGATTTGAATGCAAAAAGGCAAAGAATTGATACATGATTCCCTATCTTTCCTCTCTCACTACAAAAGTAGAAGCCCCAAATTTTCATCTCCCTCTCCAAAAAGCCCCAAAATTGGCTCCAATATCTTTCTTACTACAAATCTCACCTCAAATGACCCTATTCCTCAAAGAAAGGAGATCAAAGAAATGTTATGAAAGAGCAAAAGTGAATTCGAAAGAGGGTTGAATACTTTGATAAAAGAATTGGTTGACTTATGGGCTAGCATACATTTTAGATGAGAAAGAGTTTGATGGAAAGGAGGAGCTCGAGGCTTAATACCATGAGAAGCTGGATGAGGATGGCGACTAGGTGTGATCGAGTCGGTTGTAGTAGTTTTAGTAGGCCCTTTCTCATAGTAGTTTTCTTTATTTTTTCTTCGTAACTTTGTTTGGTGTTTGGCCGGCGTGTGGTCATGTCTTGGGTAGTTTAGGGTCGATAGTGGCCAAGGGTAGATGAACCATGCTAGCATATGGCCACTATACTATTTTGTAGTCCCTTTCTTTTGTAACCAAGGTCATTACAAGCTGAAAAAGTCCTTAGTTGATCTTTAGCGCGCTTGAATTCCTTTGTGATTGATTTTCTGATATTTGCATAGTTAGTATTATGGCATGCTTTCCTTTCGTTATCCAAATCTCATCTGCTAGATTTCAATTCCGTTGAATAAAGTGCTTTAGTTGTTTGAGGCATAGTATTTCTTGTTCGCTATTGCCTGTTGTTGAGCACATCTTCGGTGGATATGGTTTAGTCTGAATACGCATGTTCTGTGTCCCGTATCCTCCCATTGTTCGAGGACACAGACCATTTTTAGCTTGCTCTTAGACTTGCTTGACACTTAGCCTGTTTAATTGAATGCTGAAAATGTGAGTTGTAGAAATGAAATAAAAAGCCGGATTGTTGAACTCTTTTTAGTTTACAATATTGAGCATGTTCTAAGTTATGAACTCGGAAGGATTGCATAGTGTTTATGTTTTAATTTTCTGCATTTCGTTCGCTAGGGACTAGCAAACCTTAAGTTGGGGGGTGTGATAAGCACCCGAGAATGTAATGTAGGGTGCGCTAGTATCTAGTTTTAGTTAAATTTAGTTACTTATTAGTTATTATTAACGTTGTTTGCTCGTATAGTGTTCTAGTCCTATTTTGTAGGTAAATCGCCAAAAAGGGAGCTTTCGTTGCACGAGACAAGGTTTTGCCCGAGCAAAAGTTGACTTGCCAAGGCGGAACCTGTCATCGCCCGAGCAGAAGTTGATTTGCCAAGGCGGAACCTGTCATCGCCCGAGCAGGAGTAGAATTGCCCGAGCAAGACCTGTTATTGTCAAGGCCGAAGCAGATTTGCCCGAGCAGAAGCTGGGTGGCCAAGGCAGATGACCCGATGGCCAAGGCAGAGGCAGAGTTGCCCGAGCAGAACCCATCATTGCCCGAGCAAGAGCCAGATTTGCCCGAGCAAGAGGAAGGCAACCAAGGCAATGCCCCACTATTGGCCTCGGCAGCGATGGGATGAATTTTCTTCCATCGATGCCGAGCCCCTTAGTGGCAAAAACTCCTTAACCACCTCGGCAGCGATGGGATAAATCCTCTTCCATCGATGCCGAGCCCCATAGCAGAGCACTCTAAGGCCGTTGCCATCGATGCCGAGGGACTTAAGAGCGGATTTTCTGAGCATCTTGGGAATATTCCAGGCGCGGATCTTTGGAGTATTTAAGCTTATGTCACTATTTTGTACAAACAATTAGCATAGAATAAGATAGATTCAATAGTACTATTTTCTAGATCTAGGATTAGATTCAATTTGCTTTTTGAATTGTTCTTGCTGTTCTTCATTTTTCCAGCACTTATATTTTAATTTTCTGCCCTTAGTTGTTAACTTTTGTTATTGTTGCCTTTATTAAAGTTGTTTATTTTCTCCCGATCTATCTTAATTTCTAGTTTAATTCAAGTCTTGTTATTTCATTATAGTAGCTAAATTTTTGCTTGCTCCTATCTCTCTAGATATGGGTTAGTAGTTTCAAGGGTTAGGTCATGGGATGATTAGCATCTCATGGCTCGGGCGAAAATTGCATTTTCCACCCAATAAAGTTTCAAACTTTGATTTGAAAATTGATGTGGGGTTCGGGTTTGTTTGACAAGCTACCGAGGTGTTAACCTCTTTGATCTTGTGTAGGTGGGAGCGTCGACTACCCACCACACATGATGCTTAGAGCTCTTTCGCACGAGGTATTTGTCAAATGAATTATAGAGCTAGCTTGGTTCTCAAATCATTCTATTTTCCGATTTGAGGACTATAATCAAGTACCTTAAATTGTGTAGTTGGGTGAAGAGTGTGATCTAGCTCGAGTCTTGGGTGTTAATAATTCCTAGACCTAGCCTATCTTTTCTCTAGTTAATTCGTTCTCAATTTAGTCCTTTTATTTCCACCTTTCAAAGTAAAACAAAGTTGGCCGTCTAAAGGCCGAAAGCTCTTACTTGCTCTACAAATCCGACTAAGCCATATAATTATTCCCTTGGGTACGATCCCGGATTTCCGGTTTATTATGCTTCAACTGACGCGTTAAACCCTACGCTTGGGGTATTATTCCATATTATCATGGAGCGAACGAAGCATTAATACTTTGAGGACCATTGCTAAAAATAAAATTGAGAGATTTGACAATAATGCCCTTATAATTGACGGTAAATATGGACCGAGGTATTTGAGAGTTGCTATATGTACCGACCATGGAGGAGAGAAATCGTACCAACGGCCGCCGGCGGGCAGTCTCCGGCCACCGGACGGCCAATCCGAGCCATCCAAAAATTCTAAAAAAAAAAATCGATGGGGCCTACGCGAGAATCAACGACATCCGAGATGTGTAGGGTGCTTGATCTAAGCACCCTTTTTTCGTGTATATGCTTGATCTGAGCACCCATTTTTCGTGTATATACACGTATATACATATATACACGAAAAAAGGGTGCTCAGATCAAGCACCCTATACACCTCGGATGTCATTGATTCCCGAGTAGGCCCCATCGGTTTTTTTTTATAGAATTTTTGGATGGCTCGGATCGGCCATCCGGTGGCCGGAGACGGCCCGCCGGCGGCCGTCGGTACGGTTTCCCTCCCCCATGGTCGGTACTCATAGCTTATCTGGAGGTATTTATGGGGACCATTTAAACGTGCATTGCAAACATTAGGAATGCAATAGATGCGATTTGTATATTATTAGGGACCAAATTAATATTTTAAAAATACTTTGGGACCATCCGTGGGTTTCAAAAAAGGACAGGCGGCAACATTAGAGGACTGAGACAAAGATAGTTAAGCCGTTAAGGGCAAAGAATGTTTAACAATCGCAAAAGGTAAAAACATGGTAATTATATAACCTTATTATGGGGTTTGTAGTAGGGGTGTGCAAAAAAACCCATTCACCCAACCCGACCCGAAGGGTTTTGGGTGGGGCCGAACATGTGGTTCGGTCGGATATGGATTCATTTTTTGAAAAAATCAATTTTCGGTTCGAGACTTGGGGTGCTGTTTTTCTTACCCAACTCGACCCGACCAAACCAAAGACGACCAATTCATGAAAATTAGTATTGGTTTTTAGTCGAACCCGACCAAACCCGACCCAACCGATCGGTTAGCGGACGGTTTCTACCCCTATTCGGTTCGGTTTGCGAGTTTGGAAATGTCGATACCCGACCTGTCGGGTCGGGGTCGGAGTCAAACCCGACCCGCCCGGCCCGTGCCGACCCCTAGTTTGTAGATAAATTACTGGTTCAATACCTTTAATGAAATTCTATAGTTTTTATTAGAACTTTGGGATTAATAATCATTTATCTCAATGAAAGGAGTCGAAAAAGTATAAACATATAAGTTAAAGTTGAAAATTTTCAGATAGCGAACAAATAGAAAGTGAAATTGTCATTTCAAAAGTACAAACATATATATAAGTTAAAGTTAAAAAATTTCAGATAACGAACAAAGAGAAAGTAAAACGGTTATTTTCAAACTTTTTTTTTGTATGCATTCTTTTTTTAGTTTTAACATTTTCCTTGTCAAGATGGATAAAAAATCAATAAACTTTAACACAAATGTCACAAAAATTTTAAAAGGAAAACCGAAAAGAAATTGGCAAAATCTTGGTCCAAACAGTATCAAAATAGTTATAGTATGGTATATTCACTTATTATGGGTCCGTTTGATTAGTGAGAAAAATATAATGGAAAGTGAAAATTATAGAAAGTTAAGTAAAAGAAAATGTATTTTTTTTCACATCCGTTTTATTATGATGAAAGTTTTGCAAGAAAATAGTAGAGAATATAAGAGGTGGCCGGGAACAAAATAAAAAATCAGACGGAATAAAGTTACCCAAAGTAATTTCGGCCATCCGGGAGGGAAGAAGGCTAGGTAAATAACGAAGTCAAAGTAATTATTGTTGATTCTCGAGAAGATAAAAATTTTATGCACATTTTGTGAGAAAAATGAAGACAAACTCTCTAGCTCTAGAGGGTCGTCCATGAAAGTTTACTTTCTATAACAGTCTTGTCAAGAAAGCACAAAAAAAGTATGTATTTTTTTTCCCTTCCAGGGTGCTGTAGTGCACTCTCGTGTAGTATACGTGTAGGGCGTCACACATCCGTCGATCTCATCAATCAACGGTCCACATTAAAAATCAATTATGACTGGTAATCAATGATTCTACCGGTCATAATTTATAATAAAGAAGACATTAAAGGCCCTATACACCACCAGTCGAAAAGAACGATTCAAACCACTCTAGAAAATGATCAAGGGAGGGATTACAATCTCCCCTGTCCCAACTATACAAACTACTAAATACAAAACTTTTAATTTTAATAAAGACTTATCGACCCCTTCGAAACATCTCGAATTTCTCTAACGCCAAACAATCCACATCAAACAAAGAGGAATCATAGTCCATAAGCGCTTTCTCTGCTTGCCCACTCTGGCACCCATCCAAGCGATTAAAAGCTCCATAACATTTCTCGACTTAACGCATTATAACCCAAACTAAGATAACACCGTGGACCAAAGTTCCCATGCCACTGAATAGTGGATGAGGAGGCGATTCACCGATTTTGCATCCGTTTTACACATGCAGCACCGGTTAGCAATTATTCTCCGTCTACGAATCATATTATTGATTGTAAGAATTTTGCCTTGAGCCGCGCACCAAACAAAAAAAGCCACTTTCAACGGCGCTTTTGTTTTCCAAATCATTTGCCACGGAAGGGTTAAGTGTTACCACTCCCCCGTAATGCTTGATAATAAAATTTCACCTCAAAAGAACCCAATTTGGTAAGTTTCTAACGCATCTTATCATCTCCTTCTCCTATTCCTTGCAAATCATACAATCTAGAAAATAAAGCCACCAAGGCTTCCTCCTCCATTTCTTTAACATTTCTATGCAAACGAATATCCCAAATCGTAGCCCCATCGTTGTGAAAAAGATAATCTGAGACTGCTGCATCTCTTTCACAAGCCAAGCAATAAATACACATAAAAGCCACCCGCAAGCTCGCTTCCCCACATCACACATGGTCCCAAAATTTCACCCTCCTTCCTTCACCAACTACCAAATGAGTATAAATTATAGAGGGTTCCCAACCTTTCATGATACCTCTCCACTATCCCACCCTATAAGGCAAGTTCACGTAACATGAAGACCATCCTCCTTATTCACATCCATACTTCTCAACAACCATTTTCCACCACCATCTTCTTTCACAGGCAAACCTCCAATGCCATTTTCCTGACAGAGCTTCATTGAACAATTTTAACATTCTCACTCCCAGTCCTCCTTTACGAATAGGAGTACACATCGTATCGCAATCAACAAGATGATACTTAAACTCTTCTCCCACTCCTCTCCACAGAAAATCTCTTTGAATTTTCTCCAAATGCTTAACAACCGAAACTGGAATAACAAACAAAAACATAAAATAAATAGGCAGACTGGAAAGCGTACTATTGATAAGTGTAGAGACCCGAAATTTTTTTTTAAATTTTAACATTTTATAAGTGGACAAATAATGGTTAAGTGTGAAGATAATAGTTATGGGTCAATGTGCAAAAGTTTGAAATATGTGGGTGTTAGTGTGATAAGGTGCATGTGTGTATATGTGTGTGTGGTAGGGAAAATATTTCCCACTTTTTTCCCTCTCGTTCTCTCTCCCTCTCTCGGCTCTCTCTCTCTCTCTCTCTCCCTCTCATCTCTCAAAAACTCACCTCCAAATTCAAAACCCACAACAAATAACCTCCATTCCATCTTCTACTCGTGTATTGTGGTCCGTATCGCACTGGTTCGAGCTCGGAGAAGTTGTATTTCGGTTGAAACAAGGTTTTCGGAAAGCTAGGGCTTGTAACTTCTTGGGTTTCGTGCTCCGACTTCGAGGTAGGGAATTCTACCTCTCTTTATATGTTTTATGAGTGATTTGGTGCATGAATCGTGCTTGTAATGTCGTGTTTAAGTTTGGATTGAAAATTCGTAATTGCTGTCAGAGTTGTCTGTTCTTCCTGGATTCCTACCGGTAGGCCCGTCCTTTCTACCGGTAGAACGTTGTTACTTTACCAGAAAATCGATTCCCTACCGGTAGGAGCTTTTTCCCTACCGGTAGAACAAGTGAGAAATTCTTAGTAACCAGCTCAAACGTATAGCAGCAGCTCAAAAGCTGCTCAACGTATCTAACTTCTACCGGTAAGAATTCCTTGCCTACCGGTAGGTCAAGCATAAATTTGGAATGTTGGCCTTCTTGTCTTCAGTCTTCTACCGGTAGGAATTCCTTACCTACCGGTAGGTCACGCTATTTGGAATGTTGGCTTTCTTGTCTTCAGTCTTCTACCGGTAGGAATTCCTTACCTACCGGTAGGTCACGCTCGAATTGGAGTATTGGCCTTTCTGTTTTCAGTTTCTACCGGTAGAGACTTTTTGCCTACCGGTAGGTCAAGTTCTATCTCTACCGGTAGGTCAAGTTCTACCGGTAGGACTTGCCTGCCTACCAGTAGGAGAGTAGGAGCTTACGCTGCTTTCACCTGCTTCCTTGAGCTGCTGCAGTATCTTTCAGCTGCTTCCATATATCCTTCAACTCGCGTGTCGAAGCTTTTCATTGACTCTAATGAGTTTGTTTACGCATCTTTCCAAGTGTTTTAGTGAGTATTACTCATTTCTCACTTAGAGTGGCATTCAATGGACTAGAGTGAACATGTCTAGGGATTCGACGAGTAGTATTGCAATCCGTTCTCTCTCTCGACTCGTAAAATTCTTAGATTCCTTTAATACATGCTTTTACGGACTCCGAGTATAGAAACTAGATAATTGGGCATCGTAGAGTCTAGTTGTGGGTTAATTTGTGGCTTGTGAAGGTACGAGAAATGTACTTAGAGGTACGGTGAGGACATGTGAGATTATGGTGTACTTAAAGGAAAGGACGTGTATTAATTAATTAGTCAGAGTCTTGATATGGATGACAGTTAGGAGCGGTTTGAGACGTAATCAACGTGGTGGATTAGTGGATTGTTTAGAATGCTTGAAGTGAAAATCGATGTGAGAAAGAATTGTTTGAGATGATAAAATAACTTGTGCCCTCACGACTCGTCAAGTCTTTTAATCCTTTTGACACTCTCTCTATGAGGTTCAAGTGTAGAAACTAATGGATAAAGTATGGTAAGATTATACGTACGGGCTTAGTATGCTATGTCAAATGCGAATGGGTAAACTAGTGAAAAGGCATGAACATGTACATTTGTGGAGTCACGTAATGATTAATTAAAATTCAGTGGTATAACTGTCGAAGGGATGATGAAAATGATTATGGAATGATGTCGATTATGAAAAGTATGAAAGGTGACCCAAGTGGTCGTTATTGAGGGAAAAGACTCGGAGTGACCCTGCGCTTGAGGGAACTAAACCCGAGGTGACCCAACTGATGCATATTATTGGAGGAAAAGACTCGGGGTGACCCTGCGTTCGAGGGAACTAGACCCGAGGTGACCCCACCTGATTATTATTATTAAGGGAAAAGACTCGGGGTGACCCTGCGCTCGAGGGAACTAGACCCGAGGTGACCCTAGTGATTGTTGATGGGAAATACCGGATTAAAGGAAAAGAAAGGTTTTGAAATAAAGGGATTTAATGAAGATCAATGTGGACACGAGAAAGATTGTGCTACCGTACGAAAAATAATAAGATGTTTTGATCGATTATAAACAAATGTGGAATGACATGAGTTTAAAAATGTAACTAGTTAAAGAAGTAAACGGCTAGTGACATTGATGTGAAGTCTAAGATTTTTAGACGATAATTTGCAGTTTGTTGGTAGTCACTTGTGCTATAGGCGTATCTGTCCATACTCATTCATTCTCGGTGTATGATTCATTCAAACTACATATAGCTTGAGCTTAGAATTCTCTACTAGGCTAGTGTAGCTCAACCAAATCTTTCTTTTCAGGTTCAGACACTGGGCAAAAGATTGCATGCATTGTATGCTTGACAGTAAAAGACTTTTGGAAGCTGACATCACTAGTTATTTCGTCATCTTTGTGAAGATCTCAATTCGTTAAAGATGTATTGTAAATAATTACTATTGAATTTTCTTTTGACTAAAGTTGTAATTATCAAAACTTAAGAACTTGTTTGTAAATTAAACAGGTGGGAAACTCCTTTGGGAAACGTATATGATATGCAAGATTTCTCTTTTATTGAAATGCATTATTTAATTATGTTGAAAATCGAGGACGTGACAATAAGTGTCAATCTACCTCCTTTTGGAAAATATTGACGCTTCCATCTTGCTAACCTCTTTTGAAAATGTTCCACACTGAATCTCACACTGCCTTTGATTTGAAGGAGGAGCCCCCAACGGCATGCCCAAATATGTAGCTGGCAATGACGCCAAGCTACAACCCAAAATCTGAGCAAGTGAACCAATATCATCGACTACCCCTATCGGAATAATTTTCGATTTCCCCAAATTTACTTTAAGGCCAGATATCGCCTTAAAGCACAAAAGAAAACAACAAAGGTAACCCACCTGTGTTGGCTCCGCGTTGCAAAACAAAAGAGTGTTGTCACGTTTTCGATTTTAAACATAATTATAAATGATTTACATAATAAAAATACTCACAAATATTCGTATGGTACCCAAAAGATCACTGTGTTCTCATTCCCAAAGCAAATACTTCCAAGTTCACACGGTTTCAAAATATTACAATATCGGCTCAACGGCCCCAAATTTAACATAAGTATCGAATTTCAAAAAGATTAAGGGTTACAATTTTTCAAGTCAAAAGAATTTCAATTTAAGTTACAAATACATCTTTCAAAATAAATTTACAAAGATGAATAAGTAACTTCTTCGGTTAGCTTTCAAAAATAATGTCCACACTTCAAGCACTTCAGGCAATGCAAGCTATGGTTCCGGGTTAGCACCTGAAAATAATATAAGGCTTAAGCTACACTAGCCCAGTAGAAAAGTCTACGCAAACTCTATATGCAAATGAGCGAGACGAATGAACGAATGATGGGAAATCAAATGACAATGAAGGAAGTACAACTTTCATGAACAAGTGTCCCAAAATCTCCAATTTTTCTTTTATTCAACCCATAAATCATATCCGTTCAATTCATGTCTCAACATGTCGTGTCGTTTGTGTGTCTGAGTCGAAACTCCTGCCGGGTTAATTTTGGGACCCCGATATCCCCTGCCAAGCACCCACCTTAAAGGTTAGGCATTGAGTGGTTATTTTGAGCATTAGCTCCTGCCAGGCTAATTATTGGCCCCTGATATCCCCTGTTAGACACTGATAAGCCCTCTATAATGTAAATAATAGGGCTTATCTCTCTCATTTTTGTCACACACATGTGCTTAACTTGCTTTATTAAGATGATATTGGGCGGAGTTGGTGTTTTTGGCCTTTACAGGTTTAAGGTGGAAATAAGGCGTGTTTTGATGCCATGGATCAATTCCAAGGGTATCCGTACACCCGAGGCCACTTGGCACTCCATCGCCGAGTCTCAAGAATGATGAACAGTAGCTTTGGAGGGTGTGCGGGACAACGGAAGCCCAAAGGGCATGGAAAGGCTAAAGAACCAAAGGAGAAAGAAATCTATCCAGCCGCTACCCGTAGTCCCAAAAATGGTACTACCCATAGCGAGTGATCAGAAACTGTGTCAAAATTGCAAAACGAGACTACAACCAGTCGCCCAAAAATGGTCCTACCCGTAGCACCTGGAAGTTTTTGCAGATTTTATGCCCGACTTTTGGACATTTCAGGGGTAGTTTAGACTTTTGTATCCTAAATGTTTGAGGCTATAAATAGTTTTTAATCTCATTTTGAGATGAGATCTTTCAATTTTCAGCTCTAAAGCTTTCTCTCTCTACCTCTTTTCTTCTTTAACTCTCAATCCCTCCTTAAAGAGCATTGATTGTTGGGTTTTGAGGTAGATGTGCTTCATTAAAGTTGTAAGAATTGCTCTCCTCTTCAAGGATCTTGTTTTTATTTCAAGTAATCTTGATGGTTAGTTTTTACCTTGCCTTTACCCTAGCTTATTTCATGTCTCCTTTCAATATGTGTGAGTAGTGTAGTAAGGCTAGGTAGTGGGATGGTTAGCATCCCGTAATCAAGGGTATTTCTTGTTCTTCTCTCATAAATCTTCGTTTTTCTAGTTTAGGCATGTGTTAGGGTTAATTTCATGTATCAAAACTTAGAAGTGTTAATCTTCTTGATCAAATGTAGGCACGAGTTAGGCTACTTACCACATTTGATGCTTGGAGCTATGTCCCTTTAGGTGTTTGTTTAAATGTCTCAAAAAAATCCTAGACAAGCTTAACATCTTTGTTAAAAAGAGAAGAACAAGTTCATCTTTGTATTATGGGTGTTGACTATCCCTAAGCCTAGCCTTTAGTTTAAATCTCCAGTCAAAAAATAGCTGTAGTTAAGTTAAGTAGCCATTTACTAAATCTCTAGTTGGCCGTCTCAACACCAAAGTTTGGTTGGCGGTCCTAACGCCAAAATTCTCTAAGTAAGCTAATCTTCGAACCAAGCTATGGATGCGCTCCCTGTGGATTCTACCCCGGACTTCCGGGTATTATTATGCTTTCAACCAACCTAGCCCTACGCTTGGGGTATTCTTATTACAAAACACATTAAGGTTGCAAGCATTTTTGGCGCCGTTGCCGGGGAGCGCTTTCTTTTATAGCTTATTTTGGAGGTTCGCCAACCTATTGTAAGTATCTCGTTAATTTTTACTTTGCATGATTTGTACTTAATCTAGCGGATACCTCTAACTTGAGTTTCTCAAACGTGAGGTTTAACGAAGTTAGAGTAAGTACAAATCACATTTTCTCTTATTGTCTTTTCTTATCGAGGCGGCGGCATAGCCCCTCGAAGCTGTTGTTAGGAGGTGGCGGCATAGCCCCTCTTGTCTGTTCACTTTGTTCTTGTTGTCCATTAATTCTCGAGAAGGGGGTTTTCAAGTGTATGCGTGGTGGTCATCGTGGTGCCTTTCGGAGCCCAAATTCTGAAAGGTTTCATAGATCTTTTTCTCCTCCTCGACCCAAAACTCCTCGTCGGGTTCGAGTAAGGACGCCACCACCCCAAAGAACTCCTTTTTCTGTAAGAACCCCTCCTCGAGAAAGAATGGCCGAAAATGGTGAAGGCGAGATGCCGCCGATTGTGCCTGAAAGGACTATGAGCGACTATCTAAATCTGGCCCGTATTACTCCGCAGCCCCGGGAAGTCGCAAACCATTAAGGGTAATTCCCCACGCACGGAGGCATCCTCATCTAAAGTCAAACTAACCAACAATGAATAAACCGACTCTAGCTCATGAGGCCCACATAAATACAGTTCCAATGACTCCCGACGCTCTCCAAAGAATTCGAAACAAGGACCCTCAGGTGGACAAATACAAACTCGATGCTTGAAACAATCGATAGTAGCATGAAACGTGGATAACCAATCCATCCCCAAAATAAGATCAAACCCCGACATTCCCAAAACAATGAAGTCGAACACAAAGCGACGATCACGAATATTCAACTCACAATCTTGACAAATACAATCAAGAGGTGTTCTACCCCCTAAAAATGTCTCGACAAACAAAGGAGAACTAATAATCTCCGTTTCCAATTCCAAGGCACACATAAATGATGCAGCAATGAAAGAATGCGATGCTTCAGAATTAAAGAGTACTTTAGCGAAGGAGTTGAACAAAAGAAATGTATCCCTCAAAACAGTGGTCTCCGGAGCCTGAGAAGATGTAGATGGGATAACAGAAGTGATGTTGAAAACTCGCCCCTGGGTACCCTGACCCTGCATAAAAACCCCTCTCTGACCAGAACCCTGAGCAGGCGCGGAAGAACTCGCTCCCTTGTCAACCCTGGAACTCTGAACCGATGTCGTCTGGCGGAAGTAAGGCTGCTGCTGCCTCTGAGTACCCTTAAACGGCTGGCCCACATTACGCCCCGTTCCCGGCTGCTGCATAAAACCTGACTCACTGCGCGCTCCCGACCCCTGAGGACAACTCCTAGCAAGATGATCCGCTTTACCACAAACGAAACAAGTCTTGTCGATTTGTGGACACTGAGCACGAACGTGTCCAGGTTGATTACACTTATAGCACACGGTCGGAGGTCTAGACAAAGCACCCCGAGTCCCCAAAGAAGAAGGTTGCGACCTAAAGTTCGACGAACTACCCTACGGTGTCTGAGATCTTTCCCTTGGCCTTTTCCTCCCTTGGCTTCCAAAGCTCCCCGATGAAGAACTCGTGTTCACGGTTGGTTGTCGTGGTTCCCAAACTCCCCTATTACGTTGCGCCTCTTTCGATATCTCAATGCTTCTCGCACGCTCAACTACCTCGGCGTATTTTGTCTTGCGTTGCACCATTACCATTCTCCTCACGGTATTATGCAGTCCTTTCTCAAAGCGTCTACATTTTCTCTCGTCCGTCGCCACCAACTTTGGCGCAAAACGTGATAAAGATTGAAATTTTTGTGCATACTCCGACACGGTCATGCTTTCTTACCCTAACTTTTCGAATTGGTCCCTCAATTGCTCACGGCTAGTTTCTGAAAAATATTGCTCCTCAAATAACGCCTCGAATTCAGCCCATGTCAAATTCTCAATGTCTGGCTCATCTACTTGAGCCGCGGTCCTTGCCGCTCTCCTTGCATCCTTCCTACTTTCTAGAACAGATTCCCACCATTCACTGGCCTCCCCAACTAGTTGCACAGCCACGATACCTACCCTGATGGTGTCTTCGATGATATTGAGAGCTCTAAAAAGCTTACGAATTTGAGCTAGCCAATGGTCAGCCACCAAAGGGTCGCTACTGGTTCCATCAAACACCGGTGGATTCCTACAGCTAAACTCTCGCATTGCTACCATGGCTCGATCCTCAACATTCTCCCTACGAGCTTGGTTCAGAAGATTTGCAGCTGTAAGTGCTGCGACAAGATCCTTAGCAAACTGATTCTGAACAAGAGGTACTCCTGCACCTCGACCAGCCCCAGCCCCCGGGTTCCCACCTGGGTTCTCCCCATGCTGACTAACCTCGTCCTCAAGAGGTACCCCACGTCCACGACCACGGCCTCGACCACCCAGGATTCCAGCCCCAACTCGTCTGACACGCGTCTTCGGAGGCATCTTACTACACGATATAAGAAAAGGAACTATTAACCACAACACTATCACCATGAGGTCAAAGCCTCGCAACTTCCCAACACAGGATAATAGTTCTACACCACTCTACAATATCGAAAAATGCAGTGCCAAGTAATCACATGAATGTTAGTCACACAAGTATACACAAGTTATGTTAGAAGGCGCGACATTTTGAACCCATGAGACGAAACGTCACCCCATGGTCTTCAGGTGTTCTAAACCTATGCTCTGATACCAAGTTGTCACGTTCTCGATTTTAAACATAATTATAAATGATTTACATAATAAAAATACTCACAAATATCCGTACGGTACCCAAAAGATTACTGTGTTCTCATTCCCAAAGCAAATACTTCCAAGTTCACACGGTTCCAAAATATTACAATATCGGCTCAACGACTCCAAATTTAACATAAGTATCGAATTTCAAACAGATTAAGGGTTACAATATTCTACGTCAAAAGAATTTCAATTTAAGTTACAAATACATCTTTCAAAATAAATTTACAAAGATGAATAAGTAACTTTTTCGGTTAGTTTTCAAAAATAATGTCCACACTTCAAGCACTTCAGGCAATGCAAGCTAAGATTCCGGGTTAGCACCTGAAAATAATATAAGGCTTGAGTTACACTAGCCCAGTAGAAAAGTCTACGCAAACTCTATATGCAAATGAGCGAGACGAATGAACGAATGATGGAAAATCAAATGACAATGAAGGAAGCACAACTTTCATGAACAAGTGTCCCAAAATCTCCAATTTTTCTTTTATTCAACCCATAAATCATACCCGTTCAATTCATGTCTCAACATGTCGTGTCATTTGTGTATCTGAGCCGAAGCTCCTGCTGGGCTAATTTTGAAACCCTGATATCCACTGCCAAGCACCCACCTTGAAGGTTAGGCCTTGAGTGATTATTTTGAGCATTAGCTCCTGCCAGGCTAATTATGGGACATTGATATCTCCTGTCAGGCATCCACCCGTCGATGGGCCCCAAATGTTCGCGCGTCATTCACAAGCTCAAGCGTATCGTTTGTATAAATGTCGTGCATAAAACTCATCTTTATCCTTCCCTGATTTCAACCATTTTAAAAACTCCAGATGCCTTTTCACGTTAGTCTAGGTAACAAGTGTGGCTGCCAATTCCTTATTTTAAGTTTAAATAATTATATAACCCTTGGCATGGATTATGACTTTGGTTAAAAGTTGGATTTCAAAGCATCAGGAAACTGTACTTTTAGGCAGGTTATCTACCGGTAGGAAATGGGCACCTACCGGTACAAACTGGGAACAGGAGAAACAAAACATTGGTCCACGGAGATTCTACCGGTAGAAGAAAAATTACTATCGGTAGGTGTCTGGAAAAAAATTAGTAATTCTACAGATAGGGAACAAATCTTACCGGTACAAATTCAAAACAATGGGTACACTTTATCACAACGAGGAAGTTCTACCGGCAGAGAAAAATGTCCTACCAGTAGGAGTCCGAAATTTTGGCGATTTTTTCATCAAATAACAGATTTTGATCTAGGCCAAACAACAACCAATACAAGCTCAAACAAAGCATAGAAATACTCAAATAAGACATAGGAGAACCCAAATAACATATAAAGAGAGATAGAATTTCCTACCTCGAGTATCCGAACCAAAATCGAAGAGATGGAGCAAGCCCTAACTTTCGGAATCCCAAACCAAGCAAAATACACCAAACCGGGCTCGATTCAACACAATACGAGCTCGAATATGCAAGTAAGCAATGGAGTTGAGGTAAATTATTGTGGGTTTGAGTGATTGAGTGAGTTTTTGGGTGAGAGAGTGAGAGAGAGACCGAGAGAGAGAAACGAGAGAGAGATGAGAATGAAAATAAAAATAAAAAAAAGGAAACACCTCCTGGTATACACGAACACACATGCACAATATTATCCCAACACCCACAACTTCCAAACCTTGCACATAAGACCTCCCATATTCATAATTAAACCATTTTCGTCCTTTTCTTTTCTTTTCTTTTCTTTTAGTACAAATATTAAAATTAAATAGGAAATTTACGGGTCTCTACAAGTGTCATCGGCATATAGAATGTGAGAAACCATCATCCCCAAACCATCTGCTTTTTCCACCTCAAAACCTTGCAAAAATCTACCTTGCATTGCTTTCTGTATCAGCAGACTAAGAACGTCCATAACTAAAATAAATAGGAGAGAGGGTCACCCTGACGTAGGCCTCTAGAGGTCTGAAAAAAACCTACTGGAGTCCCATTCACCAAAACAAACATTCTAACTGAAGATATGCAAGCTTTTATCCATTTCCTCCACACTCCTCCAAAATCCATCCTTTCCATAATATAAAGCAAAAAATCCCAATTAACATGATCATATGCCTTCTCGATATCCAACTTACACACTAACCCCGGAATGCCAGCCTTCAGTCTCGAATCCACACATTCGTTTGCAACTAAAACCGCATCAAGAATCTGCCTACCGTGGACAAAAGCATTTTGAGATTCCGATATAACCTTCCCCACCACCTTCTTCATATGAGTTGTTAACACTTTAGCCAACAATTTGTAAGCTCCACCGAATAAACTAATAGGTCTGAAATCTCGAATATCCTCCGCACCTCCCTTTTTAGGAATTAAAGCCACAAAAGATGCATTCAAGCTTCTTTCAAACTCACCATGCTCCTAAAAATATTGAAACATTTCCATCACTTCCCCCCTCACCATCCCCCAACAATGTTTGAAAAAGGCCATTGACATACCGTCTGGACTAGGCGCCTTATCCCCATTCATAGACTTCAGAGCAACCACCACTTCCAACTCATCAAACGACCTCTCCAACAAAAGGCATCCTCCACCGAGATTGCATCAAACTCCAACTCATCAACACGGGGATGACCCATTCCCTCCTCCCTAAAGAGACCTTCATAGAAATTAGCAATACCACTTCTAATCTCGTCATCCTTGTCTAGATGGCTATCTCCTATGATAACCTTACCAATAAAATTGTTCATCCGATTATAATTGGCCATCCTGTGAAAGAACCAAGTATTCCTCTCTCCCTCTTTTAGCCACAGATTTCTAGATTTTTGCCTCCAACTAATTTTTTCAAATTTTGCAATTTTTCTGAACTCTTCTTTGGTCTTTTCTCTTAAAATTTTCTCATCATCCCTTAAAGCTCGGATTTGTTCTTCCGCATCCCAATGGCTTATTTCATTAACAACCTTGGCTTTTTCAAACTCCAACCTCCCAAAGATTTTAGAATTCCACTTACGCAAATCTGCTTTCAACATTTTAAGCTTTTTGTCAAGATCGATGGTTCGTGTACACCCTACAGGGTGCCTTGTAGGATCATAATTAAAAATCATATCTCAATCGTTCATCCTCAAGATCGATGACCCGTGTGCACCCTACAGGGTGCCTTGCAGGACCTTACACTACAAGATTTTCCAATCCTTCTACCATTGTCCGGCTAATCAAACGCATATTACAAGAGAGCACTGAAACAATGAATATGAAACAATTGTTTTTATTTTATTTTATGAGGCCGTAAAAACAAGCTGATAATAAAGAGTTGCTTTCCTCCACGTATAAAAACCCATTATAACTGAACATAGCATGGGGAAAGTCGACTTACCAAATTAATTTCATTTCATAATGGACCGAAGCTAATGCTCCATTAATTTAATTGAAATAAGGTGAGATTATTTTAGCACGTTGTCAGTGAGAGAGAAAAACTACTGGGTATTTTTAAGCCTCGTTAACTATAGCACAAAAGAGTCGCGGGATTAAGAGTACTCCTCAGGTAAGTAGTCTAGGATTATTTATCTTGATACTAATTTAGTCGTGAATCTCATATACGATTCAGTAACTAAATTAGTCCCGTATCATTTAAACTTCCTCCATAATCACACCTTTATGTGGAGATCGTAATTACATTAATTTGTTGATCTTATACAAATGTACGATTTTGAAAGGGATTAGGGCACCACCCTGTGATGATTTAGGACCATGGAAGAGTTACTTTGCCAACCATGGACCACTTCAATAATTTGAATTGTTTTTCTATTTTTTGATGTTATAATTACAACTATCTCTATGTTGTGATTTTAAACCGCTAGCAATCGATCACTAGCTAGCTGAGCTGCTGGATGGCGAGAAATTTTTGGGTGTCAGTTGGATACCTTGTGGTTGTACTCAAATGGTGCCTGAGCAGCACATTCGAATCGTCCAAAAATATGTTGGACAGTCCAGATTGAAACTTTCTATCATCTCACCCTACCACTTTCTCTTCTCTTTTTCTCTTTCTAAATCTGAGCTATCTAAAATCGAAATGGACGGCAGTTCGGATGCGCTACGTGGGCACCCAAAAATTCCTCATGAATGGCACACAATAATTTTTTTTTTGTTTATTCGGACCCTTCAATTAATTGTTTTTCTTTTTTCTCTTTCAACAACTGGGCCTACTTTTACCTTTTTAAGATGCAAGCACCATGTGAGGTGCCTGCGATCCTAAATGATATGTTTGGCCATATCAATAATAGTCTTTGAGATCCCCCGTTATAGTAAACGGTGTATTTGTCTTAAATTAAGTGTACTGTCCTTCTGTTTGTTATGTTATTTATTTATTAAATTTGTATTAAATTTTTTAAGTTTATCATTTGTTTTGAACTTCTTTAATATTTGTGATCTAGATCTTGATTTCTCTCATTATAAGACAAATCTTTAATCCCAACATTGTTTAAAATAGCTACGAAATGAAAGTTCACTAAACACTAAAATATCATATCCGGTCTTAAAGAATAATTAATTTAGTCCAAACCGTCTCCACCTTTTCTTGAAAATTACAACTTCGAAAGATCATTTTTTTAAAGAAAGGAGCATGATCCAACGGGGTTCAAGTCAAAATCAAAAGCCATAAAACGCAGAATACGGATTAGATCATAAAGTACATATGCCCTATTCCAATGATGCTTTTGGTTTGACCTAGGTAGTGTGAAACTCTCACTCCCGATTTGAACGCGCACTGTTCATAATGAACCAGAGAATTTTCTTTTGTATATTGGGCGCTTAAAAATCTTGGAAAAAATTAGTAATATCATGTCTTACCTCTTCCTTCTTTTTCTTTGGTAGGCTGGTGTGGTGGGTAATTAATTAATGGACGAATAGTAGCTTCATTCTATATACATAGATAGATAATTTAGTTTGCCCGAATTGGTAATGAAAACAGTTTATAAAGCTTTCATATTAGAAACCGGCAGCAAATTGCCTCTTTAGCAATTTTAGCTAGAAGTGTTTTAGTTATATATATTTTCTAAAATAAGTACTTTTATTTTTTGAATTAAATATAATATATTGTAAAACAAAAAATATGTACTTAAAAAATAAGAATCTTAACAGAACGGGGCCTAGACATTAGTTTTAAAAAATTACACTTGTAAATGAATGTTTAAGCTAGCTAGTCTAGTTATATATCGACATTTTTTCTTGATTATACGAAGCAAATTGTATAAATTGTCCAATTCATGTCAAATTCTTGATGCGCCACCATTAATCAAACAATGCCAAAAAAATCAAAAGAAAAAAAGAAATAAAAGAAAAGAAACAGCGACTCATTCCATGAAATAACCACAAGAAAAGAAAGGAAAAAAAAATTCACGTATATCCTCAGGAGAGAAGCCCAATGCAGAACAGCCCAAGACCAGCAACCAAACCCAACCCCACCCCTAATCGTCCCGAGCCACTGCCCTTAGCCGCCGTCGTCGTCGACTTCGTGGTGCTGGGTGAGCTGGTGTTTGCGGCTGCCGGCGCAGGCGCGGGGGCGGGAGATTCAGTGAATTCCTTAGGCATCAGAACCTTGTCCACTTCGTACATGGCCAAAGGAAACTGCTCCCGCAAGAAGTTGCTGACCAGAGTCGACACGATGAGCGTGGACACGTTCACCTCGTTGTTCTGGCCGAAGAAGTAAAGCCCGAAGACTTCGTTGTCCTGGCCGGAGGCCTGGGTCCGGACGGGGTTGCTGACCGTGAGGAGATCGGCGAGGGTGTAGTACTGGGGGAGGACGTGGTAGAGCACGAGCTGCACCTGCTGCTGGGAGGTGAGGTTGTTCAAGGTCCCGGTGGGGAGGCTGTTGAATGCGTTGTCGGTGGGGCAGAAGACGGTCATACCCTGGTTGGAGTTGTTGACCTGGCTGTTGATCTGGCTGCCGACTTGGGTTACCGTGAGGAGGTGGATCCAGGTGTTGTACTGGCCGTCTTGCACGAGGATCTCGGTGATGTTGATCGGGCCCGGAGAGGGGGCCGGGGCGGTGGCTGTTTGGGCGAGGGTTTGGGAGGCGAGGAGGAGGGAGAGGAGGAGAGAGAGGAGGAGAGAGAGAGGTGTGAAAGCCATTGTGGTGGTGGTGGTGGTGGTGGTGGTAAGAGTTAAGAGAGTGGTGGGGGGTTTTATATGTGTGGATGAGATGTGGGGGCTGGGACTTTGTTGGAATGAGCTGGCTGTTGGATACAGATTTGAACTATTACAAACACTATTGAAATAGAAATGGGTAAAATGAGGCCATTGAATATAGAAGTACAATTACGAGCATCCACAACGTAATAATTAAAATTGAATAATTAAAAATTATCACATCACCTTTTAGTTATCTATTTAAAATATTGCTAAGGTTAACAATATAAATGTTCACAATTTAATAATCAAAATTGAATAACCAAAACTTACTACGTCACCTTTTCCAACTACAAAAATCTAAAAACTAAAAACTGTGATAATAATTTGAATAGTTTTTTTTAAAAAACAATAATTTTAAAAAAAGAGTTTAGTGAAAATATTAGTTTTTTTCAAAAAGAAAACAATTTTTTTTTTGTGTAAAAACGGTTTTGAAAATAGTTTTTAAAAAAATAGTTTTTAAAATAACAGTTTTTTTTAAACTATTTTTTAAAATTTTCTAAAAAATAATTTTTTGAAAACATTGTTGAGAGAGAAAATGTTTTGTGTAACGATCGGTGTACTTGATTGAGAAAATGTGATGACCATTAGATTTAATTATTGGCAAAAAGTTAGTTTTGATTATTCAAAGGCTAAAATTTGATCAGTTGCTAAGAGATTGCTAAGTTTGGTTATTACAATGTGAGCATTTTTTTGAGCAAACATTGTCAATTTTAACAACCTTTTGATTTTGATTACTACGTTGCGGATGCTCTAAAAGTCTAAAACTCATACAATTTGGTATTATTATTATTATGAACCCTTCCACAGACACCAATGGTGGCTAGACTAACGTTGCACTGATGGCCGCGCGGGCAAGGACGGAATCAGGATTTTGCCATAGCAGTGGCGAAATGTATACTAAAAAAATCTAGTGGTGGCGAAACTATATAAGTTGGACATTATTTTTTTTTACATATAATAATTGCTTTCTAAAATTCTTGTCATGGCGGTCGCCGCCACTAAATCCCCTGGTTCCATCCTTGCGTGCGGGGCCCATTGCAGATCCCGCATGAAAAATTCAAGCCGTTCAATATTTTTTAAAAAAAATCAAGTGGTGCTGTGAAAAAATAGCTGAAGCCGATATATGTTAGTGCTCGATCTAATCTTTCTATTTTCCATTCAGATTACCTAAAAATCATACAATTTGCCATTATTAATACCAAATGACATGTTAATTAGGTGCCCACGTGATCCAAAGTGGATCCCCTGGCCTATGTAATCTCTTCTTCCTTTTCCCCGATTAAGTAGTTGAGTAATTAAGTATTAAATATATGTGGACCGAGACTTATAATATGCTCAAAAAAGGGACGAAATAATAACTATTTTTTTGTCTTATTTTTGCTTTGGTGAACTTTTTAATTTATCTTTCAGAACAAATTTCTACTTTTGCAATGCTTCTCCTCCAGACTAACCGAAAAAGTAAAATAAAAATTGACAAGGAAAAAAAAAAAAAACCCAATTAGCTTGGGAAGACAAAAATTTAAGTTAAGACAGAAAAAAGCTTAACCTCCCTATTCTCGAGTCAAATTTCATGTCCCCAATTCCTTCACATTACAAATGGGTCATAGTAATTGTACAGAAAGAATACGCACACATCTTTAAAACATAATTCCATACGTAATGTGTGGACTCATATGCATTAAACGATTCCGAATATAATTGTGTTATGAGTTAGTGTTTTAAAATTGTGTGCGTAGCATCCCTCGTAATTGTTAGGTGAGAGTTAATTGTGCAAAGAGATGGCAAATGGGGCTCATGTGAGAGTGTGCACAAATAAATAAAATGAGTGTATTAATTAATTAGCATATAGTTCTGGTAAATTAATAACTTGATGTTTTGGGTACGTTGGTTCAATTGTAAAATAACATAGATCGATCTGTGCTTCCAAATTGGATGGTCCCTACCATTTTTGATTCTAATTAACAAGCTTCCACAAAACACAAATGAAGATGGTAGGTAGTTTTTTTTTTTCCCTTCCAACGGTTAGGGGTGTCCGTACCAGTTTATGCATGCGCATCTCGGTCATTCTCCTCCCCGGGTTCGATCTAAGGCAAGAAGAAGGTAGTCTTTTGCTTACTACTGCTGTGACCTGCCTCACCGGTAAAGAAATTAATCTAGCTAATGCTCAAACCAAATTCAAAATGATCGAGATCTCAATCTCCACCAAACTCCAGCAAAGGTTGAACAGAACCACATCCGAAAGTACTCCAATGGAATTTCCAAGGATCCGATCCACTCTTGAAGGGATTCATACGATATTTTATCAATGACAACTGACAGGACACCATGTATGAATAACCCATGCACAGACCTATACATATATACAAATATATATATATATATTCGGTTATATATATGGATGTTGACCCCACTTGCAGTTGTGGATCTCCCTGCCTTGTTCCGAGTCTGTAACTAGGTCGAAAGACGGTATTTGAGTGATGGTCCCACCTGCTGACTAGCGAAGATTTGGATTGTAGGATTACTTTTGTTGTTGTGTTTGGTGTTGTGTTTGAATTGTTATGTGAGTATTATTTTTGGCTTTTGTTTAGGGATATAATGCCGTCAAATCTTTATTCCTTTTAGTCTTTGTTATAATTTTAAATATTAATAAAATTTTCTTCTACTGTTCAAAAAAAAGATAGACACACACACATATATTCTTATAGCTTTAAAACTAAATTTGCACTACTATATATGATCAATCAAGATGGACAAATTAAACAGAAAGCATATATGCTCAGTATGGCAGGCTGGCATAACATGCATATATGACGTGGGATGCCAACATAATATCCCCTCCGTTCCGATTTGTTTGTCCAATCTCGGGTTTCCAACTTATTAAGGAAATCAAATCTAATCCTTTGATTTGAAAATCTACATAATCTAAGCCATTGATTTTGAAATTGGACAGTCAACTTGGAACATATATAAGTCAAAAAGGAGACAAACAAATCGGGACGGAGGAAGTATATATTATTCACATATTCAACAAATTAACAAGCTATATAAGGGTGTGTATATTATTCGATCGGATTGATAACGCCACAGTACTCCATTATATTGTGGTCCGGCCTACACCTTCGGATTATATATGCGATGAAATTAAGTTTAATTAATCCAATAAAAATTACTAGTACCTTAACTAAATATGCATGGGCCATATATGATCAGCCCTAGCTAGATAAATAGTCGATCGAATTCCACGGTCATGATATTCGATTAAGAAAATAATAGAGGACCTAGCTAGCTAGCTAGATCCTAGTCTAGCCAATAGTCGATGTATGGAAATTATGGAATCATTTTTAATTGGATCGATGTACGTACAGATTGCAATATTAATTATGGGCTCTTCTTGGGCATGTGCTCGAGCCACCAATATTATTGTTTCATGTAGTAGTTAATTGGTTGCATACAACAGAAGGATACAGCTAATAAATAGTAGTACTAATTAATTAATGTGATAAGTAGTATATGTCTTCATGTATTATTATTGGAATTATAAACTAAAATGCTGTCTGTCCAGATATAGACTTATAGTGTTGATGAGTTCGAGTCATAATTACAAAGGATCAAAACTGCTTTTGAACTCTCTCTTTTTTTTTTTGGTTGAAAAAAGAAATTATATTAAATTTTATATAATGTTATACAAAGATTAAAAGGGAAAAAGACCAAAGAGGACATCACAATGAGCAGAATAGAAAACATTAATTCCAAACCAGGTTGGCACTACCAAACAATCATATGATTTTGACTTAATAAAGGGGGGATCTGAACGATCAAGTGGGGCAGTATACGCAGTCCGGGCATGGAGGAGCTCTATCCTCTCAGGCAAAGTCATATAAAGTGTGTGCCGTGCATGAGCGTGAGTGTAAACGCGTCTTTAAAACACATTCAAATCTAATAAAAATTGGGACTGAGGATTGAAAACACGAGCATAGCTAGTGCGAGGATTGAGAGCAAGACTACCGCAAGACATGCATTTTGAAGGATTAAGCTCTCAGGTGTTATCAACTTTTGCATGGGTCAATCAATATGAGGCGTGTCCCAATATTTATCTATTGACACACCACTGAGTTGTCGTTAACATAGAAATTAAATCACAGAAAAAAAAAAAAAAAAGACTCCAATTCACTTTTTATGTTTTTCAATACGCTTTTTACACACTTTGATACATTTTTCACACATTCTAATACATTTTTTAAACCTTAACGATAATCCAGCAGACTATTTTTAGCATCTTTCATAATCTTATACTACCCCAAATTAGGCCTTGACCTGGGGGCGCTTTCCGGCCTATACCTCCTGTGGCTTGATCTGTCAGGTCATATGTAGAGTCATAGTCAGCAAATTGGCAAACCAACTCTCAATATATGTATACATATCGGGACGGTTCAAGGGACACCCAAAAAAACACCTAAAAAAACATCCCAAATCTCAAACTCATAGTTTCCGATCAAATTTTTATGATCCGAACCGTTCAATGTGTGCAGAATGCGATTTTAAAGGTGCCCATGAGAAATTAACAAAAAAAATGATCAGGAAAGACTTGATTTGAGCAGTTTTTATTTGAACCGTTCAATAAAAAACCGTTCGAAACTGTTCGAATCAAGCCATTCCCGGTCATTTTTTTTGCTGATTTCTCATGGGTACCCTTAAAATCACATTCTGATCACATTGAGCGGCTCGGATCATCAAAATTTGATCAGGAACTATGAGGTGTTTTTTAAGGTGTTTTTTTGGTTGTCTCCGGAACCGCTATATATATATATATATATATATATATATATATATATATATATATATATATATATATATATATATATATATAAAATAAGACTTCACAAACCTACCCAATGATTAAAAAATCTCTTACTTTCATTTTGGCAATGAAAGCTAGCTTACACCCTCCGATAATCTAATTAATTAAGTGCATCGTTAGCAAAGCAAAAGTTAATGTTTGTTACTAGTACTAGTTTGTAGAGCATGCATTAATTCTTCATTGCAAGTTTTCCATCCTTTAGTAGTTTAGTGCTTGTACGTTAGGCATGCATGGATTTCAATTTCATAGTAGGTAACTGACTCTAGCATCATATATAGTTAATTGACTTAATTCCATGCCCTTATCCTGATTTAGGAGAGGGACAAACCAACAGCCAGATTAATTTTTCTTTAGGTCCATTGTAATGTACAAATTAATGAAAGGATATTGGCACCTATATCCTTTCAGCCTTCGAGCCCAAGTCGCTCAATTAATGTGCTACGGTAATGTACAAATTAACGAAAGGATATTGGCACCTATATATATTAACAGACAAAAGCAAAAATAGTCAGCCTTCCAGCTCCAGTCGCTCAATCAATGTGCTACTGTGCCATGCATTACCGTCTTCTTTTTTTTACTTGACGCTCAGGGGTGTCCGGGCTAGCGTAATTATGCGCGCACATCTCGACTAATATCCTCCCCGGTCCGGTCGAAGGCCGGGACTTGGGGATTCGTCACAATTTTTTTTTCTTGCGACCTGGCCCCAAGAATAGAACCCTGATTAATGTGTAGGAAGCAAACCCATCGCTATCAACCAACCAGATTTACCCTAGGAGCTCTGTGTCATAACAACTTCTGCTTATGGAATGTCCATTTTTTGATTGCATATATAAACATTGAGATTGGGTCAATGGATAAGGATGGCAGTCTGCTTAAGCTAGCGGCGCCACAAGAGTTCTCTCAAGGTGGAAATACAAACTCCGTCATCTCCTATATATTCTCCTCCTCAAACCAGAATTTCAATGCGATAATCAAATTTTTTTTTAAACACGGATGCGATAATCAATTAAAAGCATAGACGTTTCAATGATCACATTTGTTTTCGGTAATTATTATGGTGATCGCATTATTCTACTTGATTGACAATTGAATGAGCGCATTACATCTATAATGGTCGAACATTGATGATCATGTGAGATCCAATGTACCTTGTGTACGTACCATGCATATCGAATGATATGAAAAGTACGATAAAAGCATGGTAACATGTTCAACAAGACAAAGGCCTTAGGGCATGTTAGGCTTTTGTGCTACGACGCATATTTAGCTTAATTTTTAGACATCATAAACAAGATTTGAGGATCAGATCGCAGTAGATCGATTCAATGGCCATTGATCTGTGATTGAAGGCCCCTTGCTGGCATCAGACATCCAAAGATTAGGAATTGTGGTTGCATAACCAGTTCGAACCAATTCTTGCAGTTCAATCATCACTTACGTCAATAGTGAGTTAGCTGACCGACCGAGGGGACTTGACTTATCTGAACCGAACCATAGGGGCTTAAAGCTAAGCCTATCACGAGCAGCGTCGCGGTTTGATCAGCAGGGAGGAGCATCTCAAAGTAAGGGGCAAAAGATCAAGCGCTTTGATGCCTATAAGGAAATTCATGAGCAATTTCATCCGGTTGAATGCCGCAATCGCAATTAAGGCTCAAGGCTCGAGTTGGGAAATCGAGTTGGGCTGCAAACGGTGCGCCGAGGGGCAATTGGGTTAAGGGGAGGAGCCGTCAAACTTTGCCTTCGCTTGGCTTTCTGACTCCTTCTATTCATCGCCTCTGTCGGCTGTGCTTTCGTTTTGGTTCCCATCAAGAACACCGCTGATTGAGCAAGGGCTTCTGTATCGTGCCCGTGTGCACCGAAAAGGGATGATTGGATTCTGTCTCGGCATTAGTGATTAGACTGCACTGCGCATTAAGAAAGTCTTCTTAGCTTCTCTTCTTGAGTCATCTTCCGACAACTATCCCATTTTGTCGGCTTAGGGCCTGATGCAACGTTTGCTTCGAACTTAGTACTGATCTATTGTTATTGTTAATATTGTGGGATTGATTGAGAGCGGTCAAATGATATTTACTGCCGTCAAACCACCTCAACGATCGGAGTGTTGGGTTTGATATCGGAACTGAGAGGTTTTTTTGGTATTTTTCTCTTATTTGTTATTTTTAATTTGTTAGGTAAAATCGTACCGTATCCATTAAAGTTGGTTAGTCCAAACCCTCTGAGGAACTAACATTTCATGAACATGTTTAGATAGAACGAGAAAAGGTAGATGATGCTTGTGCCGATGTAGGGTAGGGTTCAGCTGAGGAACTAATATTTCATGAACATGTTTAGATAGAACGAGAAAAGGTAGATGATGCTTGTGCCGATGTAGGGTAGGGTCCAGCTGAATCGAGAGTCCTGAACTTGAAGCATGTACTCGGCCAAATCTAGTAAAAAGTTTTTATTAGTTAAAAAACTATTTTTTTTAAGATTGTTTTATATGTTTACAGTTTTTAATTTGAAAAAGTGATGTGGCAAGTTTCAATGATCCAATTCTGATTATGTCATTGTAAACTTTTACATTGTTAACCTTAACAATTCTTTAAATGCATAAATGCTAACCTTAACAATCCCCTAAATGCATAACTAAAAGGTGATGTGGCATCTCTTGATTATCTATTTTTGGTTAGGTAATTGTGGATGCTCTTCTGCTATGCCATCTTTGTTTTTGTACTAGGGACATGCCAACGTGCTACGCACGAAAAAATCGTGCCTGTTGATTTTAATTTTGGATATTGTTGTCAGAGGTAATATATATTATGCTAATTTAGAAGAATCTACATATATGAAGTTAAAGTTTTTATGTTAATCTTGTATGTTTAAAATTTGTGGTTTGGATTTGGACCTTGTAAATTAAAGTTTTTTTTTTGGGTCATTTTTTTATTTGACATTTAACAGTTTCAATTGTATTATGGTTTTGTAAACTGTAAATTTAATTTATATATATTAAGGTGAGTTGTGAAATTGTAATGGGCTTTGTGGTTGCGTCAATTAATTTTGGGCCTATGTTTTTCCTTTCATGTTGTGTAGACTGGGTTCTACTTGTCTTTTATTTGGGAAAATGACGGCCCAGGACCAATTTTGATAATTAATAGTATCTGTCAAGGACAAGCTAAGAACATTTGCTAATGCTGAAAATATCCTTAGCGGGTATTAATTATCAAAACACGTCCTTGGCCGTCATTTTCCCCTTTTATTTCGCGTCTCTTTCACCAAGACAAAGGGGCTCGACAAAGTCAAGAATGGCAGCTAAAAGTTTGGAAAGACGGAAATATCCCCCACAGAAAATAAAAATTTTCTTGCACAAAAAGACAAAATAGAAGCATATTTGCAAAAACACATACATAATTCCTCAAAAGTCCAAAAACCTAGTAAAGTAATTTGGAAAATCGCATGAATAGTACATGAATAGTGTCTCTGGCCCACCGTCTAGCACGGTAAAATGACGGAAATACCCACATCCCAAAGCACATCCTCCCCCAATCAGAGAGCACAATTGGAAAAATCAAACCAAAATGTTGAAACCACCAAATTGGGTTTAACGTTCCTTTGTATGGAGGTGTGATGATCATCATCAAATTAATACATTTGCTGAACCTCGGGGGATATGGTAATGAAAAAGACAAATGGTCAGAGTATGATTAGCTCTCAGCTAATGAAGATTGAATGCTCCTGTAATGGTAACTCGGATTTTGGAATGCTCGTGGCTATGCCATTCTTGTTTCGAAATAATTGCAGGATATGTTTTCCTCAAGCAAATTTACAAATCAAAACTGGCCTATCTATTCCTTTCTTTTGATCAAAAAGAATTATGTAGGGATTTCTATTGTTCATAGACCTTGAAACCGGATCAATGCCCCTCGTCGACAGATCTATATTTCAATATCCAAACACCACAAGGCGAATTTTGGGAAGAACACCGAAGCGTATCCGAAGACGTAACTTCATTTTCCCCCAAAATGTGCATCTTTTGCTCCAATTGACCAATTTTAAGTTGTCGTATTGAAAACCTAACCCAGTAGCGTAGGCCTTAATTGTCGAAAAAGAAAAAAATATGTATGAATTAAGCTGCCGGGTCAATGAAAATGCTTCTTTCTCCTTCACAAAATACATCTATCACTTGCCTCAATCTAGATTGCAAAAACTAACTTCTAATTGCTTTTTTCTTTTCTTTTTTAAACGGAACTTCCTATTGCTTGATCACATCGAAATTCCCCAACTTCACTTCGGACTCAATTCACACCGCTGCAATAGAGAAAAAGAAAGGATACTTTATGAAGCGACAACTGCTAAAAATGGATGCAACAATGATATAGGCTTTGACCCTTTCAGAAACACTCTAAGCTGAAATTCAGAACTTGAGTTGTGTTACAGTATATTACTACAGAATTTTTAAGTCGAAAGGAAATCATTGAAAACCAACTAATAGCAAGAGCCTAACATTTGATTCAAACATGATACCATCCAGCCAAATGTGCACTGTTGTCTCCATTAAGCTGTCCGCAGAGGCGGAGAAACCAATATCACCCCATCTCCCCGTACAAAAAGAAAAGGGATTGTCCGCTTGTTTGCCTGAAACAAAAACACAACAAGGGCATCAGAAATTGCAGGAAAATAAACACAAACTACCCAGAGGAAGAAATCAAAAGACAGGAATTCTAATTGTCCAACTACATCTGCATTGCACAATAAGTGTTCTTTGTATTGTGTGGCATCAGTTATAGCTTAAGGAGGACAGAAACAGACAAGCAACGCAGATAGAAATCCCTACAAAATTCGGACATGACAAGGCAGGTTCAGAACAATAACTATTAGTAGCTGCTTGGTTTTTAACAATACATATCCACTAATATTATATTGTTGCCAAGCAGGCAAAAAAACCAATTCGAAGTTTCAGATATTAGGGTTGGTTTGGGCATAAAATGTTTTCCGGTGAAATGTTTTACCAATTTTCCGGTGTTCGGTTGTGTAAAAAATGAGGAAACCATTTTACATATAAAAAAATTTCCATTATTTTTCATTAATTAGATGAACATGACTTACTCTTAAATCTTCTGTAAGTTATTTTCCGAAATGAACCCGCTTCTTTCTACTGCAATTCTCACCGTTTAGTTTCCTCGGTCGTCTGTCCTGAGTCTCCTGACCCACGTTCAATTCCAATATTCTCAGATCTCTTCACCTTTTAAGCCCCCTATCTCTTTCTACACTATTTTGTCAATTTCTGAAAATATATATTTTTCAATTGCCAACCAAACATCAGAAAATAAAAGTTTGAAGTTTGTTTTTTGAAAAAACATTTTACATCGTAAAACATTTTACATCAAAACAAACGGAGCCTAGAAGTGTGGACAAAAATGCCTCATCTTGTTTTGGGGGGTAAAAATGCTTAAACAAATGGATGACTGAACGTTTAGAATTCTTGAAATTAAGAACTCTGACAAGAATGGATAAATGTGTAAACAATATTTTTGATACTTCTTAAGGGTTTCATATATGCCTAGTCTAAGTGATTCGCACGTATGTTCGCCCGGTATTAGGGTACGTGTCCGGTTATTTATACAAGTGTCTTATACGTGGAATGGGGTGTAACTGATGAGTCCCGCCACGAATATACCACATCTATAAAACACATAACATGATCAATAAGACAAGATATATGCAGGCAGGTGGACGTGGATTTCACATAGATTCAGGTGGTACAATAGTATTTCCGAAACACGTAAACTTGGGGTGTTTTCGCAAAAAAGGGCTATATTCGACAGCGTACTTTTGAGTTTCAACTAACTGGCTTTTGACTAAGTTTCTAAGAGCCAGGCGGGAAAAAAAAACTAATTGTTATCCCAAGAAACATTCAAAAAAAAATTAGCATCCCGAAATCTCAACAAGATATTCAAACATTCAATGCTAGGGGATTAAAGCCGTCTGTACGAAAAGAGTGGCAATAAATCACGAGAATCTACTTATTCCTAAGACCTCATAAACTGAATGAAAGAAAATTATGGAGACCAGTTTCCACAAGTGACCCATGCAATAGTCTCTATGAGACAATTAGGAAATGTTTCCAACAAGGTATATCAAGCGATCCAACACCGTCCCTCACGTGCAAACCACTATACATGCATAGACTGCAACCAAAAGGGGGAGCTAGTGCAAACAAAAACACTTAAACCTAAGTCCTTACCCAACCTGACCTTTGATGCCAACTTCACAGTTCAGATATTGTGTGGTAATTATGGCCATATATAGCTACCAAAGAACTTGGCACCACCTTAGTAAATGGTCCCACCTTATTTGAAAGCTGCCCTTGCACAATAACAGTATTTGAGGCATCTCTACTGTAATACCCTGTATATTAAAAGTATGGATTTTTGCATGTAATTAATAGGTGGCATATAAGTGAAGGTGTGTGCACGTGAGGTGCTAGCTGGGAAGTAGGTTTCAAGACAAAAACATTTAGTCAAGGCACATATGTTAATGTTCAAGAGGAATAAGTGTTGTCATTTTGTATAACTCTTTGATGAGTCTACTTAGCTACTATATTTATACACTTTGCATAAAGAAGTTGTTTGCGTACTTAACTGATAAAGAGAGAACAGTGAGGAAGTTTGAGAGGAAACTGTGACGAGGAGTGGATTTGGAAATCCAACGTTGTTATGGGATCCGAGTGACGGTGAGTGTGAGATACATATTTCTTGTACAATATTAATGTTGGATTCTTGTTGGTTGTGTTATGTGCGGTGACTGTATGTCGTAGAACTGTTTGGTATGTGACGGGGTGATTAGGCTAATAAGCTATGCCAAAAGACAAGTTGGCCAATGGGCTGTGGTGAGGCTAGTGAGGTGGTACGTCATCCGTCATTTACTGAGGAGGACAGGATATGTGGTTCCCTTTATGTGGAATGTGTTATATTTGTGGTTGGTGTTAATATGTGGTGGTTAATGTTGTGTAGTTATCTTAGTGTTGATATTGTACACGTTATTATGTCTCACACACTCCTGGGGTCCTTTGGACTCCAGCTTGCAGGTTGGTTAGCAGGTCAGGTGCCGGTGGTGCGAGCTTGTCTGAGTTGATGCGAGGGAAGGATGTTGTTAATTTACTTTAGAAATAGTTGTAAATTATATAGTTCTTGGAATAAAAGACAGATTGTGGTTTTAATATTGTGGTGCTTGAGGATCCAGGTTGTTACATATTCAGTTCTGTTTCTACCAAGGTTTTGAATACCATACAGGCTAAAGTACCGGTTTTCTATTGGTACTATATCTACTAGTACCCGTTTTCAAACGGGTACTGTTTCGGATTTATCGCTATCAATGTTATTTCCCCATGTCAAAAAATTTAGCATAACACATACATTTCCTTAAATAAATAAATCTGAACTAGTTCAATACCGTCCGGTTTTCACCAGTACTAATTGGTACCTACGTAGTCCGGTATTGACTGATACTAATCGGTATTTGAGCCGGAACAAAATTGGAAGTGTAGGATACTGGATTTGGTCAATACTTGTACGTAATGGCCTGTATAGTATGAGTTTTCAAAACCTTGGTTTCTATATATAATTAGCTTAGCGAAGTTCACCTCCAAAAAGCTACCATTCAACCATTTCGTTTAGTAATAGAAAGGGTGAGCAATAATCGGGTGAAATTACAACTTACTCGAACTATCTCCTCATAGGTCTCATCATCAATCTCCACTGTGGTCACAATTTCTTCGACATCTCCTAGTATCATATTTAAATGTTGGTCGTACGCCTGCAAAACAATATCACCATCAATCATGAAAGGGGAAAAAAATCGAGTCCATAACATAAAAGGTGCAGCCTTAGAAAAGAAAATACTGAAGATATGAAAAATTGAATCTTTGAATGCCCTATAGTTATGTCACTTTGCTAATTATAAGAAACTGATCAAGGCCTTCACGAAAAGAACGGCTAAAGGAATAAGAAAGAAAGAAAAATGAAATAACTTTTGAGTCTTAAAAGAATACACCATTCTAATTGAATATGTTTAGTCGGGTTTGTCTTAACTAGGGACTTTTTTCACCACAATGGAAAAGGTTTGCTATTATGGAAGGTACTAGAGGGTCACCACAATTATGTAACTACAAAAGGACAGGGTGTTTGATAAGCATGAAAAAATGGCACAAATAATCCTGGGAATGAAAGGCCAAGCTCCGCAACTGCATATGCATAATTTTTTCAATTTCTTCGCACCAAATTAAATAACTCAATTAGATTTTTAATTCAGTGCGAAGAAATCGAAAAAATTATGCATGAAAGTACTTTATTTTTTGAATGAAAATTGCATGTGCTTTTGTAGGGGACACCTATTCACGAATAGATGGAGTACAATAATTTACCTTGAATGATTGTTGTTCGTAATGTTAACAGTTCTTTCTGTTAACTTTCCAAGTAAGATACCCAATATCCAATACTTGCCCTTCGTGACACATGCTAACAGGGGGAAAAGCAACGATTTACCTCAAAAATAGTACAACTAATAAACTAGAATCATCCTATAAAATGCGAGCCCAAAGAATTTGGGTAACACAATGCTGCACCTTGACACACTGAGCGGCGGCTCCACATAGTGAACACCCTGAAATAAACTCTTTTATTCAGGTAAACATATTATACATGTATTTTAGGCTGTAATTGCCTGGAAATATCTTTTCTTACACCCTTGCCAAGAGCTTAGTCCAACATTTCCTCTTCCCTTTCTCTGTGTTTTCTTTTTTACTATTTAACACTTCTCTAAAAAGTCTGACTATTTAACATTCAGTAGATCCTTCTAGTAGAATTTTTGGAACAGTGGACACTTCTTAAAACAGTGTGTAACCAATGTTGCCTCAGTGCACCTCCCGCCTTTAACAACTAATCTTACAACCTGTAAGTACGGTAGTCTACAATCTAACTTCAGATGCCGATAATGCCTTAAATATGTATCTACTTTTTTTTGAACTCTTGATAAAATCAAACTGTTTCATTTCATGATCTTTTGTTCAACACTAAAATGGTCAGGGCACCTTGTATCCTCTCTTTCACAAGTTTAAACAGCACATGCATAAAGATAACTAACATGTGTACCAGTTTGACTTTGCCCTGTGTATTGGAAGTTTAACGTGCTTTAACCTAAACCCCAAACAATCTACTTCACAACCACAGTATCAGTCCATGAATAACACACACACACACACATATATATGTCAAGTCCAAAATCCAACAACCCCAATCAACCGGAATTAAGTTTGGCAATACTTTTGAAGTAGATGATAAAAACAGACAAGTGTGATGTTGTACATAATTTGAAAAACTCATGTTATTGAATGTCTACATTGAGTTCCTTAAACCAACCCAAACCCTACCAAACCGAGCTTTTAAGTCTCAATCAATTGGGGTCGGCAACAAAACTTAGTCTTCTCCATTGAGCTTTGTCGAGAACATCGTGTTCCTTGATATCCAGCAAACCTAAATACTTTCAAAGTACTGCCTCTAAAGTCAATTTTCATCTACCGATTCCCTTACTGCTACCCTCTACGACAACTATACGGCTCTTCTTAACTACCGCATCTAGTGATTTACGATAGAAATATTCAAACCACCAATACATTTTCTCTCAGCTTATCTTCTCACGGGTGCTACCCTAGTAACCCTACCATTTTGCGAAGGTGTTTGTTTCTAATTCAATATCGCGTAATCTTACTACACATCTATCTCAACATTCTCATCTGAGCTATGCTCATCTTACTCGTATGTTATTTCTTAGTAATCCTAACACTTGGTGCCATAGAACATGGTTGGCCTTATAATAGTACACTGAGTTCCTTAAAAAAAATTGGAGGAGCCATTGGACACAAAATCAAGCAAGTCTAGCTAAATCAAAGGAAGACAAAGTAGCGACTCTTTGAAATTTCACTCATACCATTGCAAAATATAGTAAGAGCATCTCCAACCCTTACTCAAATTTTAGTACATTGTTGAGCACAAGCTTTATTTGGTATGAAATAATCCAATGGACAAACTCGAATGTATGCACAAATTCGAGGTAAAAGCTTCATTTGTAGCATAGTTGTAAATTGTAAATAGCAAAATAAGTCTTAAAAATTTGACGTAAAAAATACGTCTCTCTTGATTTGGTGAAAAAATTGGGTGAAACTCAATTTGGTATTAATTTGAGTCAAAGACTTACGTGATTTTAGAGGGGTTTTACTCAGAGAATTTTGTTTCGAGTCTATAAGGCTGGACTCAGCACAAGTGTCAACCTAAACCCTAGATTTTTTTTCTTGATCCTACCTAAACCCTAGATTTTTTTTCCTTGATCCTACCTAAACCTTAGTCATGATTAATAACAAAAGTTCAATCTAAACCCAATTCCATCAAGGCCTCAAAGCAGCTGCAAGTTAAGAAACCCAGACAAAAACGTTTCAGTACTACGGAGGAAGAACTACAAAACCGTGTGTGTTTGTGTGTGTGAGAGAGAGAGAGAGAGAGAGTTAATCCATACGTGGAGCTTTCCGCGGAGTTCACGATCAGATCGAAGCTTGACATAGATTCTCTCATCCAGACTCAGTCTGATGAGATCCAGCGGCTCTTTCACTGCGCTATCTTCTTCGCTCCCCATTCTCTCTCTCTCTCTCTCTCTCTCTCTCTCTCTCTCTAATACAAACAGCCGCTTTTTACTTGCTGTTTTTCACGTCGCTACAAGCCTACAACCTTGTTTAGGAACATAACAGAACAGACCTTGTTCTTAGGGTCTGTTCTTAGAATTAGGAACAGACAGAGCTTCTTCTTAGAAGGTCTACCATACTGTACTGTAACGCACTAGAGTTCGCAAGTCCAACCAAGATTTCATAATCTAATAAGTGCTCCGTTCCTGGAAGAGAAATAAGTTAACGGTAGTGTTTGGTTGGGAGTTTAGTTTAATTTAATTATGATAGTAGGTAAAGAGAGAAATAGAGTAATGATTAAAAATAGGAATAATGATTGGAGAGAGATAGAGAGAGATGAGAAAATAATAATTAGATAAATAGGATAATGATTGAAAAAAGAAGTAGGGTAATAATTGGGAAGAAAACTAAAACTAAGTTGGCAACCGAACAAATAAGGTAATTTTAAGTTAAAAAATTATGTATTCTTGTAAATAAATAATATTTCTATCAATATAGATCTTGTTTGATAAATACAATGCAAAAAAAATTGAAAACTTCTTTTTCATTTACATTATTTTTTAGTTTAAAAATGTGAAATAAATATTTATTTTTTAGGAAAAATTTTAAAATGGCACTTGAACTTTGCATTAAATATCATAGAAACACATGAATTTAAGTTTATTTCAATTAAACACTTGTATTAACAAAATTTTCAAATTTAGACACATGAACTTAAGTTTATTCAATTAAACACATGTACTAACAAAATTCCCAAATTTAAACCTCCGCCATTATATTTCTTCCCAAAAATTACTGATATGACATTTCCAACCTGTTTAAGTTGCCCCATTGCACTGTTTCCAATAGGGGACGATGAAGTTTGCCTATGGGTTTCACTTGGGTGCATCGTCTCTTGTTGGAAACATATGCAATGGGGTAATTTAAACTTGTTGGAGATGTCATGTCAGCAATTTTTGGGACGAAATATAACGGCGGGGTCTAAATTTAGGGATTTTGTTAGTACAGGTGTTTAATTGAAATACACTTAAGTTCAGGTGTCTAAATTTGAAAATTTTGTTAGTACAAGTGTTTAATTGAAATAAACTTAAATTCAGGTGTTTCTGTGACATTTGGTGCAAAGTTCAGGTGTCATTTTGAAAATTTTTCTGGGAGAAATTTTTGGTTGCGAATTTGCATTGTTTTTTTTTTTTTCCTTAAAAAATAAGTAACACTTGGATGACATGTGATACAGTATAAAAAAATAAACAACAAAAATATCGTAAAGGTTAGCATAGGAATACCTACAGTATTACCCATGATCAGATTTCATCATCATTTGTTCTATTAGGCCTAGTTTGGCCACAAAAATTTTTTTTTTTTTTTTCATTTTATTCAAGAAAAAATCTCATTTATTATTTTTGCATCAGAACTCGTATATTATTGTCTCTCTCGACAAAAGAAATCGAAAAGTAAAAAATTATTATTGTAGTTATTTTGAATCATAGTAATTTTTTTATTTTATTTTAATTTCTCTCGTTGAAGTGAATCAATAATTCACAAAATTTTTACACAAAAATAACAAATGCAAAAAAGAATTGAACTCTTGTAATTTTTAAAACGTTGAGGAGAATCTTGTGTACTAACAATAAACCTCAGGCCAAATCACTGTAATTTGGCCCCACAAAAACCGAGCACGCTCGGAAATCCAGATGGAAATGGTCTATTCCTCACAGTCGGCCATCATCACTACGGAGACTCTCTCTCTCTCTCTCTCTCATCGAATCGTCTCACCACTAGAACTCCCGCTCCCATACGCCAAATCGTATCGTCTCTCTCTCTCTCCTCCTACTACGGTTGATGGCAAGTAGTAAGTCGACCAACAACAAGTACGCCTCCCTCAACTTCAACGACATCCACCAGAAGAAACACCACCCTTCCTCCTCCTCCTCCGCCTCACCCCTCACCACTCCCACCACCAAGAAAATCCTCTCCAACTCTCGTATCCATGGCAACATGCTCGTCCTGACCCGGCCCGCTCCCAAACCCGTCCCCCAACCCTCCCCTCCTTCCACGCCACCGCAACCACAGCTACAGCAATCACCGACGACTCCCGATCCGATATCTCTCCGCCCGCTGGGCCGAACCGGATCGGGTCCGACCCTGATTCCCTCCCCTCTGACTCTGCCGAAGCCGGACAGGGAGTACTCGCCGTCTCCTTCTCCGTCGCCCAAGTCGGGGCGGTTCGTCCCGCCCCATCTCCGGCCGGGGTTCGCGGGCCGGGAGGAGAAGCCCGGTCCGCAGCAGGGAGCCCGATCCAGGGAGAATCCGGTGGAGATGAATCGGCCTGGTTCGAGTGGGACTCGGCCGAGTTCCAGTGGACGATGGTATGGTTTTTGAAAACTTCTAAATTTATGGTTTTTTGGGTTTTTTTATAGTTCCACTAATTGTCGAAGCTTCTTAAATTACGATCGTCGTTACGTTTTCATTTCATTATTGGTCAATAAGGTGGCCCCAAATTTATAGGTTACTCGCATTTTTTGGCCTTGTTTGGTTCCCTAGAATGAAGTTGTCATCTCTTAGAATATGCTCAACTGGATGTTTGGTTTGCTAAAAAAAAGTAACAGAACGGACAGTATATATGGAAAATAGGTGATTGACCATTCTGTTTGTTTCTATAAACACTCCAGCGAATTGCGTATCGTTTAACTTTTTACTACTTCATTTCTGTATTTCTTATTCAGTTTAGACCGACCAATCACTAATTTGTGGTTATGTTTTTTTCTTCTTTTGGCAAAAGGTGTGTATCCATATGAAAAGTCATGTAATTTGGAACCGTTGTGCTGTTTATATAATGAAATGATGGAATCCAGTTCCCTTGAAAACTTTTGTGTAGCGTAGCATGTTGTGTAAAGGTAGGGAAATAGGACTAGAGAGTTGGTTTCTTGTATGTGGATTTTCATCTATTGTCGCTAAGGTGGTTGGACATAGCTGATAAGAAAAGAAAAGAAGGGGTGGTTGCATGCAAACTACGTTACTGACGAGGCTGGTCCTCATCAACTTATCATGGAACAGGAATTGCTAGCGAAGCCATAGCTCTGTATCTCTGTGGCAGATAACAGCGTTTATTGGGTAATGAGCGAAATTGTTGGAAACTTTGAGTAGTACCGGTGGGAAGCATGGTAATGTAGTGCCCCACTTTATTCGTACATCCTAAGGAAGAGGGAGAAGTGGTTTTTTGAGGATGTGAGTAATTCTAGAATAAGTTGCTTCTTGGAGAGTTTAATGATTATCCCAGAGGTCTTGCCTAAAGTTGTGGGAGCTTGATAGTTTACAAATAGAAAGATGATCTCATAGGACGCAGTCACGCGGATAATTCATCACGCTAGTTGCCTATAAATGTATGGTCTTTACTCAAGATTGGTTTTTTGAGGATGTGAGTAATTATGCACGCTAGTTAAAAACATTTTGCATTGCATGTGCCCCGTTTCGCTAAGGTTCTTATTTTTTAAGTATTTATTTCCCACTTTACGAGACAGGTCATTCTCTCACAATACATTACCTTTAATTCAAAAAAAAATAAGCACTTTCCTGTCTCGTAAAGCGGAAAATAAGTACTTAAATGATAAGAACCTTAGCGGAATGGGGCCTAAATTCAATGCAAAATGCTTACATACACTTAAAAGGATTTGTGTGGTTTTTATTTCTGATTCTTTCTTCTCAAACTAATGCTTTTGGTAGCCAAAATTGTTGTTCTAGTTGAAGCCGCATTGTCTTCTAAAAAATGACGAGATTATGTTTGTGGTATTCTCTTGTGGAGCTTATGGGAATGATGGTGAAAAAAGGGAAGTTGCAATCGTGTTCCTTGCTAAGGAAATTTAATGTCAATAAAGTTGGGAGATGTGCAACTCCAATTCTCAAAGGATTGAAGAATCCTCCAATCCTGTCTAAAGTCGTGACACTTGGAAAGTTTTAGATTCAACGATGATATTTTAAAAAGTTTATACATCCTAATGTCATCCTAAACAATTCCAGTGTTAGATAACACTTCTTGAAGCCACCAAAAACTTAAATGGCGTCACCTTTTTGCCCAACTTTCCAGCGATGAAGATGATGTCATCCAATTCATTTTGGAGAAACAATAGAATAAACCCGACACAGGATATATATTGCAAGAAAAAGAAGAAAAATAAAACAGAAGGTGCGAACAAGTTGAACCATAAGAGATTTGGAAAGATCTGTGAGAGTCCCTGTATACGAAAAACTTTGACATAGAGCCTATGGGAATGCAGTTGAAAAAGCTCTTCGGCAACAAAGGTTTGCGATTCAGCTTGTTGAGTTCGGGCTGTTTATTTATTCTTTGTTGGATTCAGCCTACTAAGTATTGAACATTGTTAACACCGTGTATGTTTCAGTGGCTGCACAAGTGTAGTTGCCTTTGTTTAGGTCTGAGACTGGTGTGGGCTATGAAGCCCCGACACCTCTAGAGGTCAAAGTATTGCAGTGTCGGACACGGGGATACGTATGGGACATGCCACGTGGCGTGTCCCATTTAATTTAAATTTTTGGGAGGGTCACAACTGGGGACACGGGGGGCACCGATGGGGACACAGTAGGGTCAAGATGTAATTTTTTAAAAATTTGGGGGTCAAACTTTTTCTAAAATTTTGGGTGTCAAACTGTAATTTTTCAATAGGGTTGTATTGAACTTTTGGATGTCTTGTTTTTGTTTGAAATGGTATTGGAACTATAGATTTTTTGTTTTGTCCACATTTTGCCATTTAAACTTGGAAAAAAATTGAAAAAAAATATAAATAAATATACATGTGGCATGTCCCCTGCTATGTCCGTGTCCCCATTTTTTTAAGAATTCCCATGTTCTCGTGTCCGTATCCATGCATCATAGGGTGTTGGATAATATTTGAAATAATGGTCATTGAAACTAATATTAGCCAAGTGGCGCACTTTAGATGGAGTTGTATGTATCCCCTATGGTTTGAGGATTGGCAAGGACCCAAACTGGAGTTGCACTCGGCAAATTGTTTTTATCTGTTTAGCTGCTGAGAGTTTTGATTGTGAAGACTAAAGAGTGTGTTGTTGCCTTGTTGGTTTTATTTTTTTTTTCATCTTCTTTTGGATCTCTTAATGAGTTGGTTTTGGCTTATGAAGTCTATTTATTTCCATTGTTTTATTTTGAGAAAGTCAAAACATAGTCCAGACAAGAGCGGACAATAAGTTAGTTGTTTTAGCTTCAATACTAATTCCAAACATGAAAACAAACCGAAGTTGGATTTTAGACATGCCAAATGAAGTTGAAATTGCTGGATTTTTTGGCTTTTTATTTAAGACATCCAAGCTAAAAATGCCAAGTTGTTTGCGATATCTTTTTGGCATTTTGGCATTTCATGTATGGAAGGTAAATGATTGGAGGGATAAAGTTCAGTTTTTTGTTCTTTGTTGGACTATCTTTTGGCTTCTTTAGATTGCCAAATAATGTAAAATGATTTGGTGTTTCTTTTTCACCTGAAAATCCAAGCTATTTGGAGAGCCCAACCAAAGTCTAAGCCATAGTATACCTCCAATCAACCACCAAGTAGGTACTCCCCCGTTGACAATACCTTGCTCTCCATATGAGATAGCCTAAAGTGGCCAGTGCCAAGCCAGTTCTGGCATTTATAGGGAAAACCATCCATTTTCTTAACTTGATTGAATCTTCTAAACCAAATAAGTCAAGTCATACGTGGCCCCCCCTCCCCTAATGCTGTATCTCTCTTCGAGTCATGTACCCAATTTATTTATGCACTTTGAGGCATGGTGCTTTGTTATGTATGCCGCTTCTTAAATTATGCACTTTTATTTCGTGGCAATAGTTTTTACGTTTATCCAAGCTTAAGCTCCCAATCATGTAGGAAAGTGAGTATGGAAAGGCTTCTGTCTTGATATAAGTGCACTGCCAAAGGTTAGTAGCTTTATGGTGTGGTGTCGGGTGATCTATATGACAGTAGGATGAAGATTATGAGCATTGTTGTCTGTTGATGGGGAAGTTTGCAGTCTTTATGATTTTTTGTTTTGGTATGCTCTCAGCGTTGGTTGTGGTTTTTGATTAGTTGCTGGGTTATCGTTCATCACATTAAACAGTTTGGTGTTTTAGCGTTTCACGGGAACATAAAAACCGTCAAGGATTTCTACACGTATCTTGGACCCTCATAATGAACCACATCTTTACTCTTCGAGGTGGTTCAGTCTTTTAAGTTTTGTGGAGCTATGATGATGAAGGGAAACGTTTGAGGAGGAGAATAGAGCAGTAAGAAAACCCACAAACAGAACCAATGTAGAGAATTCATCTCTAATGATCAACAAAAAAACTCAATAGCTAGGGGACGTGAGCTTTAGTTATTGCAGAAGAAGTCCCAATCCTCCTTGGAAACCAACTTGTTTAAGTTAATTTTTTTTTAATCACTCTACTATTCGAAGGGAAAACAAATTAATTTACCAAAAACATCAAATTGACAAATCACATACTTGAAATCAAGAACAAAATTAACTTTCTGGACAAATCTAGCTCAATTCTGGATCTTTTTGTCCAAGTAATTGACTGAACAAATCTTTATACAAACAGAGAATCCTCAATTGCGACAGCTTAAATGAATGAATTCGACGGAACCACCTTAGATCTCCACAAAGCTGTGAATTTTAATGGTTGGGCTGCTTCAGATTGAACATGGGTCTTTGGAGCAGATTTGCTGATGTCGGAAAGTCACTAAAATCACCTTTTTGCATCGAAACGATTGAAGTGATCCATGATTGTGTGGCAAGAGTGACTCCTGGCTGCCTTCAGTGATAGACGCAATTACTTTGACTACTCAGCTCGTAATAGTCCATTAGAGTGTTTGAAATCCCTGAATCCTACTCTGTACGGAGCAGTAGGCTGGAGATATAGTCCGTATCCATACCGTACTAGCTCTGCTCCCTGACACTGCATTTTTCCGCAGTTTAGAATTTTATAAGAATCAAATTGTTTTTGGCCATGTACTTTGTTGAAATTTAATAGAACCCGCACATTTTGCGTCCCACTGATAGAGGAAGACGCTTCCTTTTGGTGTTTCCCTTTGGATTTTAGTTTCTTTAGTGGGGCTGAATGTAAAAATTCTATTTTGAGGTCCATGCTCCCTGCTTACTGTTATGCTTTTGAGTTTTGACCCATCTTCTTGGATATGCCGTAACGATATCAGAAGATTTCTGCCAGTCTTGATTGTCTCTAGTGACCTGTGGGGATGGACCCAAAATTCTTCTTAAGAGTCCATGTTCCCTGCTTGCTTGTGCTTTTCATCCAACTGGACCTCAGCTACAATTCACAATGGATAGATCCTTTGAGATATTTGGTTTTGGTTGGTCTTGAATTACCCTGTTACACCAAGATCAAAGAATTCGACACTTAAAGACTTCTTGTGTCTCCAATTGATGGAGAAAACTTCAATTGCTCTAATTGAATGACCATATTTAGTTACTGCCTACCAAATCTTGCTATCTCGTACTCTTATTATTTGTGCTTTTTCCTGCCTTTTTAGTTTGTGTAGTGATGCTTGTAAGGTAGCAGGAACTATTGCTCCCCCGGCTACTAGATCAAGGTCTACAGAAGTACTGTATTTTTTGTGTGTAAGAGCAATTAGTTGAGGCACAGTAGTCTCTAATTGAAATACTGTATGTTTTGGTAATGTAATGTTGGAAGCTTGGAATGGCCCTTTTGATTGGAATATTGTTTTACTAATCACAATGACCAAATGCCTATGAACAGATTTCTTCCGAGGTGGAGCTTCTTCCTAGGACAACTACTTCTTTTTGAAGCAAGTGCTTTCTCAGAATGGACAGCTACATCTTCCAGTCCTCGACTGCCATTAGTTTGAAATAGTTTCACAATTTTTCAACTCATGTAAATCAGAATCTGACCGACGCTGCTGAGACATTTGTTCAAGTGTTGTTTTTGAAGAGGAGGCTTGTGGATTAAAGCCTTTCATATAGTTTGTTGCTGGGGTGTTTATCAGTCACAAAGAAGGTGCCAATGGGATGTATCATGGACTCTCGTCTGATTCTGTGCTGTTTACTTAGTGCATCATTTTGTAAAGGGAATTATTATATTCAGTTGTGGCCCCTTTTGTCTATCTTCACAAAGAATTATATGTCGGTTATTAACCTTTCAGTTTGTAATGGGACGAACAAACTTTTATGTGAGATTATAATTTTCTTTTCTCCAGCAACACTAGCTCTGTTCTGCAATCCGCATGTTTTTTCCCGAAAACATCAGCATGGTAAGGTACTGGTGCTGTTTTTTTTGTCAGTTTGATATGGACTTGGAATGGTGCATCTTTTGTGGTCCACACGGACAATGGTTCTCTACAATTTGTGAGGAGACATACTGACTTGAGCAGCATAAACAATGCATTTGGTTGTTCTATGGGACCAAACACGACCTAGAATGGTTTGGTGGATAAGATCATAAGACAATTTTCATCGCTTGTGATATTCGGGCTCGAGTCTTCTGGGTGTAAATTGCAGCCTCCCTATTTCTCTCAGACCGAGTATGAAAGTCATTTACATTTTTTCCGTATATATTCTGATTTCCCTGCTAGATATTTTTATGGGAACAAACAGTACATTTTCTATTGCTAGTGATTACCCCTCTTTAAGCTGATTCAGGGGCCTGCTGGAAGGACGGGAGAAATTTCAGTGCAAAATTGCTACATGCACGCAATTTGCAAATTATGTGAGTTACGGGTGTGCAGCAAAATCTACGCTGCCAGACAAATGATTTCTGAGTTTCTGTAAACAGTTTTTCATAGATACCAAACACTTCTCTCATGTCACAAGACGCACGACAACATATTGGAGAGATAACTTTGGCCATTCAAATTACAAAGCTTTTCGAAATCATGAGTTGTCCAAAATTGGTAAATGTGTAACCAATTTTCGCAAAACCGCGTGCGATTGATTTGTCTCGGTAGATCTCTCACAAAACATGCAGATACAGATCATGAACTTGTGCAGGCCTTCCATTAGTCCAACAAAATGTGATAAGCAGACAACAAAACTAGCATAATTTGGTTTGGTAGCTAATTAACACACGAGTTCACCACACAACTATCCTCAAAACAAGCATCAGAATCCCCAACTATCCCAACAAGAAGTCTCTCAATTTCTCATTGAAACTGTCAATGTAAGACGAGTCCAGATCTTTCTTCAACAACTCCCTCAACTTAGCCTTGTTAGCCCTAACCTCTTTCCCAACCTCGTCGCCTTCTTCCATCACCGTCCTCACTGCCTTACACACGCTCTCCCTCGTGAACAACCCGTCTTGTTCCCCTTTCTTGACTTCCACTCCCACCTTCATACTCACACTCATCATCCTCGCGTTAATTATCTGATCCCCGAAATAAGGCAACAGCACCAACTGACACTTATTCACCAATGCTTCCGATAAAGAACCCGACCCGCAATGGGTAATGAAGCAGCCCACTGATGGGTGTTCTAGAATTAGCTGCTGCTGAACCCAACCCCCATACACAACCCCTCTTTTTCCAATTCTTTCCTCTAACATCTCTGGCAATGCTTCTTCAACAGTCTCGGCTCCCATAGGTGGCTTCAGAGCCGCCATAAACGGCATATAAGTAAGCTCTAGACCCAACAGTAACTCTTGAAACTGGCCTTTTTCCAAGATGCACTGACTTCCAAATGCACAGAAAATAACCGAACCGGATTTGAACTGATCTAGCCACTTACCCAATTTATGGTCTAAAGGGCAGGTGGGTGGCTCTGGAATGACGGGTCCCGAAAGCAGGACGGGCTTCCCGAAATGGTGTCCCAGATAGTCACAAAAAGGCCCTTCGATCTCTCGAGATGTCCTGAATCCCAGGGCATCACACTGGGTAAAGCTGGCGTGGAGACGATCATAAAAAAGCACGTCTCCGCCGTACTTCCAAGTCCTCATGCCGTAGAAGGCTCGTGCCTCATGGGGCAGCAGCTTGATCGACAAATCCGGGTAGTCAGGTGGGGGCAACATTAGGTCTCCCTCCGTTACCTCCCTGCCATCAAGTGTCCTTGCTGGGGACATCGAGTAACCTGTCGTTGCAGGACTGATGATGCAGTAGTGAACAGACTTGATTCCTAAACGACGGGCCACCCCCGGGAGCCAATAGGCGAAATCGAAGAACACAAAGTCCGGTTTCAGGTCGCGGAGGAGACGCTCAATGTAGTCCTCTGTGCGGTCCATGGCCTCCATGAGAAGGGTATGCGAGGCCATGCCGACGTCTGCAGTGGTCTCTACACCAGGGGGTAGACCGGGTACGGGTGGGACAGCGATGGGGACAAAGGTGATGAGTTCAGGGTGGAGATTGAAGGGTTGTAGCTTTTTTTGTGTTTTGGTGGGGATTAGGAATGAGATTTTGTGGCCTTTCTTGGCTAGTTTGTTGGAGAGGTGGAGGAAAGGGGTGAGATGGCCAAGAGCAAACCAAGGGTACATTGCTATGTGAAAGGTTGGTGTAACCATGCCGAGAGCTGCAGCCAAGAAAGCAGAAATATTTTGCAACAACCTGGAATGAAAGAAAGCAATTGTTTGTTTCATGTATCAACTGCCCACAGAAAAATGATCAGTCATAGACACCAAAAGTTCCATGCAAAGATTGTTTAACAGTTGAAAGGTCTAAAACGCATGGCTAAAAAAAGGCACCCCGCATTGTGGGGTCTGAAAATCAGCGGCGGATCCGGGGCCTTAGTTCAGCGGTAGCAAGAGCATGAAGGAATTTTTTGGATACAAAATTCTATGTAAAATGAATTTTTTTATTAAGATTGAAAATGAATTTTGCTTAATTTATTTTGTTTTATTAAGTTATATTATATTATCTAGATACTGACAAATTTAAATGAATTTTTTTTCCCGATAATGTAAAAAAGTATGAAAGAAAAATCAAATTATATGTAAAAAAATATGAAATTTTAGAGTGTACTTTTGGAGTCCAGGGGATTCGCTTACAACACCATGTGGAGCCGCCCCTGTTGAAAATGATCGAATGGATGCAGCAGCCTTACCTCATACGGTTCATGCGAATTTAATTTGTTTATGATTTGGTTAATTAAAAGAATCACTACATACAATGGTCCATAATCAAAAATTCATTTTTAGTAGAGAGATGAAGAAAGTTAAGAATAAATATAAGTGGGCACGTGCCCCCACTCAAACGTGTGCCCTCACTCGAAATTAAAATATTTTTTTATATTTTTGTGTAAATTAGCATAATTTTGAGAATATGCTACTAATATATAAGCACACATACTTCCATATATCTAAAAGATACACATATAGAATTAGTTTTATGCCTGAATTTCATCTTATGCTGCATTTATATTTGTTGCTTAATTACGAGTTGTTTATCTATTTGGAGCTTCTTCTTTTTTTCTTTATTTTTAACCGTTTGAGAGAAATATTTTAAAATAAAGTCATTAACAAAACAAATCGATCATTCTAAAACTTGTTGATGTTCATTTAAAATATACTTTAAAAATTTTGTTTAGGATTTTGTGCTCATTTTTACCTAATTTAACTTAAAATACGCATTATAAACTTTTGTAGTTAGTAATTCATGCCTTAATTTTGTACAATCTTGTTGTGGCTGACTAAAATATATAAATTTTCGCCATTATGATTAATAGGTGCCTCCACTAAGCTATATTCCTGGATCTGTCCCTAGATAGGTCCATTAATAATAATGTGAGGAGAGATAAAGAGATAAAAAGAAAAAATGGAAAAAGAGAGTGTGGTACCCACTAAATTTGGTTATCCAAAAAGAAAATGAACTTGAAGATGTTAAGAGATCATTTAGCTTGTGCTAGTTGATCTAGGGTTGCTAAACGAACCACGCTACTCGAGTCTGAACTCGTGTTCGTTCGTTAAAAACTTGTTTAAGATTGGTTTTGTTACATAATCAAACCAAGCTTGAACATTTTTTTGAAGCTCGTTAAGATTTCAAACCAAGCTTGAACAAGCTACTACTCAGCTCGTTCTCCTGATTAATGTATAAAAAATTCAAGCTCTTTGAGATTGGCTCGTGTTTGACTTGATTAAAGCTCGTTTGAGATCAGCTCGTCTCGTCTCATATACAAACTAAGCTTAAACATATTTTTGATACTCACTAAGTTGTTAAAACAAGCTTATCAGCTACCTGCTTGACTCGTTTGACTCGCTTATCACCCCTAAGTTGATGAGAAAAACAACAAATAGCTTGCAGCTCATTGAGAGAACAAATTTGTTCACTTGAAAAATCTAAAGCCATCGATTTGGATGTCAGCTTGCAGCACATCGATATGGAAAAATTTAAAGCACAAAACATTGCATAGATTGATCCACACTAAACAAATGTGAAATATAGACAGTATAAAAGGATGAGTTCAAAAGGAGACTCACTGAACAGAGTTACAGAGGGAACGATTCTTGCGACCAAGGACTCATGGAAAGAACATAGCACAGTCGGGGGGCGGCGGCGGAGGGAGCTGATCTCGACGGTGTGACGGTAAAGTAGTGTTGTACTAAAAGCCGAGGAGGAGGTTCAACAACATTAATGAGTGCAATTGCATTTTCAACAGTTAACGACAACGTGTACTAATCTAGTCCTCTCACATTATTATAGACTAGTATGAGAGCGACTTATTCACGAAGCCGCAGTAAACAGTTTATTTACAATATGGTGAATTTAAACCGTCCAAAAGTGTTTTGGACGACTCAAATTTTAAACAAACTCTTTCCCGGAAATTTGATTTAAATCTGGATTTATCTTTGTAAAATTTATTTACGAAACCCCGTGAGTAAATAAGTTTTTTCTCCACTAGTATAAATGTATGTACAATCAGTTTGGCCTAAATTAACTTTTTCTTTAGGTAAGTAGCCTTATAACTAGTTTTAAAAATATTCATTGCTCCCGCACAACCATTGTTATTCTCAATGGAGGTGTTAGAAGTGCGTTTCCGCAATATTATTTTACTACATGTTAATGACAATAGTTAAGTTATTTTTGTTAAATAATATTTTATTTAATATAAGGAACATAATCTATCTAGAAATTCGTGAAAACATGAATTTAGTCTTAGTCCATTTAATTTAGTGGTTGTCTGCAAAAAGTATGATTCTCCCAAAAGTACTAACAATTGAGGACATACGTACAAAGTATCTAAATTTTATGGAACTAGACATATCTAAGTCCTTTTTAGGAATTCGAATGTCCAATTTGGGCCCTTTGTTGGTCCATCTCGGACTCCATTTTAATAATCAAAACCCTTTATTTAGAGCTCCTTGAAAACATCAATCATATAAATAATTTCGTTGATTTCAGAACACAATTATCTTGAGAAATAGGTTGGCAACGTAGATCAGAATCCAATTATTTATCTCAAGATAAATGTGTTGTGTATCATGTTTTTCTAATAAAGACTTTACTCTCCGGGCCACATTATTGTGTTTAACGCTAGCGCAATATTGCTTTTGGTTTGTATATATTATGTGATGGTCATAGACTGATTTCGAGCAGCCACCGTAGCCATGCGTTTAAGCGACGTGGTGAACGTACACCCCACTAGTAAAGCTAGGCAGGGGATTAGCCATGAAGTTTCTTTGTTTGATTTTGTCTGCCATTTCATAAATCCATTGCATTTGAGGACTCAGGTTTAGGGGTGATAAACGAGCCAAACGAGTCGAGCAAGTAATTGATCAAGTTTGGTTTGAAAACTTGACAAGCTTCATAAGTTTGTTCGAGCTTAGATTGTTTATGAGATGAATTGATCTCAACAAATTTTAATCAAGCTAAAGCCAGACACGAGCCAATATCAAGTAGTTCGAATTTTTTTTATACATAATAAGTCGAACAAGCCGAGTGGTAGTTTGTTCAAGCTTAGCTTAAAATCTTAACGAGATTCAAAAATATGTTTAAGCATGGTTTGTTAAAGCTTGAGCAAGTTTTTAACCTACAAACACGCTTGAACAAGCTTTTAACAAACGAACACGAGCTCAAACTCAAATTTAGCTTGGTTCGTTTATAGTAGCAGCCCTACTCAGATTTTTTTAGAGAGAGAAAATTCCGTAAGAGCATCCATATTGTAATAAGCAAATTGGTATGGATAAGTAAACTTAACAACAATTCTAAAAAAGCCTCACATTGTAATAAACAAAGTTACAAGTCTTTTAGCAAATAACCAGATTCCACTCATTCCATAACCAAACTTAACAACTTTTACCAATAACCAAAACTCAATAACCAAACCCAATAACCAAATTCAAAACTAAAAAATTAAAAACTTATCTCACATTAGAATCGTCTCATCGAGACGAATAATTTGGTGTGGTCGGGTGCGTGATTGGAACTCGTTTGCAATTGGACATAGGTGCATTGCGTATTGTGGGGGTTTTTTTATAGGGATACAAAATAACTAATATGGAGGTCAAGTTTGTTAAGTTTGATTATGAACTAAATGGATAATCAAGTGCTGACGTGGCACATTTTGATTATCGATTTTGATTATTCCCGTTGCGGATGCTCTAAGTAGAGGCCGACCCATAAGGATCCGCGGGGCATGTGATAGGCTCCCCTAAATCTTTCCGTATTAAAACCTTGACTAAAATTGTCCGGACGCAGGAGTTGTCAAAAATAACTTTGAGCAAATTGCAGCAATCTTTTGTTTCACTCAATTCAAGTCTCTATTTCGTCCCTCCAATTCCAATGGTTATCAATTTTAACCCTTCAATTATACTTTTTGGTCCAGAGTCCCATCTGTGAAGCAATTCAACCGAAGTTTTAGGGGCAAAGCATTGCTTTAGCCATTTTACCAAAACAGGATAAGTGTTCATTTCACTCGCCGAGCATGACTCACTTTCAGTTAACAATTTATTTACAATGTTATCCCTCCAAAAATGAAGGAGTACACAAATAAAATACTACAGCATTAATTTTGTAAATTCACCAGAGAGAAAAAGGAAAAAAAAGAAAAGGTGTGAATATAAAATAGAGAAGTATAAAAATCAATATCCTTTCTATATCCCATAACCCATGAATTTTATATCCCTTAACGAGATGTCCGAGTTTATATTTCGAGTTTATAATTATTTCGAGTTTATAATTGATCACAAGAATACTACTCCAACCATTAGAAAGGGGAAGGAGCCCGACAGTGTCCCCCCACAGACTTGGACCGGGCCTAAGTGAAAGTGAAGTGGTGGGCCTCCCTATATGGACCAAGTTTGCAAGAAAAAGTCCTACAAAAATAAAAAGGCACAAAGGAAGTACTACAATATCAGCATTTTGCCTTTGGTGAGTTCTTTTAAACCTGAATCTTAATCATATACTGTAGTAATTTTCAGACTTCTCAACATGGTATCCCTGGGAAACTTGTCCACCCTGAGAAATGGTCAAATCCAAGCAATGGAGAGAGAGAGAGAGAGAGAGTAACGAACGCACCATAGAAACACCAATTGAATTTAACTTCCAAGATTAATCACCACCAACTGAAAAATATAAAATATAAAGATACAAGATACCAGTTCGTCCAGATGTCATGGAACGAAATAAAGGACAAAGCAAGACGTTTATTAATTATATAAAACGAGTAGCCCTGCTTAAATGGCTTTTAAACGTCGATTATTTTTATAAAAACTCCATACTGTAGGAGTAGTAGTAGTAGTGAGTACTATTGTTTTGAAAGTACCTCAGCCTATTTTTGAACAGAAAACCAAGAATTTGCAACAATCCAATTTTAGGCTATAGGACTCGAGAAAGCATCAGGTACCCCGAAAGAACTGACCAAGGCTAGCGCATGAGGTCGGAGTTCACTGCACAGTTTAGCCACTTCTTTCCTGACGGCAGCAGCATTATCTGGTGATAAGTAGCCGTATCGGAGGAACGAGGCATCTTCTTCCAAGCAGATCAATGGCTTTTAAACGTCGATTATTTTTATAGAAATTCCATACTTAGTAGGAGTACTATTGTTTTGAAAGTACCTCAGCCTATTTTTGAACAGAAAACCAAGAATTTGCCTCAATCCAATTGTAGGCTATAGGGCTCAAGAAAGCATCAGGTATCCCGAAAGAACTGACCAAGGCTAGCGCATGGGGTCGGAGTTCACTGCACAGTTTAGCCACTTCTTTCCTGACGGCAGCAGCATTATCCGGTGATAAGTAGCCGTATCGGAGGAACGAGGCATCTTCTTCCAAGCTGATCAATGCATACATGGTCCTCACAAGGCCTAATATATCCTGCAAATAGGAAACGACTATTATTACTCTCTGATGCCTTATGATAACACTTCGGTTACTAACCATAGCATCCATGAATCAGAAGAGACCACTATTCTCCAGGAGTACTGCTATTGGTACCAACAGTACCGTAGGGAAAATGCACCGACGGCCACCGGACGGCCGATCTGAGCCGTCCAAAAATTTTAAAAAACAAAACCGAGTGGGCCTACGCGAGAATCAATGACATCCGAGGTGTGTAAGATACTTGATCCGAGCACCCCTTTTTCGTCTATATATGTATATACGTGTATATACACGAAAAAGGGGTGCTCGGATCCAGTACCCTACACACCTCGGATGCCATTGATTCTCGAGTAGGCCCACCCGGTTTTATTTTTTAAAATTTTTGGACAGCTCGGATCGGCCGTCCGGTGGCCGGAGACAGCTGTCCGGTGGCCGTCGGTGCATTTTCCCTACAGTACCGTCGGTACCAATAGGATTTTCGATTCTCCAGGGGAGAATCCTGAAAGAGAAATCCTGAATGACAATCTAACCACCAACTCAGCCTCTGTGTACCTTTCTATCTTTCGTATTTCGTAATCATTTCTATTTCAGGGTTGAAATGGATATATCGTTAAATATAGGCAAAAGACTGAAGTAAACGGACCAAATGAGACAACATCAGGTTGAGTGTCAAAAAGCTTTTCCATTTGATAGTATTTTTTTTACTGCTGCTAGGCTGCTGAATTTTCCATTTTCCTGTTTTATTTATCGTCAAACGTCCATCCATAAAATGCAGAGAGACAAAACACACGTAATTGTTCTACTAGCAGCAATGGGAAACCAGACAAATGTACTGATCAAAGTAAGTCAGATATTTCATTTACCTAATCTGTGAATGCTACATTTCAGTCATCTCTTACACCTAAATCTCAGATCTCCCTCTAGATGTGGAAATGGGAAGCTCTGAATTCTTACATACTGCTTCTTCAGACTAAGTGATGAAACAGTTGCCAAGATTGACCTCGATTTTCCGAGGGCAGTGAAAAATCCAACAATAAATGCCTATGGAGATACACGTAGAAAACAGTTCCTGAGATTTACCTTCAACGAGCCACTAGATAAAGCTGCCTCAGCCTCGATAAAGGTTTGGAAAATTGATCGTTCTGAGAAGGCCTTGCCCAAGTCTACAGCAAGTTGATAACTCTGGTTGGAAGAAGAAAGAAATAAGCAAGAATAAAGAGAGAGAGAGAGAGAGAGATGCAGTAAAGCAAGACATTGGCACATGGAGAGGTGCAGGATTACCAGAATGAATGCGTATTCTTTGCTTTGTCCCTGTGCTTCGTGTGCTGAAACTTCTGCAGCAAAGCGACCAAGTAGATCTCGCTCTCTTAGGCAAAATATATCAGTCTGCCGAACACAACCGGTGAGAATCCACTCAATTAATTCGACAAGAATCACTTTCATATCCCTAAAGCTAAAATTGTATTACCTGGAATTGGATGCTCCTGAGGGTAGAATTTGTGAGCTGAGAAGGGATGACAGGACAAGATTTGTTCATATGTTCCAGACCCAATCCTTTAAATGGTCTGTTCCTCTTCTGAGCTGCTATATATTCAGCTAGAAGTGCCTTGCTAACCTGAGTTCATAAAACCCCAGTCATTAACTCCCCATTCCCTAAAAAACTAGCTTAACTAAAAAATGTTTTGCTATGACAAATAGTGGGCAAGCCCGAAATAAAACATTCACGAGTGTGAATTTCAACGAACAATCCAATAAAACACCAAAATTCCCTCGAATGCAACAAGTACTATTTTATTCATTATTTTTTCATGTCAAGAAATATGCCCGTCATGCAAAATTTGTGGGCCCAAATCAGTGCTGCAACTCCAACTTTTATTCTGACACAGGTTTTATGCAAGTTTAATGATAACATAAGGCCATACTCCAACAATACCTGTTGCATAAGAACGTTGTTATCCCCCTCAAATGTGGATTGCACATCAAATTCACCTTTTAGATGGCCTACGTGATTTTCAGTCGTCATACCTTGTCCACCACAAGCTTCACGACATTCCTGACTCATATAAAAAGAATGTCTCGTGAGAACATTTGTAGGAATAGGAAGGACTCAGAAACTAGAAATTATGGTTTATGACCTGAAGAGTTCGCATGTTATGCCAAGTTAATGTAGCCTTGAATGCACTTGAAACAACGTGGATGGTTTTGTTTGATTCAGGTGTCCTTGTCACAAATATTGTTTTCAAATAATTAGCAGCAAAGCTCATTGCATATCTGCAGCAAGATCACAAAAGCAATGCATCGGAGTAGCAATACTCAATTAAACGCACCATGTGATGAGTCACGATAACAGTAAATGCATTAATATTAATTGGTAATGGAATTAGGCTGTTTATTTATTGATTTTTTTTTTTTTTTGGATCTCTTAGGCTGTTTAATTTCAAGCTAGAAAAATGGATTGCACCAAACATGCATAAAATTTGGGACATTAGGCCAACATCAAACAGCATCATAGTAATTGCAGCTACTTTTCCAGAATGAAATACCATATAAGTTTTAGTATTATCAGCCCATCACTATTTAATTTTTGTGGGCACACCAAATTTAAATAAATTATTGTGGAGAGGCAAATTGCTAATCCCAGAGAACTGCAAAATGCGCTACTGGGTCTCCCCACACCAATATAGAGTCAGGATTAATAATTCAACACACATCTAGGGAAGGTGTAGGACTCAAAATTGGCTGGTATATAGGGACGTCAGCCATACTTCCTTTGAAAAATCATTGCTGGAAACAAAAACTACATCCAATCTTATTAAACACTGAAAATGTGTTTAATAGTCACCGTAAAGCACTAACTATTAATGTTAAGTAGTTAATATCCACATGGTAAGTTCATAATGGCATTTCCAAACACACTCAAAATTGTATATGATATGGTCCTTATAAACTATAATGGCAAAATACAAATTCAGAACTAGAATCAAGAAGCAAAGACTTCAGCAAAACCAAACCTTTCACCACTAGTCAATGTAGATTTGCACGGGCAGTTTGCAATGCATTATCTCACTCACCCAATAATAGCCAATACAACAGCAATTTTAAATAAGCAATAAAACCTTGCTCCGTCTATTCATTCGAAGGAACAAGCCATAAGTTGTAACTTGAAAGTTCAAAGAAGCTTACATACTGCAGATCCAGTTGGTGAGAAACTTACGTCTTTGCAAGAAGAGGTAAGAGCCGCCGTTGATGACTTGGATAATCAAGCAAAAGAACTTCAGGCCCATTAGGTGTAACAGAAAATGCTCGCCTGCTCAATGAGTACCTTATGGCAATTGCTAAACCAATCTGTCAAGAGAATAGAAAAAGATAAAACATCCCTAAGAATCCAAATATATTGGGTTGGAGATGATTCTAGTTCCCTTATCCCCGCGAACATACATTGCAAAAACAAGCTCTAGAATGACAGACGCATTGGGTGAACTCTTTTACCTTTGATGTGTAAATCGCACTGCAAGTAATCGTTACACGACCAGAAGTCAATGGGGCCATGAATGCCGCAAACCTCTGTAAACAGATAACCGCGCTCAGTTTAATTTAATTAACATAAATGTTAGCAACAATTGCCAATAGGTCTAGGCTACCAGTCTATCTTGCCTTAGGAGTTTGGACCACAAGAAAGAGAGCAAGAAAGTTACATTGTTGTACTTTCATTGACAATGAGCACAAGATGGAAAGAAAACTTCAATTCTTTAGAGGTACTTACCTGATCTGGATTTTTTATTGCACTGAGATATTGCCCATCAGGAGAAACATTAGCTACAGAATTCAACAAATTCTCTCTGGGGATGCGGACATTATCAAACCTGGAAAATCACATAATGGCAAAATGTTTCAATTTCTTCGTATTCACAAGTTCTTGCCAAATTTGGGGAGAGGAGGGAAGGGTGAGGAACTACATAAAGCGCTGTTTTTACCAGATTCGACCATTGTCAACACCATTTAAACCAATCTTATGACCACAATCAGCTATGCGGATGTTTGGGCAGACATTGCCATTTGCATCTCTTATCTGGGCTATAAAAGCATGGACCCCGTGATTGGTTCCATCTATATTCAGCTGTGAAAATACTATCGTGTGTGTTGCATGCTGAAATCACAACAAACATGTTAATTCTAAGTCATGCTGACAGAAGAACAAAGGGGCAATATACGATTTCTCACATTAGCTGCTCCTCCAATCCAATATTTCTGAGCTGATTCACATGGAGTGTTGATGACAAACTCCCCAGTGCTTGAATCATATATGGTGACTGTTTCAATGCCTCGAACCTAAACCAAACATAAACCATGAAGTAACTACCAGAAACTATGCAGATAGATACACATAAACATGTCAAAAATCCTATACTATGACGGAACACCTTCACATACATTACTTCCATGCCCCAACTCAGTCATTGCAAAGCAACCCTTGACCACGTAATCTTCAGTGTCCCTCAACCACTTCTCATGATGATGCTTTGTGCCGAAAAATTGGATGGCACCACCCCTGCATCCATCGATTAACACAGCACTTAAAGATTAATCACATAGACCTTTTTATATGAACTCAATTAACAAGATGTTACTTGCAGTAGCTAAGTGGATCTACTCCCTTACAATCAAGTTCAACAAAAAACTCTGAAAAAATATACAACTAGATGTAGGAATCTAAGCCAAGCAACCTAGGTCAGTTGCACTTGTCTTCAGATGGTGGGTTAGATATCTAAAAACCAAAATATCAATCTTGTCGCAAAGAATAAAGCCACAGTTTCTGCAGAGAGGGTGAAGACAAAGGTAAATAGAGTACCAAAAAAAATAAAAATTATAAAAGTGTGCGCCAATTGGAAAGAAGGAAAAAAGAGGCAAAACTAAAAGCGGAGACTTCACCATGTGAAAGTGAGCCTATATGTCAAATGCAAAAGAACTCGCACCTATCATTTGTTGGACCAGATTGTCAATATGACAATATGCTTATCCATCAAAAAATCAAACACCTCACTCTTAAGGGATGCAGTTGCACCATGCCAGGGTAGAGGAGAGGCTAGGAATGGCTCAAGCACCCACAAAGAAGCTATGTTACATGGACTAAAACAAGAGTACTTGTTAGGCTGCATGTGTTCAATTGCCAAATCTCCCTAACCCAAGAGCTTAGAATACTGGCTTATGTACCCAAACATTTGATAAGGGTACGTTGATCCATCATGAGAAGTTTCATTCGTAATACGTCCAAAAATGCTTTGACATGAGATACTGTGATTGTTTATAAATGCACTTGAAACTAAATACAATTTAGGGAAAGATGAATTCCTAAAATCCCTACATGTGAGTGATTTCAAAAAATTTGCCTCCTACCAAATCTGAACAAGATGGCAAGAATCATGAGGAAATTGCCAACGTGATTGCAGATCCCAATGAATCCCATGTGTTTGCAAATACTAGATTAGGAATTCAGTTCTGAGTTCTGATCATTTGTCCACCCGGAATCACATTTGAAAACATTTCAAACTAAGTAAGAACCCAATCTCCATCCTCCCCTGCTATAATCTAACATTCAGCCTGCCCTGCTCAATTCACATATAAAACAAAACACTGAACTCCACAAAAGTTCCTCAAAAAACATGTCCCCAAAAAATTCCTAGTCTAATCCTACCACCTGACCCGGACTACCACAGGAATCAGATTACTTAAATTTTAATTCCTAGTTATCATATTCTCATCCGCAGGCATTCAAAAATCTATCCAGCCTTCGTGCACGGGCTTGAACCACAGCTCGAATACCATGTTTAAAACATCAAAATATCACTCGAAATCTACATTTGCACCATAACCAAACCCTGAGGACCAAGGGAGGAGGCGCCAGGGGTGTCCTCGCACACTCCCAACTTTCGAGTAATTACCATAGCACCACTAAATTATAAAACTTTATGTAGCATGACCTCCTAATTTCTTGAAACTTCTTGTCATTGCATCTATTTATCTCGTGACTATCTTTCAAAAGTACAGCATTACCCGACCTCTAATACCATGCAATAGTCACACGTGCAATTAGTATTTTCATATTCTTTATACACAATATTCACTATTGTTTGCCGATCCAAAATAATAATAATTCCATCTTAAATTGGCCACCCAAATTTCCATTTCTAGCTTCGTCCTCACTGAGCCCACAAAAACACTTCCCAAATTTTTCTATACTTTTCTGGGATTCTCAACTTTTCAAGGAAATAATCATTACTCCTCAAAATATATGAATTTCCAAAATTACCCGCCCTCTCTCTAGCCAGAGACTCTTTGTACCCAAATTTTGGAGTACCCATGTACCTTAGGATCGTGTTTAAAGATTCTCCATTTCAAAAGAATCTCACGCAATCCTGTCCTGCGGCTACGGATCACATGGTACATGGGTACACCTTAGGATCGTGTTTAAAGATTCTCCATTTCAAAAGAATCTCACGCAATCCTGTCCTGCGGCTACGGATCACATGGTGCATGGGTACACCACAAATCGGGTTCTCATTTCTTGAAATGCGATAGATTACTTTCTAGATTATTGAAAAAATATACTACCAGACATTAAACGCACCATAAAAAGAAGTGAACCCCGAGCTTAGTCGCGAGCGAGTGATCAAAAATCCCCAAGACTTCCATAAACGCCAGCTTCCTGAACTCCGCCTCGGGCCCTTTCCCCGTGAGCCAGCCTTCAAACACCCCTCTCCCCAACAAGTACTCGATCCTCCTCATAGTCATCTCCCTCTGCTGCTCCATCGACTGGTTATAATCCGGGCCGACGAAGACCCTACCGGCGCCCCTCTCCCTGGGGCAGAACAGCTTGCTCTGCGTCATCAGCCCGAACAGCCAGTCCCTATCCGCCACGTGGTGGCCGTCGGACAGCTTTCGCATCTCTCGCGTGTCGAATTGGAAACTATTGGAGAGTTCGGGAGGGGAGTAGTTGAGGCAGGGAGAGGGCGCGAGGGGAGGTAGGGTTTGGTCGGGGTTGAGGAGGAGGTGGTTGAGGAGGATTTTGGTGCGGAATGTGGGGCGGTCGATTGGGGAGGCCATGGATGAGGTTGGAATTGGAATTGGAATTGGAATTCTGGTCGGAGGTTTTTAGAGAGAGAGGGGGAGGGGGGGAGCTGAGAGGGAGGAGGTTGAAATCAAATGGGATTATGGGACGGAGAGGCGGTTGCGGGAGCCGGGAAGGCTTTGCTTTAAATGGTGTAGTTAGGTGGCGGCATCGCCGGCACGTGGGCAGATGTCAGATTTCGGAAGTGGTGCTAATGTCTTAACTTTTTTTAAGTTGTTGGGATGTGTGCCATCCTAATCCATTCCAGTGCTGCTACATACACTGATCCACGTACATATGCATTTGGACCTGTTTTCGGTCTTAAAAAAATAATTCGAGCTATTTATTTTGTTTAAAATATTTATTTACATTACGTGTAAAAAATAAATCGATCCGATATCAGTAGAAGCGTTGATGAAACATTCACATTTGCGATAGAATTTAGGCCTGAATTTTAAAATAAAATTAAAATATTCTGTAAATGTTTTTAGACTCTTTACTGATATTAGATTGAATTAATTTTTTGCAATGATATTTTAAATAAAATAGACGACTTGAATAATTTTTATAGGACTCAAAACTGATCCAAAATACGCATGTACGTAACATATGTACATAAATGTATATACTCATAGATTTACTGAATCCGTTCATTGGATAGGGGACGACGTAACAAAATTTAGGCCTCGTCTCACCCACAACTTTTTGAACTTTTTCTGTAACTGCACTTTTTTTCTTATTTAATTTTTTCATGTTTATTAGTTTTGCACTATTTTGAAAAATCATCACTTTAAAGAAAAAAAAATCAACTTTTTACTCTCTTTTTTTTTTTCTCAAAAGTGATTATTTCTCTAAATATTTGGATAAAAACAAAATTATTTTACTTCAATAAGTCACAAAAGCTTCGCACAAAACTAACAAATGAGGAAAAAAATTGAATAATGAAAAATGTTAGAAAAAATGCAAAATGTTGTTAGCGAAACGGGGCCTAGATTACTACTCAAGTAATTACGCGGTGGTTTTGCCCTAATAATTAGAGTGTTCACATAAGTTATACCAATTTTATATGTTGTTCACACTAATGAACAACTTAATCATTAGTGCAAACAACTTGTGATTTTTGGTGAATAAGTTGTATTCATTAGTGGAAACACCTCCTAAGGCAGCTTATTGAATTATTGAACTATTTAGCCCATTTAATTTTATTTTTTTAGTATTTTGGTATGGGTTATTGGGTTATTGGTTGGATGGATTATTTGACATTTTTTTCCCTTCAATTTTTACAGCCCACAAATTACCGGAATTCCCTTGCATGAAAGGGGCGGCGAGGTGGGGGGCGGCGTTGAGGTTAGGTTTTTTCTTTCTTTTGTCTTTTTTTTTTTTCCGGCCGCTTGGCTCGGTCTACCGGCTGATTTGGGTTTCTCCCAAATCAATCCGGTTTGATACCAGTTTGGCTTCCCCAAATCTAGTGTGGAAGAGGAGATGGGCGAATAATCCGGCGCCTATTGAGGATCGTTCGAAGTTGGGGTTGTTTGTGGTTGTTGGTGGGTTGAGATTCATCCGGGTGCTGTTGTCGGTGATGGGGTCTGCTATTGACTTCTGCTCCGGTGAACGGCTCTCGCCATCCAGATTTCATATGCACTTATCGGGTTTGAGTTGGGATCCGGCCCGTTTGGATTCTCTACTATCTAGGCCTTGATTGGTTCTCATCTGACGACTTCGCCGGTCTTGCCTCTGCAGGGTGCCTGTGTAGAAGTCTGGATAATTTTGGCTCATTCTTGTATTTTTTTGATGAAATCTATATTGCCTTCGGACTTTGTTATGGAATGAATTGAATGTGTTAAAAAAACAAAAAAAAAAAGGGCGGGGAGGGAAAAAACGGGATTGCCTAAAAATGGTCTATTCATGATATGTTTTCTCCCTAGAAATTGAGTTGGGCTCTTGTTACGTGTTAGCAAAAAGCCAGTCCAACCCCTCATATTTGAGCCCAAACAAGTTGGATTTTCCCCATGAATAATCCAAGGGAAAATAACGGCCAATTACGTGTTTTGATAATTAATATTCATCAAGGGCATTTTCAACATTAATAATTATTCTTAGCATGTCCTTAAAGGGTATTAATTATCAAAACACGTCATGGGCCGTCATTTTCCCATAATCTAATAATTCAAACTAAATTGTTTAGCCAAAACACCCCTCGGTGGTTTGGGGACATCACCACATAATGTCTCGTACCTTTATTCACCACATATTTTTATAAACTTCACAGATTTACTATTGAGCTCCATAGAAATGTTTGATGTATAAGAGTGTTAGGCACAAGGAGACGGTGTTCCAAGACCACCGAATAATTGTTGTTGCTCGTATGTGTTTAAGTAGGACTGCAAATGAGCTGAATCAAGCCTAACTTTAGAATGTTTAGGTTCATTCATTAAGTTTTCACGCGAACTTGAGCCGAACTCAAGCTCCATGAAAATTTGACAAGTTAAGCTCAAGTTGAGTTTCCCTGGATTTGAGTTGAGTTCAAATTTGTTCACGAGCTTTAACAACTCAAAAATATTAGATACTTACGCTCTGATACAAGTCCAGAATTACAAATAAAATTTCTAGTTTGTACATAAATAATTTCCTACATATACATATTATAAAAACATACTGTATTAAAATACATGTTTATAGTACTTTTACAAGTTTATTTATGTACAAGTTATAAAATTTATATTATGTACATGTAGAAGTTTATACACATTCAAGGTTATATGTAAAACTTTTATGAGATTATATACATATACTCCAAGTTTGCGGCCTTAATCGAGCCGAATATTGTCAGGTTCAAGTTCAGCTCATTTATTTAACGAGCCTAAAATTAAGATTTAGATTCAGCTCATTTAGTACCCGAATGAACTCGAACGAGCCTTTACATAGTCGAGTCTCGAATAATTCACGAACGGCTCAAATCATTGGAGACTAGGGAACCCATCGTTAGTTTCATCACTTTTTATTATTTTTTAAGTTTGACAAACCTTAAAAATACTCACTCCGTTGCTAAAAAGTTAGTTCCTATTTGAAAATTCAACTTTCTCCAAGACACAATGATTCTTTGTAAAAAAGTTTTTCTACAATTACTTGACGCATTGTTTTATTACTAAGTTTTGTTTGGGTCCTAAAACGAGGGCAGAATGAAAAATTTATTAAATTTTGGACATTGAATTCCGCAAAGGAACATAATTTAGTTTATAGGACTTAGGGTGTATAAAACTGACATGTTTTCTTAAAATGTTAGTGTAACAATCCAGATCCTCAAGCATCACAACCACAATATAAGCAACAAATATTAAGTAAAAAAAATCAAACCCACTTCCTTAAACATTTACACACTTTATCGTTTATACCTCCCACATAACCTTCTCTCCTCAACTTACCTTTGCCCTTCCTCTCATCTTTACCTCTCCCAATATTTTTCTCCCAACTACTCTTTCGTTTTTTTTTTCTCCCCGGGAAAACCACCCCCCAAAACCCATTTTCTCCTTAACAAATACTCTCCTCCTAAGTTGACTCACCAAATTTGATTATAAAGATGACATATGTCCACCCCTGTGTCTTTTATCTCATTTTGTCTTCTTAACTTTTCTCACCACACTTATCTTCTCATCACCCATGCACAGCCATCGCACTTTCACGTGCTCGCCCCTCACAAAATCGCCACCTACGGCTTTTCATGCAAAATAATATATTTTTACCCTAAAATCTACTAGTACATGAAGCAATTTCCTTAATGCACGGGTGAAATATTTATGAAAAGTGCGGATATTACAATCCACCAAATCCGTCATAACATTCAAATCAGTCAAATACCCGGACAGGGTATCACAGTTATTATTATTTGAATTTTCAATAATAGGTTTGGTTTACAAATATACAAGAGAAAATATTGAAGGGTAGGTTTGGATTAAAAAGCAAGGAGTGATTTCTTTTGTTTTATTCAAAAAAAATCGCATTTGTTAGTTTTGCGTTGTACTTTTGTGGCTTATTGATTCGTCTCGACTAGAGAAATCAAGAAAGTAAATTTTTATGATCGAAACTAATAATTTTATTTTTTATAAAAAATATGAGTTTCCATAATAATTTTATACTTTTTTGATTCCTCTAGTCGAGACGAATTAATAAGTTGCAAAAATTTGACGCAAAACTAACTTTTTAAATACAGACAAAAAAAAAAGTCACTAAATACTTTTTAATCCAAACCTACCCTGGCCAAAGCTTATTTTGAGCTATTTATATAACGCCCTTTTTTTAATTGGATTTACATTCTTTTCATATCTTTCAAGTTCCAGTCATTGAGACGGACAAAAAAAATACGGATAATCACAAATCTGATCTTTGCAATGAGAAATTCCCAAGCCTGAAGAAAAAACTAATGCGGGCATCAAACTTCTGGCTTCGTCCTATGAGTAATGTACCAATTAGCATTATGTGTTGAAGATAGTACACTATGTTTTTAAGTCTCGATGATATTTCTTGGAGATTGTTTCTCGAAGAAATATCAAAATCGAGAGGAATAACAATCTGCAAAAAAGTTGAAATTTCATCGCATTTCCTAGTCTTTTTTTTTTTTCCTCTGAGAACAGTCGATCACATAGTATCATTAAAGGCCCAGTGGTACTTACAAGGAATCCAACCAAAGTTACAGAAATCAGAAAAACATGTGCATTCCAGCCAACAGATAAACAAATTACAACAAAGGGCTACCTATTTTCTTCCATCAAGGCACAACACGCACTGCACAAGCAAAACCGATACTTCGTGAACGCCATTAGAACCAGCCAACGACCAACAAACAGGCACCCGAGGGATCACAGATTCTAAGAGCATCCGTAGTGGGAATAATCAAAATCAATAACAAAAATGTGTCACGTTGGCATTTGATTATTCATTTAGTTCATAATCAAACTTAATAACCTCTACCTCCACATTGGTTATTTTTGCATTCCTAACAAAAAAAAAAAACTCACAATACGCAATGAACCTATGTCCAATTGCAAACGAATTTTAATCACGCACCCGACCACACCAAATTATTCGCCTCGATGAGACGATTCCAATGTGGGGTGTTTTTGAGTTTTGAGTTTGGTTATTGGTAAAAATTGTTTTGTTTAGTTATGGAATGAGTGAAATTTGGTTATTTGATAAAAGATTTATAACTTTGTTTATTACAATGTGAGGTATTTTTTGAATATTATTATTAAGTTTGCTTATCCACACCCATTTGTTTATTACAATGGAGATGCTCTAATCAATGCATAAACTTAACCGTGGATTCCTAAACAACAATAACAACAACAACAACACAGTAAGAGGATACAACTCAAATCCCGTGGACAAAATCCACTAAGCACGTCGACCGGAGTAGACTAACGACCCTAACTTCATTCCTTTTTAGAGCACATCTCTAATGGAGTAGTTTTACTTCAAATTAGTAATTATTTTTCCAATTGCTGTATGCTTGTACTTCTTTTTCTGGGAGGAAGTTTCTCGGAGTAGGTGCCAATCTTGTTTCTTAATTAGCACAATCTATTTTGCCAAAGATTTGACAAAACCAATTTTTTGGCAATTGATTTGACCAAAAACACTGGAGATTGGCAATTAATTAGTACTCACAAAAAGTTAAAAAAACAGCGAAATCTGGATTACAGCTTAAGCATGGAGAAGTCCCACATAGCCAAAGAGGAAAGCTACTGATCACTATATTAACTCCAAGTAATTAACAACCAATTGCCGGGCTTAGCAACGCAAGCCTGTGACCCAAGTGGGGGCATTACTGTGATGGGACGTGGGGTCGGCCCAAAGAGCAGGGCCCAATGTTGCCAACTGCTGGCCTGCCCTATCCAAGCAGGGAGTTGGGCCACAGAGCCCGGGCGAAGGCCTGGGTTTCGTGGCCCTTAGAGTAGAGGGCAACGCGTCAGGCTGGCTTCACAGAGCAGCGAATACCTCTTGCTCTTGGCGGTGGAAGGATTACGGGCCGGTGCAACTACGGCCCAATAATTACTCTGATTGGTTGAACCCTATCGGACCATCACCTTTTAATTATTTCTACTCTTCCAATATTTTTTTTTTGACATCGAAAAGTAAAGGAGGTCAAGTAATAAACAAGCCGAACAAACTAAGCAGGTGGTTGATCAAGTTTACTTTGAAAATTTAGGGAGGTTCAAAAGTATGTTTTGAGTTTAGCTTGTTTATGAGATAAATTGATTTCAAATGGGATTTATCAAGCAAAACACGAGTGATTCTGACAATATTCATACCTGAAAATGCTTTTTTGGGCCACCGTTCTTTATTCAGTGGATGCCACTGTGCATAGTTTTGATATTAAAAAAAAGGGTAATTATGGAAATTTTGAACCACAAGGGGCCAGGACTTGGGAGAAATTTTCTGGCGTCAGGTGGGTATATACCACATGTCGTCCAATACATTTTTGAACGACTCGGATTGAAACTCTCTCTTCTCTCACCCCAATACGTTCTCTCCAAATTTGAGCCATCCAAACGCAATGGACAACTCAGATGCACCAAGCGGGCATCACGTGGTATCCATTCGGCACTAAAAGATTTCCCCCCATAAGGACACTACTACTAGTTAACGTATTTTTAAAAAGGATAAATTACGTTTAAAGTCCACTTAACTATGATTGATTTTCACCTAGCCCCCGTAATGTTTAAAACTCAACGCAAGCACCCCTCAAAGTATTCATCCGATGACTTCCGTTAGCAAAACGTTAGGGTGTTGGACGGAGCTTGTCATGTAAGCAAAGCATGACATGTTAATTGTTAAATAAGATTTTATGACAAAAATACCTTTTTCCTCTTCATTTAATGAAAGTTTTTTCTAAAATTAGAACAGGCTGGGAAATAAATAAAAGAACCTAACTATAGGGGTTAGTTAACCAACGATGATTAATCAAATGGTACCAATAAACAAAAGACCGATACCCAGATCAAAAATGCGTTCAAAAAATCGACATAATGACTGTGTTGCTTACCTTTATAGCAGGAAACAAAGAAAAAATGGAGATATGTACGAAGGCGAGATGGAGAATGTTGGCACCAAAAATTTGAGAATGACGAGAGGAGAGGACTCTCTCGCGACACAAAATGTCATATCTTTTACAAGAACTGTTTTAAGTAAAATTGAGTCCTACCGGAGAAATCATTTTCCTGTGTAACGATTCACAACCTCTCATAAATTTTCACTTTTAGTCGGATTTTACAGGGTGGTGAGGTGGCGCATGGGCGGGAGAGAGGCTGGCATTTGGGATGAAAGTGGTTGATGTGTGAAACTAGGTTTACGGCGTATTGAAGATAAAGGATTCATCATCAGTGGTAGGGTTATTTTCAGATGGCAAGAAAATGAGAGAGAGAGAGAGAGAGAGAGAGAGAGAGAGAGAGAGAGAGAGAACATGCTTGCTTCTAGTTTTTGGTAAGTTGTTATAAAGTTTGTAACCCAGTCTGCATGATGGACGTTGCCTGCATGCGGCGTAGGCCAAAGCAAACACATTTCCGGAAGCATACTGCAAAACTCTAATCTAATGGCCATTTCCACAGAACAACTAATGAATCAATCAAGTAATCTGGAAATCAAATATCTTAATACATTAACGAACCCAATCCTCAGCAATCAAATACTAATATGAACTAACCTATAGGGCAGCCACGGAATATAGAAGTACACTTGACAGAAAGAAGAACATTAAAAGGGCAGGAATATCGAATGCAAAACAAAAACGGGAGGGGGAAAAACCCCAAGGACGAAGCGGATCTTCGCCCATGAGGCTTTCAGATCTCCAAACAGGATATGCCATCAAAAAGAAAATTTGTCATCTCTGTGCCATGCTTCTAGCATTGAAATATTCCACAACCCGTTTAAATTTTAGAACCCATTGGGGGAAGATGAGAAAATGGCTCTTATTTTTCTACTTTCCTTTTACACTATGTTGAGCAGCATCCAACTTTTTTCACAGCAGACACATCATCCTTGCCGCCAACATTTATGGTTTGACCCTTGGGCAAAGCAGCTGGGTCATCCCCGATGTCCAGAGCCTTCTTGCTTACCACATGATATATTTGAGTAAGAACTTCTGTGAAGGAATTCTCCACGTTCATAGACTCCAGAGCAGAGGTCTCCATGAAAAATGTGCTCTCTCTTTCAGCAAATGCCTTGGCATCCTCAGTGGAGACGGCCCGCAAATGGCGCAAATCCGCCTTGTTGCCGACAAGCATTATCACGATGTTTGTATCCGTGTGACCCCGGAGCTCCTTTAACCATCTCTCTACGTTCTCAAACGTAACGTGTCTAGTGACGTCATAAACAAGCAATGCGCCTACAGCTCCCCGATAATATGCACTTGTGATTGCACGATATCTTCAACAAAGAAAATGGAATTAGATGAGGCTGGAGAATACAGTTAAGGCTTTGTCATCGCAATCAAGTAAATAACAGTATGAACTATGAAGAAATAAACATGGTGTGCTCTTCCAAAAGAGAGAGCCGACTTAACTAAGAAAACATATAAACCAGATAGTTAGCTTGGACACTGGTGGGTAAAAGGGTCTAATAACAGGAACAAATAACATGGGACTGATTGAAACTTGAAGCACATTATACAATCAAAACTTGAGGAAACCATGACCAGGACAAATCATCCTTGTAAACTACCTGTATCTAGAACTAGAAGGAAAGGGTACTAGGCTACATTCACTAGAATAATTAACTTCAAGCTAAGTTCAGAAGTATGCTTACCATTAAATACCAAAATGACAAAATGGACCGCATACACAATATCGGAGACATAGAAGTTAGGAAAAAAATGCATCCATCGCACGACCACCCCAACCCCATCTCCTTACCAAACAACACAAGCATAAAGGGAAACATTTGACTGGCGATTACTCGTGCTTTAGTCGGTCCACCTCACAATTACAGGAAATCAGTCATTTCCAACTCTAGTGCGTTACACTAGTGAGTGCTCAAATTACTTGTCTATTGAGTTTTTCCCAAATTTCTTCCATCCCAGGGGAAGTGCTCCTCAAAAAATGCACAACACATGCACAAAAGTGAAACACCTTGAATACTGGGATTATAATGTAAGATGGAAATTACTCAAAACCCACACCATTGACCCCAGCCCCTTGCTCAAGGATAGTTGAATCCTAGCTCATCCCAGTGTCCCTGAGCCCCAAGCTACCTATGCTTCTTGCTAGCTTGTAATTTTTCTCTCATCCTCACATTTTTCTTTTGTATCCACTACTCTCTCACACCTAAATCCAAACATCACTGGCTATATAAAAAGCTGTGCAACTGTACAAGTACTTGAGGTAATACAAAATCTACCCCATAGAGTGCCTTATGACACTCGTTAGAAAGAAATTGAGAAGCAATCTGAGAGGTCTAGTGATTCGATTAGAGTCTCTCTCCCTTATTGAGTTGATAGGAAATAAACAGCTCTATAAAAAATTTAAAACTAACTTCTGCTTAGTATTTCCACATTGCATCAAGCTTTTGGGAATTTTCTATTTTGCTTCCAATTCTGTCACCAAATCACCAGTTAGTGCTCAAAGTAAGTTAATTAACCCATCGAAAATGGGTTATTCCTTTCAGCCAAATACCTTAGGCATGTGATAGGTCCATTGTGAAGAAAACCACCTTTGTGCTCCAGCCAACAATTCTGTTTAACCATTGAACTTCTTCTCTATCCCTAGGAAGAACTTTCACAAGGGGATTTGGCTTCCAAAAATTATTGGAATACACAAACTACAAACACCAAATCCTCAAGCCCAAATCCTCAAGCGTAGGAAAGGAAAAGCCAAGGATATAATCAGGAAACTTCACAAAGAATCCAAACTATGAGAATCTGTGCATTACGAGATTTTTTATCTACCCAATACCTCGAGGTGACAAGTTTGAAAAGAGAGGATGTCAAACATTAAAGGTACAAATCCTATATATCACATGGCATCTGAGATAAAAGAAACCTCCAATGTCCAATCAACAAAGCCTGGCACAATTAACTCCGAAGAACACCCCTTCTTTCATGTATACCAAACACAACATAAGCACGTATTAGACTGAAATAAGTCCATAGGCCTCATTTGATATGTGTTATGGGTCGAACCGTCGAAGGGGACCTGTAGTGAGGAGGCTATTGGGATAGACATTGGTGGTGAAGACGGATTACTAGTGAAGTTGATTGTTTGGTTGGAAGTACGAATTGTGTAGGGATTGTTCAAACTATGTTTGTTTTGGTTGAGGAGTGAGAGAGAATTAATATGATAATGTGTCAATTGGGAGGAGTCCGGACAGATTAGACCATGCAAAACACCTCCCCTATGGATCCGCCAAACCCCCAAAAGGGGAATTCAGAGTCCCGGCTGACAAATAATTACCCCCCACGGCAAATGCAACCAAACAGCAGATTAATGCCCCCACTGAATTCTTAGTCCGAACCTCCTACACACCAAATCAAACACGACCTAAAAATTCATCCATTTTCTTAGCATATAAAGCAAATGCCAGATCTGATAGGGCCATGTGCCCCCGCAAGATTCTAAACTCCGGGGCGCGACGAATCTATCCGTCACTTTGTACATCTCTAATTATTTTGAGGTGCCTAACGTATACCCAGCATCCCTATCCAGCAGAACAACGCATAATGACGAGTTTACAACGCACAGATCTAAAATATCAATCAAACCCCACAACCGCAATCGATTAAAAGCCGTGATTCAATATAATAATCTCTTAAACGTACGTAAATGAATGGAAAGAAAGGAGACGAGGTTGGATCTGTACCTCTCCTGGCCAGCGGTGTCCCAAATCTGGGCCTTGACGACCTTATCGTCGACGTGGATGCTACGGGTGGCGAATTCGACGCCGATGGTGGACTTGGACTCGAGGCTGAACTCGTTCTTGGTGAACCTGGACAGGAGGTTGGATTTACCGACGCCGGAGTCGCCGATTAGAACGACTTTGAAGAGGTAATCGTAATCGTCGTCTGCTCTGTACCCTCCCATTTCCCTTCCTTGGATTTATTTATACAGAGATTTGTAGAGAGAGAGAGAGAGAGGATTTTTTTGGAGGGGAAGATGTGAGATTGGATTGCGATGAATGTGTAGATCTGCTAGCAAACAGATCTCAACATTTCTTGAGAGAGAGAGAGAGAGAGACAGGTGAGTTTTAAAGGAGAGGCACACCGTTATGACGTACGATGAAGAGAGACAGGAGAGGGAGACGATTCAAAGCTATAGGAACGAAGGAGAAAGGGAAATTTTTTGAAGAGAATAAAAATTTTATACACCATTGGCGTAAAACTCCACTCTTTTATTATCGTCTATTATGGACTCAACAAAGTGTCTATAATTGTAATTTGAACCTTTCATATTATAAGACCTAATATAGTATTGCCATGCAAAAATCTGCTTTATCGAAAGTTGATAGATATATCAAAATTTGAATTTTAGTTTTATAAAATGGACGGTCTGATATCTGTCAATAATAAAACATAAAGATAAACTGTCCATTTTACAAAGCAAAATTCAATGTTTGATACTCCTATTGATATTCGATCAAGTTTTTTTTTTTGCATCGATACACTATTATGTAGGATTTACAAGATGAATGGTTTAGATCAACAATAAACACACGGTAGGATCGAAAAAGGCGGCGGTGGAAAACTGGGGTTTTTTACCGCCGGTGAAAAAAACTTAATCTCTTTTTGGAAACTCAAAAATAAAATGAGAAAATCTTTTTAATGTAGGGTTCGGTGAATAGTTGTTTCATTGTTTGCGAAGGTGGATCGCGACTGGTCAAGAGTGTTTTGGACAATCTGGATGCTAATGAAATTTTTTCGGGGACGAGAAAAGTTCCATTAAAATCCAGACCCTTTAAAGCCGAAATAAATGACCGAGATCGCGCGACTCCTTAAATAAAGGATTCACGAAGCCTCTGTGAATAAGCGCGAATCTCTGTTATACATCAATCACTAGTATTTGGTTAATTGGTTTGGAGTAAAATAAATTAGCAAAACTAACTATTGAGAAAAAACAAATTTTCGTTATTTTTCCCTACATTTTTCATGTTAATTAGTTTCTCTCTTTCCTTTCTCTTTACAAGTTCTGCATACGTACAGTGAGGATGGTGAGTGAAATATATAGTAGATAAATGGATTAGTCCGTTGCTTTAAAATGTTCATGATATAAATGGATTAGTTCGTTGATTATTTTTTAAAATGTAAAAAATTGTTATTGATTTGAATATGAAAGATTAAAGAGAACGAAGGAAATTATATGCATGGGTCATGTTTAAGTGGTTCTGATGCGACCCGCAACCAAGATATGATTCTTCTTGTATTTAACTACGAAAACTTAGCGAAATTATTACAGTATAAAATAATCTAGGAGCACCGTAACGTTGTGCTCTGAACCACTCTATAACTACACAATCTCGTGAGGTCTACGATTAAATATATAAATCTCCACATAAATACGTGATTCTGGAGTGATCCGGAATACTGTCACCTCAAACTACTGAATAATTACTATGAAAGTTTAATTCATCATAAGTTTACTAATCAAGTATCTGAGCTAGCTGATGCACATCTATTGACTTTGAAACAGTGAATTTAATGACCGGATAAATCGTCAATGACTCGGGAGTTTTTGATTGTAGGAATAACTGAGAAAACCTTTGCCTCCAAAAAGTTTTGAAATTCGAAGGGGAAAAAGTTGACAGAGATACATATGTTGTTGACAACTTTGTTGTGTGTAAAGGGGTAATACCTAGTCAAATGCCAAATGTGAATGCGAGCACATGATAGAGTGGGGTCGTTGCATAACTTTCAATTCCTTGTGAAGTGCTTAATTCTAACCTTCCTTTTTCCCACTTTATTAATTTCTCCAAACTCCTCGTTTGATCGACTCTAAAGAAACTTCGATTTGGGATTATAAAAATATATATATATTTTTTAAGAAGCTCACAAAAAATGTTCTCGAATTCGAAAGGCAATATGTAATATGTATGCATCATATTACTTTTTTTCCATCATAGAATATAGGACAAGCGACTATCTGTTGTAGAACGACAGTTAAAAGTTAAAGTGGATTAATTTCAAACTCATATCAAACGTCTCATATTTCATCTAAAATTTGGGACATACATTCGAAGACTCCAAATTCCGGCACAAAAATTATAGTAGAAGGCAATTGGAGAGCCATTTGTTAATTCATGCTGAAATATTGTTTCACAGGCGACGCATACCTCCCCGATATGTTATTTATTTATTTTGATAATTTAGCTATTTGAGGTAACTTACGCATATCTTGGTATGTATCCCGATTGATGTAATTGTGCTCAAGTGACCTTAACATGTTATTCCCTTCGTCCCTAAATAAGTGTTTGGCGAATAAAACTAGGCCTTACAAAATATGCATGTTTTTCATTAAAATTTTTTTTTTTTTGACAATCTAATGGAACTCATTGCTATCTATTGATTTGTGAAAAAAATTAATTTTTTTAACGAAACAAATGCAGATTTTTAAAGGCCTAGGTTTGCGCGTCGGACATTTATTTAGGGATGGAGGGAGTAATTATTAGGCCTCGTTCGAGAAACCTTCTTTAAAAATACGCACTTATTTTGGAACTTCTCAAAAAAAAAAAAAGAAGGGTTGTTCCACAAAGCTCAAATAAGCAGCTTATTTTATATTTTCAAACTCAAAAATAACGTAAATAAAAAATAATTTTTTAATTTTTTTGGTACCGTATTAAAGATCTCAATGAGATCTATCAAACAAAATCCATATTGATAGGAAAATTATTTGCGTAAGCACGTGATTTTTGAGTTTGAAATTGTCTTTCTTAAAAAATAAGTATTTATTTATCTTTTTGTGAAACATGCTTTATTATTAAACAAAAAATAAGTTCTTTAAACCCGTTCTGAAACGAGGCCTTAAGCATGTCCATGCCATTTAACAAAGAAAAAGGGAATGAGGTGAAAACATGGCCAGGGAATGCCGCTGGGCAACTAATGCTAATTTGGATAACAAAGGTGGGTATGGTTGATTGAAATAAGGGCAAATGCTCATCCAACGCTTGATAACTGAATTTTTTTCCTGGCAAAAACTCATACACCATCTATGGGAATTAAAATACCCTCTCACTGAGATTGTTCAAACTTTGGTCTTCATCAAACCTTAATAATATATCAATATTCCAAACCATGATAGCAAATTATACCCTCCTAAAAGATAATCTACTTAGCTCCGTTCCGTTAATTCAAGTAAGTCTTTATTTTTTAAATTAAAGGTGATATATTATGAGAGAATGTATTTTCTCGTAATACAGAAAATAAGTACTTACAAATATAATCTTAGCGAAACGGGTCCAGGCCCAAACCGAGAAATGAAAGAAAAGTATTGTAATGTCTAATTTTCTTATATTTTTCAATTTTTCCATTTACCAGGAAAATTGTGGAGTCCACGGATCCAACTTTCTTACTAGAATTAATTTTTCTTCAACCTGCAAAAAAAACAAAAAAAAAAATTGCAAGAATTCTACGTTTACACTACTTTCCCTTAGAATTAAATAAGTGTTTCCTAACTTTCTTGTAATTTTCTTTCACCAAATGCACGGATAACAAAACAAAAATGTACTTATTTTTTATATATTATAAAAGCTAACAAATGAGGCTTTACTTGAAAGAGTAGCACTATTTATATACAAGAAAAATGGGTATTCAGATTAAACACTCTACACATCTCGGATGCTGTTGATTCTCACGATAGCCCCCTCATATTTTTTTTTAGAATTTTTGAACAGCTCAGATCGACCGTCCGATAGCCGGAGACGGCCCGACGCGACTGTCTTTTAATTTCGGTACCTACCCCGTCGGTTCCAATATCATTTTCGTACTGGAAATCCCTGCCCACAAAACGTAGGGGAATGGACTCGAGTCTGGGGTGTCCTGGCCGCTGGGCCTATCGGAATACGGGCCGAGGTCTCGAACACGCTACGAAGAGAAGTACTTCAACCCTTCCCTCTCCTTCAGTTTCCCTCTTCTTTCTTCTTCCTCTCTCTCTCCCCTCTGTGTGCGTGTGTGTGTCTGTTGATATTTTGATCATTAGAATTTAGAAATACTGTGCTTCGGAGGAGATCAAATGCACCAGATACCTACCAGCGTCAACTTTCGTAATTGATCCGAGCGGCATCACCGATGGCCTGGTATTACTCTATCCTGAATTCAAGCACATGTTCATTTCGAATTTAATGAATCCATATCTTCGTTGTTTCCAATTTCCGAAAATTAACTTTTGTTTTTTGGCGGTTGAATGACCATCTCGGTTATTGCTACGGTGCATTCTCGGTCCGTGCGGTTGAATATGCGAGTGGGTTGGAGTTTTCGACTGTAAAAATGTTGTTGTTTTGATTTCGAGTTTAAGTTATGCCTTATATTTATTTCCGGAGTCTCGCTATTCCTGTGTAGACTTCATACTCTTCACATAGGAATTCCAATACTTTAGCATATTGCATTTTGTATGGGTGTTTTTTGGTCTTCTAAATTGTACTTTGTAATCCTTTCAGCTACAAATCACTGACTAGTTGGGCTGTGCACGCCCTTAATGCCTACTGGTTTTGACTGCATAATAATGCCCATGGACCTCCATCAGCATGTTATTGTTGCAGATTTAAAAGATGGTGACTTCAGTGACAAAGATTTGTTCATCTCTTTTTCGTTTTCGTGAACCATTTCTCCAGTATTGTTCCATTCGTTTTATCTCATCAATTCTGACACTTGAAGAATCTGTCAGAGCAGCAGTGGAGGCCAAAAAATACCAGCAAATTCCTGATCTTCTCATTGCCTCAAAAGAGTCTTGTCAAAACCCAAACCCAAACCCATTCTCATTCCTCTCCACCTTCCCACAGCATCTGAGAACCAAAATCATTGACGAAATCTTGCAATCTTTTATCCCTGTCAGACCCCGTTATCGCTGTCATGTTGCCTATTCTTTCCTTCTCTCCTACACCCTCCAAAGTAATGATCCCTTTCCTCTTGCTCTTGCCATTATTCAACGAACTCTACGTTCCGGATGCATCCCTGTCCCCCAAACTCAGCTTTTTCTTTCCAATGCATGGCTTCATCGACAACACCAATCTCAGTCTGTCTCAAACCTACTTCTAGAGATGCAATCAATTGGTTATAACCCTGATACTGGAACTTGCAATTACCTTATTTCCTCACTCTGTGTTGTCGATCGTTTGACAGATGCAGTTAACGTGTTGAACGGCATGAGTGGGGTAGGATGTGTTCCTAACTTGGAAAGTTATAGTGCTGTAATTGGTGCTATGTGTGCTGTCAGAAGAACTACTGTTGCAGAAGAAAAGATGAAAGAAATGGTGGCGAAAATTGGATTGACGCCAAGACAGGAAACAGTGGTGAAAGTGGTTGCGGCAATGCGCAGAAACAAAGATATTCGGAGGGCAGTTGATTTGATTGAGTTTTTGGAGAAGGCAGGGTTCCCTGTCGGTTTTGAAAGCTATGAGTTAGGGGTTGAAGGCTGCTTGGAGTGTGGTGAGTTTATTTTGGCTGGGAAAGTTGTAATGAGGATGACTGAAAGAGGTTTTATACCTTATATTGGGGCAAGGCAGAAGGTATTTGAGGGGCTGGTTAGTGTCGGGGAACAGGAGCTTGCCTCTGCTGTGAGGCAAAAGTTTGTAGAATTGAAATCTTAGCTTCTTGGATGTCGTTTGGGCTGTCTGGTTGTAGAAAATGAACTAAAGGTCGCTGTTTTTGTGGGCTGGTGAATATAACGACCTTCGGTTAGTTATCAAATGTTCATCATATATCAGTCGACAACCAAAGGGGAGATATGATCAATATCTTGTTAGTTAGCAGTGTAAATCTCCATTGAAGTTTTCTAATGAATGACATACGTCTATTGTCTGGCCTGGTATCATGTCAGATTTAATCAATGCATGGATATATAAGCTCTTTGGTGGAAGTAAAACTTCAATTCGTGGCTCTTGATTTTATTTTCCTTCACGTTTACTCTCTTTCTGGAAAACTATGGATTATGTTTGTTCTTGGCTATCCTGATTTGTGAACTCCATTCTCCTTTTTGATGCAACCATTTGGTCCATTTCCACTCACTTCAAAGATATATCAGCATTACTATGGTGCCAATTTTACTGATCAAATAGAGTGTCATCACGAGGAGCTTCAGTGTGTGGTTGATAGAGGTTGGACTTGAGGATGAACCTTTCTTCTACCTGTCAAACTTTGTCATCTCCATTCTGGCATTTTGTTTTGATTTGGTTGAGCTTAATCTGATGACAAGTTTTTAGCCTGTAGGCCGATTGTGAACATAGCCATCTTAGGTGGCGACAGAACTCTTGACCTGCTTTTAATGTTACTGAGTTGAATTCTCCAGTACAAAATAACTTAAAGAGTAGTTTTATTAACATATCCTGTTATGTCTGGATCATCTCATTTTGCTGATCTGCTCTTACATGCTAGGGGATCCACCTTATTCATACTTAAAATATTCAAGTGCATTAAACTTATAAAGCTAAATATCATCACTGATGATTCAGTCCTTGACTGGGTAACTGGCCTCCATGGCAATTCCACAAGTACCTTCCTTAGCAGTTACACTGCGTTTCATCCTTACATAACCTGATTCACCCCATCCAGTGCCCCATGAGTTCTTCACTAGCCAGTAATTTTGTCCATTAGATACCCCGTAGCCAGCTACTGTCACTCCATGATCAAGATTCGTGCCACATTGGCCTGAGTAGACACCACTAGAGTAGAGCTGGAATGCATAGCCACCAGAGTCAATTGCAACTGATACAGGTTGTTTGGCTGCTGCAGCTTGTAGACTCATCTCATTGTTTGGAGGTATCTGTACGTAGCTACTTATAGTCGCTGCGGAAGTTGCAGCTTTGGCTTTGTCACAGTTGTTGTCTCTTCCAGCATAAGGGTAATCTCTTTCGGTTGCAATGCCCCCATTCTTCATAATGAACTCGAAAGCTTTTTCCATGTATCCACCATTGCAGCCTTGGTTCCCAGTGTCAACATCACAGTCCACCAGCTCTTGTTCTGACAGTGACACCAAGTTGCCTGTTTTGATCTTGGTTATGCCTTCCACAGCTGCGACAGCTGAGAATGCCCAACAACTTCCTGCAGGGAAAGGGAAGTAAACAATTATTTCTGGCTCTTTTGCACGTATGGTACCTTCTACGTAGTCATTGGACACTAAAACCACTTTCCGAAGGCAACTATCTATTTGCTTTAACATTAGAACGATGGTGTCTTAGTAAATTTATGTTCAACAGATTGACTGAAGAATGTCTCCTAATGGCTGCGAATTTTCTAGTGGCTTATTCAAAGACCAATCACAGAGGATCTTGGATGTGATCATTCCATTACCAAGAACCTTTATTATCATTATGGCTTGATGTAAGTTACTTTAGCTCACTGGGATTCAATAGAGTATGCTGCAAGTAGAAAATTTAATGTAGTTAACATTTAGTCTTTTAGAAAGATTTTTAATTACACCCACACACACAGTCCTTGTTTGGTAAGAACCAAGATGAAAGTTGAAGGGATTGTATCTTGTATGATTGCAACATTGCAACGCTTGTGGTTTATTTTGGTTTAGCAAAAGTCTCATAACAACCTAATTAGTTAAACAATGTTATGCTAATTAGTGTTACAATTTGTTTGGGTTGGTGCATCACGATTGTCTATTGGGATTCACAGAACTTGACTGTTGAGTATCTTCTGTGCTTCAAAAATTTAATGTATTGTGCCCAATGTGGAAAGAAATACTGGATGCGAATAATGACTCCAAAAGGATGTCTTGTCCTTTGAAGTAGTTGTAGAATGTTTGAGTAAGAGCTTTTGGCATAGTAGTTGCTCAATGTTTTCTGATTGATACTACTTTTTGAATCTTATTTTTATCTAGAGGAGAAGTTGCATTATAGTAAGGTTGTTAGTCTTACTCCAAAGGATTTTAAGCACACTCAACAGTCCTTTTGTTCTTGTAGAAGCAAGAGAATACTTTACCACATTGGCCTTGATCCTTGACTGGAGTCACAGCGCCTTGCGTCCTCCAGTCCACGCTAGTTGGCAAATCCTCATGCTCTTCATATCCAAAGCTCTTCCCCTTGCCTGAATTATTAGTAGTGTTTCGAAGGCCCAAGTAGATGGACTTGAACTCCTCATTTGTCATGTCTGCAAATTTGTTATCGATGAGCTTGAATAAGAAGTTTTGGGAATTGAACTGGTCAATGAACTGAACATTTGTCTTGTAAATTCCAAAACGCTGTTCCAATTCACCCCTATCCTTGTACTCTCGTTTGTTTTCTTGCAGCCACTTTTCGTATCTCTCCCTTATTGGATCAGTTTCATCAGAACAGACTCTGGGAGGAATGCATAGAATGCATAATGTTATTAGGACACTCAAGCGAAAACTCCTAAAGACAAAAGGAGCCTCCATGGCTTTCTTAAAATGCTGGTGGAGAATGAGACCTGATATCTGTGGTACTTCATTTGCTGTTCATCATGTCTCTTTTCTATCCTATTGCACAAGAGAATTTCACAAGGCAACTCTTCTGTTATGCTTCTTTTACTCAACTGCTGCCTGATGTGTCCCGTACACGTCTCTTCCATGATTTATTTATAATATGTTCTGGTTTATTGGTATCAAATGTCGTGTCTTATTTTGGTGGTTTAAATTAACAGTCAGAAACCATATGCTTATTTATTTTGCCACAAAACTTGGAGAACCTGGCTTGAGAAAAAGTGGGTGTTAAACATGGGACCTTGTATTCGACAATTATTTCAAATATCTAAATCATGGGCTCGAACCATTTTTATCTTCTTCTTCTTTTTTTTTTTTTTTTTGGGGGGGGGGGGGGGTGTGTGGGGAGGGGAAAGTAAGACTCGAACGCAGGTAATCAGGCCTGCTGGGAGTCCCTCATCCACCAAGTCATCCCCTGGTCTGGTCTCATCTGTTCAAATGAATCGATATGATTTTCACTTGAACTTCTACTCTAGTTGTGTTGCGTGTATGGTGGGGTAGTTGGCTTGCTGCAATGCTCTCAAGGCATCCAATTTCTTGGCAAAATACGCAATTCATGGATGTAGGATTAGGACCTAGCGGGGCATCCCAGGGTTTTTGTAGCTTGTATTCGAGCCATATAAATTAGCTTCTCAACCAAAAAAGAAAAAGAAAAAGAGGATTAAGGCCACTCCAAAAGTTATTTTTTTAAATTTTTTTTTGGTAGTTTCGCTTAACCTTCGGTTGCTGAATGTCATGTGTCTTTTGTTGAATGGATTGAGGGGGAACCCAACAAACACATCCAGTCATTTCTGTGAGGTTGCTAGAGTTTTTGATCTTACAACTTGCACATCTTTAGATCTGGTTGGGATATATTTTGAAATTCTTGGGCGGTTCACTTCGCATGATTCAGTGTTGTGTTCGTTTAAAACTAGTTTTCCAAGTAAGTCAATTCTGTTTGGACTACCCAAAAAACACTGCCCAATAATAGGTCACCAATAGGTCATTTGTGCCACACACGAGTGGTTTCAAGTATAGCAAAACACGCAAGAATGGACTGTATGTTAATGGGACTGTTTGACGAAGAGGCCAACGGCACTTGCCTCCTGCTTATAGCACAGTTTGAAAGAACTGATAGGAGGCAAATTCGCTCAATTTTTTCTGCAAAGGTCGATTTTCTGATTCAGACTTGTGCTGTAGCGCTAGGCCAGTACCTCTTTCTGAATAGTACAAACAATCGTATGGAATACTGGAGGGCCATGTTTTGATTGTTTCGGGGCATGCCAAAAAGATTGTCCCCCAGATGAGTCAGAAGTAGAACAAAGAATTTGGGAAAGGTGGTGGGCTGGTGGCTAAGAGCTTCGAGATGCTTAAGGAGACCGATGCCTCGTAATCTGAGACAATTCCGTTCGGTTAAATAAGCCAATTGATTTTTTTTTTTGTCCTTATTCAATTTTTTTTTTTGTATTTGTTAGTTTTTTGGGGATTATTGCATTGTCGTGATGAGAAGAATCTAAAAAGTAAAAAATTATGATCGAAATCCAATTTTTTTTGAATAAAGACGAAAAAATTGGTTTATTTTTGTATTTATTCAAAAAAATTAGGTTTCGATCGTAATTTTTTACTTTTTAGATTCCTCTTGTCATAACGATGCAATAATTTACAAAAAATTGACAAAAAACTAACAAAAAAAATCAATTGGCTTATTTAGCCGAACGGGTTCTTCTTGACAAGACATTGAAGATGAGCCGATCTCCTGTTGTAGTTTGCAGATTTCCGCCATTGTTTTGATAGCTTTTGGCGAGATAGGATTGGAGATAAGCAATCCTTACCCGTTAGGCTAAAAGCTTAGAACAAACTGAAGACTGATAAACCTTCCAGTTTGGGTTTTATTTGGGAACTATGGAAAGAACAAACAAAAACAAAGGCTCATTCCAAATGGTGCAGGGGTCTGCTAGCTACAGGGGAATTCAACCTGGGAATTCTGACACAGTAGTCCAGTGAAAGGAGAAGTTTTTGGGTGCTAATAGGGTATAGTCCACATGGTACCCGAGCGCAAATCAGAGCCGTCCAAACGTGTTTTGGATGGCCTAGATCTGACCACTCTCACCCATTGAAGACTCTAATTCCCTGTCTTGAAAATTTTCTACCGAAACATGTTGGCCTGTAGTTACTTTCACCTTCTACTGCCCATGGTAATTTTAATTTTTTTTATCCATTGAAGATATATTTATTCAGAATATAACATGTACAACTTTAACCCCAAGGGTTTGTGGTCAAGTGGGCATGAGACGATAATAAGTGTTAGTTCTCCATTTAATTGCTTGTTCGAATCACACGAAGGTCAAATATTCCAAATCTTGTGGTCATCCGGTCATTAACTTTAGGATTTCAAAATTAGTTGAAGTGCGTGCAACTAGCCTGGATATGCTACTATCAAAAAACAGAAATAAAAAATTTCACGCACTACTTGATTGAGAAGAGCTTGATATAATAATACGAAAAGTCTACTTGCACAGACTAATTAAGCACATATAAATATATAATGCATAGATTTTTTGCAGGGCTCACTTTGAGTTCCACAAGGACGATCCGAATCACTTATGTTTCTTCAAATATTTTTTTTATGCATACCTGTAAAAATTCATCTTAATCGAATATTGGTAAGGGCTTTTTCAAAACTCGTAGGGCGAAATTGACTGGTTCGCCCCACGAATTCTAAAAAAAATCCTTACCGATATCCCATTGGGATGATTTTTCACAGAAATGCATAAAAAAATATTCTAAGAAAAATGAGTGGTTTGGATCATTCTTGTAGGACCTGGGGCGGGCCCGTAAAAAAATCTGTGCATTATTTGTCCATTTATTTCTATGCCATAGTGCCGTTCATAATAATAAGGGCGCTTTCTTTCAAAAAAATTTAGGTCATAATTTCCAAACCAAAATTTGATTCAAGCAATGTGTCCAAAATATTCCTCTAAGGCCATCCACAGTGGCATAATCAAAAGTAAATTATTTTTAAAGTTAACAATATTGGGGTAAAAAATGGCTCACAATGGTATAATCAAACTTAACAACATTCTTAAAAATAATCAAATTTTAGGTTTTGGATAACCAAGACTAGCAACCTTTTTCAATAATCAAAATTTGTGGATCTCACACCACATAAGTTAATTGATTCTAAAATTTATGTACACGTGTGTTTCAAATGGTATTTTCTTCTTATTTTCTTCGCATGCTCTATATCTCATTTTCTTCAGTCACAAACTCTTTCTTTTTCTTTCCCTCCAAAAGTGAAGCTCGTATCTTTCAATTATTTACAATTCAACTCATTGTCACCGGATTAAGGTAATTCACTTTTTTTTCCGTTTTTATTTTATTCTTTTTCGTTCCTCTCCTTGTGGTTGAGTACATGAAAAACCTTGCATTCTTTTACAAATTCAAGAACACATCTGTTTTTTTTTTTTTTTTTGAGTACGTGATTTTTTTTCCAAATTCATAATATTAAGGAAGGAAGTCACCAATTTTTTTTCCCAAAATTAAAGGAGAAAATCGATATATTTTTGTCAAAAAAAAAGTGTAATGGAGGGAAGTGATCAATGGTGAAAAACACAAGGGGAGAGAGAGTGAAATTGTAGTGTACCCTTATTTTAATTATGGACTAGAAGTGACCATTGTGAACCTCAACATTATTAAGCTTAACAACCTCTTAAATGGATAATCAAAAGCTGATGTGTCAACTTTTGGTTATCCATTTTTGATCATGTCAATGTGGATGGCCTAACAAAAGAAGTTTTATTTAGCACTTGCGTATTTCTAACTTAAAATCTGTGAGTGACCTATTAAAAGAAAGGGGTAATATAAAGAAGAGCTAGTAGGTATAATGAGGACCAGAAAGGCTCGAATAAAGGAATGCAGGAGGAACATAAAAAGTTCCAAAACATCTTCATAGCCATTTTTGAAAAAATTTGCTCTTTTGAATTGGTCGTATATTCATCGAACTAGATTCTCTCTCTCTCTCTCTCTCTCTCTGGATTTTGATTATTGCCGAAACTGGTGGGAGAGGCATAAGAGCAGGAGCAGAGTCAGAATTTTTTGATAGAGAGATCAAATAGCTAAGCATTTTGTGGCAACGCGTTATAAAACAACAAGTATTATAATTTGAGTATAGGTCCTTGAGATATATAACTCTCATGGGGCCAAATTAGTAAAATACAACAAAAATCTATACTCGTACTCCCTCTGTCTCGTTTTAAGTGTCCACTACGATTTTGCGTGTCATTTTCAATTGCCTACATCTCTCAATGTATATTGTTAAAAATAAGCAAATTGATCTTGTTTCATAGATCTCAATTATTTTTATAAGAAAATGATTTTAAAAACATAAAACATAATATGTCAAGAGATATAAGCCGTTAAAAATGACACGTAGAATTGTATTGGACACTTAAAAAAATGAACTGAGAAAGTATATAGTAAGAAATTTTAGAGGTTAGTGGGGTACTCAAATGAACCCTAGTTACCACGGAAAAATTTTCAGTGCTGGGTGGGTCTCACGTGGTGCCCGCTCGGCGCATCCGAGTTGTTTATTGCTTTTTTGAACGGCTCGGATATGGAGAGAGAAAGTGTTATAAGGAAAGGAAATAAAGGGTTTCAATTCGAGCCGTTCAAAAGTGTATTGGACGATCCGAATGTGTCGAGCGGTTACCACATGGGATATACTCACCCGGCACCAAAAAATTTCCCAGTTACCACAGACACACAATAGAAGTTACTCTATTTAATGTGCGCTAATTCAACTTAAGCTTAAGATAGGTTTTTCTTCCTTTTTTCTTTTTGCAATTCCGAGGCTCCCGCCTAAAGAAGTTAAGTTGCAGCTTTGAAAGCATGGTGATTACTTCTCAACCCATTGCACTTTTAATTATATAGACAATAAAACTTGCTTTTCACTCACCGAAAATGATTATTCCATATGTCACCGCATTTCTTACTCCATAGGTATAAACCGACAACAGACCCGGGACAGGCTAATACCTGCTCAGTCCATACATGGCCGAGTACGTGTAAACCGGTTCTACAGACTACAAGGTCTCGAGTAGGCAATGACTCCTTGGGAAAGCCAAGGCCATTGGACTCAACTAGTGCCCTCTTTATGAAATCCAAATATCCTAATCCTACTGAGATTCCTAAATACCTATGAAATCAACCCCCAAGGGGCACGTACGCAACTCTTACTGTCCAATTGCTTGAGTTCTTTTTATTCTCCAAAGTTAGAAATCGACTCGCTAAAGCATTGGAGGGTTGCTGGTTGGGACCACACCAGTGTCCGTAATTCTTGTTTGTAGATTATTGATTGAGCATGCCGAAAATCGATTCACCCGTAAATATATCTGTTTCAATTCAAATATTTTGTGATTGGTCCTATGTTTTGGGAAAATCATACAAGAGAAATTTAAGAAAATCAAATCTTGTCAGGGATGCAGTAAAAACTATTATAACGCTGGAAAAATCAATGACAAGTTCCAATCTCGATCAAATAAAAAGAAACTTGAATTCGTGGATAAATTTCATTGGTAAGCACTTCCTTAATACTAGTAGCACTGAAATGGCGGCTATTATATTTCAAGAAAACTAATCAGTAATCATGATCCATAGTGCTTCCCCAAAAACTTAAATTAAGCAAACAAAAGAGATTCCAAATCTGGGGATTGTGATGGAAGGTACCAAGAAAAACAGTGTTTTTGGAAAGGAATAAGGTACACATGCCCTACATGTGGGTGTGGTTTGGGGACAAAGTAAAGAAAGCTTAAGAGCATGCAAAAACAATTCACATGGCCTGACATTATCCCCTTCACAAGTGCCTCTCTTTCCCCAGCTCATCCTCCCACATCTCCCCCATTATATTGGATACATATATTGGTAGATAGAGATACACTCTAAGTACATATGGTACAACAACCCAATTGTATAATTTCAAGAAAACCACCCCCCTCCCCCCCAAAAATTTTATGGTCTTTTTGGAGCCTGATTTTACTCTAGTGATATATTCTTCCTCTACTTACATATGGTACAACCCCAATTTTATGGCATATATACCTTAGCATTTAGGCAACTTCAATGTATTGAATTCTTATAGGTTCATCATGTTTAAATAATTATCTCGACCGTAGACGTGCCCTCATCGAAATGAGCTACGTACATCTGGTGTTCTGTATTTGTTTTTCTTCGATTTTTTGACGAAATTAATACTCTCCAGATTCAGAATTTTGGGGTTTCACGAAGGAAATTGATTTTCGGGCTTCACTTTTTACTGATGGCGCTCTATTTTGTTCATGAAGTTACTAGTAACTTCACGTGATAAGTGAGGCGCCATCAGTAAAAAGTGGAGCGCGAAAATCAATTTCCTTTCACAAACTCCTAGCACCGAAAAGATTAATATGCCAGTTGGTGATATATCCGGACTCTCTACGAGAGCACGCGTGATATCCATATTAGACGGTGACGACCCATTTGATTTCATGGTTAAACAAGATGACCCGTTTGATCAATAGATCGTACGCGATGGAAGTGTTTTGCAAAGTGTGTGTGAATGGGGAGGGAAACAGGGGAATGTTTCCTTTGGGATGCAAATTTATAAAAATGAGAGTAGTATTATAAGGTTCGGGGGGTAAAGAGGAAAGGGGTGCACAAGAGCACGTGGTCTCTGATGCCCCTCCCTCTTAGTTATTAAACTACTGTTACTTCCCACTGATACCGTTGAGTCCCCAACCTCCCTCCCAGCTGTAGATAGCTGTCCCAATCCCCTCCCCCCATGTGACCCCACCTTGCATCAAGTGAGAGAGAGAGGAGAGAGAAGAGAGGAGAGAGAGAGAGAGTGTGTGTTGCTGATGATGTTCTTGTGGCTATAGATATAGATAGATGCAATCTCATTGGTGTGTATTTATAACTTGTTCTGTTGTGTAGACTGTAGTTTTGGTCTGTTTTCAGCTTTGCTCATCTGTTCATTTCTCTCTACTTATATTATACAAACTACATTGTGTTAGAATTGCTTAGCTGAGTGGGGGGAAAAGAAATGGCACAATTGCCTCCAAAAGTGCCCAACATGACACCAAACTGGGCTGACTTCCCCCACCAAAGGATGTCCTCCCTGGAAAACCTGCCACCGCCCAGCACCGCCGCCGCCCAAAACATCTCGTGGATCGACGAGTTCCACGACTTCTCGACGGCGAAGCGCGGGTCCCACCGCCGGTCCATAAGCGACTCGATCGCCTTCATCGAGCCGCCGATGGTGGAGGAGTGCAGGAGGTCGTCCGCCGCCCGGGCGGCCGGCCACAACAACAACAACAACAGCATGGCCGAGTTCGACCGGTTCGACGACGAGCAGCTCATGTCGATGTTCGCCGACGAGATCGCGGTGGGGCCCGCCCTGTCACTGTCGAACGCGTCGTCGCCGTCCGACCACAACAGCAACAACGACGACAAGCAGGCGGCGCCGCTCGACCAACACCAGCTGCTGGTGAAGAGCGAGGCCGACGAGGTGCAGAGCTCGTGCAAATCGGAGGCGCAGGGCGCGGAGAATTCAAATGAGAGGATCAATATTGATCCCAAGAGGGTCAAGAGGTAAACCATGCAATTACATTTACCTTATACATTTGCTACATTTCCAATTTGTGCTTTGTGTCTAGGCTTTTGAGCTTAAGGTTTTTACTTTTGATTGCCAATCCTCATTTTAGCCACCAAAAAATTGATTAAGTATTTGAATTTTTGCATTACATTTACGAAAATGTAACTAACAACTGAGGATTTTTTGTTCCGAAAATTCAAGTACGTTTCTCCTCTACTCACATGATATGCATCTTTTGTCGTGTCGTGTGCCATGTCGTCCGATTAAGAGCACCTGCCTCGAGGATCAGAACCCATCTAAAAATTGCAGAATGACTTTGAGTTGAATTATTGTAAATTGACTTCTTCTTTTTTTTTTGTGATCCGCATTGTAAATTGACTGATTATAAGATCATATAGTAATTAACTACATGTTATTTTGGTTTTGCAAAACAGAATTTTGGCCAACAGGCAATCCGCGCAGAGGTCACGGGTGAGGAAGTTACAATATATATCCGAGCTCGAACGCAGCGTAACCTCGCTCCAAGTATGTTACATAATTTTGCCTTCTTTTCCCTACAGCTAAATTTTTTAATTGCTTGAAATGTTATTATTGCATGGTTTAGTCTGATTAATTTATTTTGTTGATCATTTGTTGAAGGCTGAAGTATCAGTTCTGTCGCCAAGGGTTGCATTTTTGGATCACCAACGCTTAATTCTGAACGTGGATAATAGTGCTCTAAAGCAAAGGATCGCAGCTCTCGCTCAAGACAAGATTTTCAAAGATGGTATGTGTATTTCCATTTTTGATAATTCAGATCTCCAGGCCATCGTACTTGCACATTGACTCACTTTCTTGTATGAATGGATGGAAATTATGTGTAAATAGCATAATAGTGAACACAAATGAACAACCATACAGTCTAATTACGGTGAGTTCAAAATTGTAATAAGCAAGGCTGAGTTAGGATTTTTGGTTAGTGAGATCAAAAATCAGGTCCATATGTCTGCTGGTTTTTTATTATTTTAGTTTATAGATGCTAATGTAAAGAAACATCAAAACTAAGAGGTTAATACACTCCCATATCTATTGAAACATAAATGTAGTTTTGTTTTTCAATTAGTCCAAATATTTGTTATATTTGAAAATGATGCAAGATAGTCTCATTTGTAATACCATCGATTGTCAAAAAGAAGAGTACGTGTGGTGTCTCTATGCATTTGAAGCAAGTTGAGACAATTTAAAAATCTTTTGTAGAGTTAAAATAGCAAAATTTCTTTGCAAATTATCAAATATCCTCATGAAAAATCAAACGGGCCTCACTTGTCTCTTAGTCCCTCGAACAATGGTAAGAAGGTCGAAGCTAAGTGTTTGACAAACTAAAACAAAAGTTTTTAGTTCAACTCCCACTGGAGCACAAGTTTGGATCGTCCTTTCTGCAAGTGAAACTTGAATTGTAGTAAGGAGCTCTGATTAACTCTCGTTGTTTTATTATCTTGTTTGTTTTCTTGACATTGTTACACGAGCTGTTTCTAGCAAGCCTTTTCGAAAGTTAATTTCTCTGATCGGAAGAACAATTTCGAACATCGTTTGAAAATAATGTTCTATATATGCAAATATTGCAGCTCATCAAGAAGCGCTGAGGAGGGAAATAGAGAGGTTGAGGAAGGTGTATCAGCAACAAAATCTCAAAGGGGTAGAAAATGGTGCTCCACCGCCGTCGTCGTCCGAAGCCAACAATGGTTCCATGGAGAAAGAACAACTTGCCAACTGAAAGAGAGAACGCAGGGGCACATCAGTCTCCTTTCAGTGACTTACTGATCTCCCAGTATAGCGAAGTGATCCATGACTTATTGAGAACCAAATTCTATTCTTGGCATAAAAAATGTTGGGCAAATTCTATTAAACATTGGCCAAAATTAATTTTCCCCCCTTTTTTTTCTAATGACTTGAAGAACTTCTCTTTCATTTTCAACTCAAATCTTGGCTTTGTGGATTATTTTTTTTCATTTTTGAATGTTTTATTGACAAAACCCATAAATTGGTAAATCTCCACCAATGAAGCATTGGATCATCAGAAACCTTTTCTAGTCACTTTACTGGGAGGAACAAAAGTTCACCGGAGGAGAGTGAAGAAACCCAATGAAGCGGCAATGAGGATCTGCACAAAACCAATTTCTTTTTCAAAAATCTTTGTAGTTATTGCAGAAAAAAAAAAACTTTCCTGTTTTTATTTCAACTGAAGAAACTGAGCAGATCAACCAATAGTGATGGTGCTATGTCCCTGTTATCCAACCTGTCCCATTTCACATGATGGGGGTTGCCCTGTTGGTGGGGCCGTGGGGGCTCAGAGATGATCACATGGTGGGGAGCCACAGAAAATATAAAAAAGCAGTCACTAGGATTAGTGGGGATTTGTTTTGTATAGTAAAATGTTGGTCCAAAAATTTCTACTGATTGGGGGAGTTTGTGAGGAGGTATTTGTGGTCAAAATAGTTGGATTTTGTGTTTTGGGATGTAGTATGAAAGAAGGGGTTTGTCAGGGAGTTGTTGGTGTCAGGTTATTGTGCAGATTATTTTAGAGTCTCTCTTGTCTTTGATTTTTTCATTTTTGGTGTTGTATTCGTTGATTTTGTTTGAGAAAGTAATGAAAAAAAAGTGTAAATCTAGAATTATAGATGACCTCGGTACGTTTTTCTTGTCAACATGGTAACAAACTTTCATTGATAGAAATTAGAAAGGATGATTATCGATTCACAAATGATCCAATAACTAATTAAACTGATCAACTTTGCGGCGAACATCTTCGGTGACAACTTCTACTTCTATAGAACAAGACCAAGCACTGAAGGCAAATCTATCCAAACAATCTGCTTCGTCATCAGACCACCGCTGCCTCCGTCTTGCTTCATCAAAGGACCATCACCACCACCTTTATCGAAGCCCGAAACGGCATCTCCATAATAAAGTAAAACCAAGAGAAAGGAAAAGAAGAGACCTTGGTACGTTTAGTGGTGAGATCCTGCAACTGTAACAGTATCGTTTAATTACCTAGGAACGATTTGTTGTTTACCAACTGTGTCAAGGTTATTATCAAGAATTAAGGGGATCTCTCCCGAATTTCGTATGTAATACACAGCCTTGTATATTTTGATTTCATTAAGTAAAGTCCCTGTGACATTTCTTTTTCTGGTCCATCATTTTGGACTCAAACCATTCCAATCAAACTCCTAAAATTATGCAGAATACAAAGTTCTTTTAAATGCCTAAACTAGAGATATTGTTGTTAAGCTTATGAGAGGATTAATCAATCCCTAAGAAAGTGAAATTAGCAGACAACTTGCAACTGAATTCAGAAGTAACCGCACACTAATGGCTAAGGAAAAAGTCACTCCTCGGATGAGTTTTGATGGAAATCACGAGATACATAATCATTTCTAAACACGGGAGAAAGTTTAAGATGATTCAAATACATCGTAAAAGTCGACGATCTCTGTTCATGACATATATTGAATACTTGCACAGACAGACAACTGTGTTCGTTTTGGGTCTTTAAAACCAACTCCTTTCTCTCCGCAGGTTTAAAACAACTTAAATAGTGGATGCCTTGCAATTGGAAGACCCACAATCACTAAACCAAAATAGTTTGTTATACCCTGTTTCCGAAATGGAAATAAATACTTATTTTTTAAGAAGGTAATTTCAAGCTAAAAAATCATGTGCTTACGCAATTAAATTTTCTATCAATATGGATCTTGTTTGATAGATCTCATTGAGATCTTTTATACGGTGCAAAAAAAATTAAAAAATTATTTTATATTTTTTGAATTTGAAAATATGAAATAAATACTTATTTTTTAAGAAGGTATTCTAAAATGGGACCCGTTTTGTGATTAACGATATTATGAAAAAGCATACCTTTAGAATATAGTGCATCTACAAATTCACAATTACAAAACGTAAAAATACATATTGTTGAGAGGAGAAATAACTGATTATATATGTATTTGTATTGGTAGAACCGATCGCTGTAGCATCTACAAATTCACAATTTGTTCTAATTCTTTGTATTGAATATTTTCAATATTTTATGTGATTTTCTAGAATATCTGTCACTTACGGCTTACCGTACAATATAACACCATATCTGCACTCATACCCACTTACACTTACACTTAAATTCTAATAACAAGAGATAGTTCCTTAAGTATGTTCGGCTTACATTCCCTCCATTCGGCTTACAATATAACACCATATCTGCACTCATAACCAATTACAATTACACTTAAATGGCTGATGCATTTGGTTTGAGTTTTTTCCCCCTTCTTCTCTCTCAATCTATTTTCTTTTTCACAAAAAAAAAAAATGTTGGTGATAAGAAAATGAATAAGAAGAAAACAAAATGTATGTTTATTGAATGTCATCCAATACAAGCATGAGTACTAAGGCCAGTAGCGATGCCACATCCAAGAGGGCGGGGTCTGGCGACCCCATGCAAATTTTCTTTTTTACGACTACCATGTTGAAAATCTCTACTAGAAATTAATAGACTGACCCATGGATATTTACGGCAACACCACACGGGATAATTTTCCCTTCATATTCAATACAAAACCATAGTCGACATTATACATGTACAAAACAAAAAGCAAAATGTGTTCACCACCTATGTTATCTTCGAGTCTTCGATTCGACTGATCACCGATGATTTGATCTTTGTCGGTCGTCGCCTTGCCGTCGGTGGGCAAATTCGATTGAGTCTGAGAAGTTTCCTCTTGTCATAGCCATTGGTACATATATTTCTCTTGTTTTCTCCTCTCATTCACTTTGAATATTTTAGGGCTTGTTAGTTTAAATGTATAAAACTTTGGTGGGATTGGAATAAGTAATAAGTAATATGAATACAACATTCTGAGTATATACATAAAATATGATATGAACAATTTTATAAGCTTTGCCCTTTGAAATTTGTATACACTCAAGTTTGATATGAGTTGTTTGATTTTTTGGAAAAATAATTATATCGACTCTGACGCTATTGACATAGAGACTATCATGCAATAATTTCAAAGTATGAAATCATGTCGAATGCAATTGTAGAAACTCGTGTAGCTTTTTTTTTTGTCAAGAACTTGTAAGAAAGATTATTTAGTATATGCATTTTGATATCTTTTGTGTGCAAGTTGAAACGCTTATCGAGCTTTAAATGTGATTTTTGTTGGAAGTAGGTTATTAATTGCCATTATTATGTTATATTTTTTCTGTGACACCCCGCTTTCCGGTGGCCGGCGGTACTGCAGGATGACAGGCTCTATCCGGACGGGAGGGGGCAAGTTATGGTTTATAAGGAAAGATCCCTCCTACTTGTACAAGGCCTTTTAAAGCTGTGAGGGCGGGCCAAAGCGAATAAGAACTTCACAGTTAAACGTGTTAATCCTGAGGTAGTCTAGGGATGGATGACCTATTGGGAAGTCTATGGGCTTTGGGCGTCCAAAGCGGACAATATTGTACAAAGATAGAGCGGGTCGTTACATTTTCGGTTTTACAATTGGCAAAAGTATTGATGTTTATGGATGACCCCGCAAAAGTATTAATGTTTATGGATGACCCCATGCTCCGAAATTCCCGGAGGTGCCATTGACTAAGGCCTTGTTCTTACTATATTTTGGTTTTGGTATTAATTTTGTTTTTTTAATTTTTACTCCTATTAGGTTCAAGCTAAAATTTTTATATAGGTCATTTGTCTCGATGAGGAGAGTTTAAAAAAAATTTCACTAAATATAAAAAAATACCAACCAAATGTCTTCTACTAAAGATAAAAAATACCAAACAAATGTCTTCCATTATAAATAATGTGGTCTCCTTCCAAAGACAAACCAATTACAAAATATTAACACAAAACCATCATATATGCCACAAAGGCACAAACCAATAATTTTCAAAATATTGACAAAATCATTCAAAAAATAAAATACAATGTCGCCAGTTCAAAAAATCAAGGGACCGTTGTCGCTTTGTTGATGACGTAATCCATCCAGCTAGCAACGATCGCACCACCTTTACAGAAACGGGCATAGCCGTCCGATCTCATACCGGAGCTTAATCCCAGCCGCCTATCATCACTGACCTGAACCTATAAATTGCGCGTCACGCATACCGTTTCATTCCTTCTGCTCTGCTCTGCTCCCTCTCTCTCTCTCTCTCTCTAAACTGACAATGGCTCCCCCCGCTCCCCTCCCTCCTCCAAACGCCAATATTAACCCCGGGCCAAACAACGCCATTCTATAAAAAACCCTAGACACCCCCATTCCAGAAGATGTTAGGGTTTTGGTTATACGCAGCTTTTCTGGCCTTTCCTGAGTTGAAGCGAATCGAAGAAGAGAACAGCCGTCAGGTCTCCTTCTCCAAACGACGCAGCGGTCTCATGAAGAAAGCCAGCGGACTCTCTGTCCTCTGCGACGTCGATATCGGCCTCTTCATCTTCTCCGGCCGCGGCCGCATCCACGAGTTCTGCAGCGGCGAAAGGTACCGACGATTTATTCCATCCAAATCCCCCTAAATTCCCACCTTTTATCCCGCACGCATTTCATCTCATGAAGAAAGAGATCGTTTCTATCTTCTCTCTCTTTGTAGGTCTGAAAAGCGAGAAGTTTCTGTTGCGGGCACCATTGCTTCGCAACCCAATAGTCTCTAATATTATAATCCTAGAAGGCTAGAACTGTGCTCGCTGGGCAAGAAGCGTACCCATAACCGACGGCACCTTATGCTAGTTGTTCGAGTTGTTAGTGCAGTCATTATGGCGATAAGGAAAGCCGTTTCGCTCGGGCTTGCTACCCGGGCATGTGGTACTGTTTTTTTATTCAAATCGAAAACTCTCTGTTCGTCCATTTTCGGATATTTGGAGCCTCGGTCATGGGTTTAGCTTTGTATCCAGAGAAGCGGGGTGTGTGGGAGTCAGGTAGCAAATGTGTGGTCGATATTTCGTGTTATGTATGTCTGTTGGGGTCATGGGTTTTGCTTGTATTAGTGGATCGGAAGCAGAGACAAATCTTTTCAGCAAATGCGTGGTGTGTAAATTGATGTACTACTCCTATGTGCTTGTCCTGAAGATATAATAAAAAGGGTCTAGATTGTCTTTATTTTGGTCATGCCTAGGATATGCTTCTCTGCTAAATATTTGTTGAGATTGGATACGCAACTTTTCTGGCCTTTCCTAAGTTGTTTACGCAAAAAATGATTTTATTGTGTGGCATTTTGTATTCATTGCATTGGTGTGGTCTGGGATTTTGTCTTTTTCTTGCTGTTTTGTTTCGCTTGTTTACTTGGAGGAGTTACATGAATGTATCAACTTCTTGTCTCATGATCTTAGAGAAGATGCTTAGGAACTGGCTCTACCAAGGTATATTTGCATATGCATACACATAAATTAGTATATTGTCAGTTATAATCAATCTTGAAATAATTGAAGTTTTGTTGAGATTGGGCTATTTGGGTTCTCTCAAGTTCTGTTTTTGTCATCGTTCTTTGGAGTTTGGAAATGCTGTTTTTTTTTTTTTTTTCAAGATTATTGTCCTTTGCTATGCTGATGCATTGTAATATAGTTCATTTGGTTGATGATTTATTATTTTCTTATTCTTTATGCTTAAGCTTTTCCTTATGGATTTAGTAATCAGTTTATGACCAGTTTGCCAAAACCTCTCTGAGATTTGGGCGTAATATTACTTGAGCTATTGAGCTTTGCTTTGGTTTAGTTCTGGAAATGGGTTCAGTTCATGGGCAATCCTTTGATTCAGGCTGTGATAAAGCTTGAGATGAAGAGGGCTGATAGGAAGTTCAAAGAGTTGACAGAGAAAGTAGCTATGTTAATTCAATTGGGGGTTTTCTTATTAAGCCTTCAAGCTGGTTTGTGACAATTTGACCGGAGAGAAGTAGATGTTGGAGCAGGCAGAGGAAACTCCCAAGGCTCTTGATCTTAACAAGGTACACTTTTTTATTTCACATGGGGTTTATTATTAGTATGGAAATGTATATTCGTCATATCTACATGTGTGTATGTTGCTATGTACTGGTTTCTATTAGAGGGTATGTGTTAAGTGTTAACTGTGGGGATATTACCTTTGTGGCTTTGTTTAAGTTAAGAGCTTGGAAAAGTTGTCATCTTGTGAGGATTCTGAAATGGCAAAAAGCTGTTTCAGGTTTGATACAATTTTTGTGACTTCTGTCAGAAGATTTGGAGATGGGGGAATATTCATCGGAAACTTGAGGAAACCTGTCAAGAAGTCATACCCAAATTGGAGGAAAAACTATCAGAAGCAGCGGGTAGGAAGGTTGTGTTATGGCTTACGAAGAGAAAGATAATGACATTACAAAGCAGGTACTTGGTAACTTGAAGATCAGGAAATGTCGAACGTTAATTGCAATGTTGTTGTACCTTTACTTTTAATTAGTATTCTTTTAAAGAAGTGATCATGTTTTTTTGGGAATGGCAAGTGATCAAGTTTTTGGTGTGACATTTCCTAGAGTCTACTGCACTGTTCTTCTTAATTGTAGAATCTATCTCATGATTTATCACTCCACCATTCATTGTTATTGGCTTTTTTAAGCAAAGATGTGTCTTTAGTTTGAATCAAGCAAACTATGCACTAGTTGGGGTTATCTTAGTGCAATAGCTTTATGTGTTACAACCTTTCAGACGATAGCTTTGATGAGTGGATTCTTCCTCAAACGTGATGCTATGTTGATGAGTATGTGTATGATGGTGTGCCTCTCTTCGGCGGCTTCCTTTCCATTTCAAGAGTTTCCGAGGTATGCACTCCACCTGCATTAGTTTGTTTCTGAGCTCATGATTGTGATGTCTAATTGAAATGTTCTGAGGATACCATCTGGTATTGTTTTCCATTGTCTGTTTCAACAATTTGGTCTTGTGCAGCAGATAGTATAAAAAGTTAGTAGCAAACCAAAAGGACGCTTTCTTGGTGATTTTACTAAATAGTAGTAAGCAACTTATATCTTCCATGTGGTGAAACAAAAGTCAGTGGGTATGATTATCTTTTGGTTATTTGTCTCAGGATTTTTGGGAAGGAGAAGGCTTGTAATGGAAAAAAGGCTAACTGTGAGGTATTTTATTGGAAGCAACTTTTTCTGTTACCACCACCGTAATGGAAAAAAGGCTAACCGTGAGGCATTGTTAGAATTTTTGTCTTCTAGGCAAGCGAATCATGGAAGAAAGCCTTTACTAGAGTATTGCTGCCTCTGTTTCCTCACTCATTTTGATATAGCTTCTTGATTTGGGTTTGATCCATGCCATGATTATAAGTTATTAAATTGTTTCTATGTTGAGATGTAAGACCATGTCTAGCTCTGCTGACATGGTATTCAACTAGCCCTGAAAGCTTTATATATGTACGCATATGTTTCTTTTTGCTTAACAAGCGAGCACGAGTTCGAAGTCCAATTCCTAGAATTGCGATTAGTCTCGCTTGAGCAGTTTAGTTCCTTTGTTAGCCCTACATATACGTATACATAGGTAAAAGCGTGAAGTTAATTGTTCATCTAGTCTAGAATTATGTGAGAGGAAAGTGTGATGTGGTGCCATTTTTTGATGTTGTAAAAACGGGAACTGTTTTATATATTGTCTGTGGGGCAAGCCGCAGTTGCATTTCAAGTTCTTTGGAATACTTTTTTGGGTAGTTATTTTTAGGATTTTTGGTTGATCTGTGATAAAATAATAAGTTTGGTGGTGTTCTCTATCTAATGGAAAAAATTACGTTTCGATCTCGTGGGACAAAAGCAGTTTTTTAATGGTCATGATTTGGAAGTCCTTTAATGCATTGTGGATGATAGTGAATATTGTGATCATATGTATCTAATTGTGGCTTTTGTGATTTAGTTTCTAAATCCCTTAGTTTTTGCCTCACTGATACTTGCAAAATTCATTTTGGAAGGAGAACTATCCCCATGTCAAACCAGTTATGAGTAAGTTTTGTGTCCGGCTTTTAATGCATAACAACCCAAAACTCCCTCCCATTTCCCCATGAGCATGTTATAGTCTTACGTAGAGGGACAAAAGATAGATATCATTTTTGAGAAAGTCACGATTTGGGTAAAGAAACAGAGGAAGATGAGTGGAAATTCACTATGCAATTTGTTATTGGTACTAATGTCTATTTTATCCATTTCAGGTAGGATTGGTGATTATATGGATTAGCGGCAGGATTATAATCACCCTTTGATGCCGTCATCGGCTTAGATCAGTAGATTGCTTACTGAAGTGGCAAGCCTTTAATCACTACACTCTATGTTAAGCACTGATTGTGAGCTACTGAGCTTCAATGAATTGATCTATGAATAATTTTCTACCTTTAATACTTGCCTAAAAAATTTAGTTCAGTATAAAATGAAATAAAGTGCATAGCATTCTCCTTTCCATTTGCATGAAGCCTTTGGTGATTTGGAGTTGAAGACTTCCAGATTCTCCATCCTCTTATGAATTACCACTTTTGTTGATACTATGCTATGGAAAAGGCCTAACTTCATTTGAAGCTAAAAGCATTTCTGGATTGTGTTTGTAATTGTCCATGAGTTTATTATGTTGGATTCACTTTTTAGCTTTTGGAGCCCGATTAAGGTATGAAGAAATACATCATTGTCCACTCATAGTGCAATTAGATGATTCCGGATGGATGAGAATATTATTTCGACTATTGAGTTTTATTGTGTGAAAAGAATCCCCTTGATTAACATTATTTTCTGATTTAATTGCACTGATCTTATGACCATTTCATAGTCTTGAGAAACCTATTTTCATCCTTTGTTAAATGCTCGTACTGAAAAAAATCAATTCATTTTTTTGCTTGGCATCTTAAGATTAGACATGAGCTTGAGTAATATATGAAAAAGTGAACTTCCAGAATGACTGAAGTGTTGAGATATAAAAAACATGACCACAGTTGTAGTTAGAAAGGGTATTTTGCCTCCTTTAGATCGCATTGGTCCATGGAAACCAAATGGCCAAAACAACCAAACTGGAAAAAAAAAAAAAATTGAAACGAACATTAGTATATTCATTTCCTGGGCAAATAGGATTTCTCTAACAATACAATTTTTGAGATATTATGCCCAAGGTGGCTGACTGGATCTTTTGGATTAAGGAATTAATATCCATTTGAATGTATTATGGTTTTGACTGATATGATGTCTCTTTTTGTTTGCTGATATGATGTCTCTTTAGTATATTCATTTCTTGGGTGAATAGGATTTCTAACAATACAGTTTTTGACATATTATGCCCAAGGTGGCTGACTGGACCAGAATATATTATTGTTTTGATTGATATGATGTCTCTTTTTGTTTGTTGCAGATGTTTCAACCGATGGGAGATGGTGCTAAATAGGGTTAAGGATGGTTCCCTAATCTAGCATCCCCGTTGTGAGATGGCCAAATTTGAAAAACGGCCTTCTATCTCTATGTCCATTTACAGTCTCATTCATTTAGACCAGCCATCTTCACGCTTTGTGCCATCACCGGTTTACGTGCTTGCATTTTGTTGCCTAGGTCGAAAACGATTGTTACATGATAATGGCTAGTGAAAAATGCCTTTAACATAGGCTCAACATCATTTTTTTTGCTTAGAAGTCATAGCATAAACGTCATCAATTTTAGATGTTACTCAAGTTCCCCATGAGCTTGTGTTTATCCTTCAGAGTTTAAAACTGACAATGACACCAGATGGTAGGGTCCTGGACCTATTCTTTATGACCAACACATTGCAAGTAGCATTACTTAATAAGTCCCAAATATTGTTGCCCTTTTCTTTTGGAAAACCATCACATTGCATGACATGCAGAGTGTGGTATTTACAAGATGTGTGCTTTGGACCACAAATTGGTGGACTACTCTGCCATGAGTGGATTACTTGGCTAACCTATGTTCAACTTATGAAATGCCTCTATGCAAGGACGTAGTCAGGATATTGAGGCGGGGGGGGGGGGGGGGGGGGGGTTGTGGGGGGTTGGTGGTGGCGAACATTCACAATCAAAAACTTTAAAATAAAGAGAGACAACAATGTTAGATACCCGTTTATTGAACAGGAAGATTTCGTTGGTTGGCTGAGCGATTAGGAGTAACTTAGTTTGTTGTTGGCACAGGAGGTACTTAGCCCATTTCTTCTGATTGTTTTGAACGTGCTAATTAAAAAAAATTCTATTGCATTTTAACTTTCAGATTTCTTACTTTAGTTCTCTTTGTTTTCCTCTTCATTTGATTGTGGCTATGGTCATTGTATGTTTTGCAATTAAAAATGGAAGAGACATAGAAAGAGAATTGTATTTTTTTTGACGCACCATTGCCAGAATACATTTCTATAGTACATAATCAATGTTCTAAAAGTCGCTAGGCGCTAGTCGGGGGGGTCGACCAACTTCGAGCTTCGAGGCCTAGTAATCGGCGCATAGCAATTAGTAATCAGGGATTAATCATGTGTAGCAATTAGTTGGATCTAGTTGCATAGGCCCTGCTAGCGATTAATTCCTTTTTTCAGAACACTGTGCATGATCCTACCTTTAGGGTGGGTCGTAATGCAACCGATCTTTCTTCCAAGGCTATATTGCGATTGCAAAGCTTGCACTCTCTGAAAGTGCTTCTAATTTTAGAATTTTTGCCGGTCTATAAGTATTTAACGTATGATACTTGCGTATTCTTTTCTCCTTTGCAGCACAGGTGCCTGCCTTCTTTGCTTGCAAATACAGGAGGATAATTATGGATCTTTGCTGCTACTTTTAAGTTTATTTGTCACCTTTAGTACGAGCAAGAGTATCCGTTGGAGTCATAGCTGGAATAGCTGTAGCAGGAGTGGCAGGGGCGCTGTTGTTGGGGTTTTCCGTATGTATTGGACTTTACAGAAAGAAGAAAGTGCAAGATCAAGTATTGCTTTCTGTAACACCTGAAGATCAATCATTTGATACTGCAAGAAGAACGTCTTCCTACTTCTTGCCTTATTCCTTATTTCTTATTTCCATGGATGTTTTGGACTCGGAATTCCCTTTTGAGCTCATTTACCTCTTGGCTAAAGAATGAGAAACCAGTATCGACATACTTTTCAATTTTGACAAACCAATTTTAAGGAGAATCCTCAAATTTTATACACTATGGGAGTCATTTTTTGGTTGTTCCTGTGGTTTTTTTGTGTGCCAGATATTTATGTGTATGCCTTGGAACACTGGATTCCTAGACCTTTTCCCTTGGTTCTTTCCTGTATTTCATTTCTCTTACACTAATGCATGTTCTGAAGCACATTCCTTGCGGGTCTACATGTTTTGTCCAACTCACATGCTGCAAAGAATTTGGTATGATGATGTTGAATATCAATTACCCTGATGCATAATCCTCTTGCTTGTGAGTGGCTCCTGGAGGTACTTAAGGGAATGGTACAAGCGCCATTGGCGGTGCTTCTTCAGGCCTTGCCGGCACAACAGTGGACAAATCTGTGGAATTCTCTTATGAAGAACTTGCGAAGGCAACTAATGACTTCAATATCGCTAATAAGATTGGCCAAGGGGGATTTGGGGCCGTTTATTACGCTGAGTTGCGAGGCGAGGTTTGTAGTTGTTAATCTCATCACTTGGCATAACAAAATGGAAAAAGAAAAATGGATACCAGTTGATTAACTTCACACTTTGCAGTGTGTTGATATAATTAGCTTTGTTTCTTGACTGGCTTCTCCATCATAAGAAGCCACTCACTCATGCATATTGGCAAGCACAAGTCCGGTTTTACCAATGTTGTGCTCATTTCTAATCTGAAATATGCATGTGAATTTTGCTAATTCTTACTGAGGAACTCTTGTGCAGAAAGCTGCAATCAAGAAGATGGCTATGCAAGCTTCAAGAGAAATTCTTGCTGAGTTGAAGGTTTTAACACATGTTCATCACCTAAACCTGGTATTGTCTTTTTCTACAGGTAGGCAGTTAATCAATAGAATTGTATCTCAATGATAGGTTTACTGTTAGTTGCAAAGTTTGAGAACTTTCCTCCTGAAGTGGTATTGGCATTTTACACCTTTCTAGAACTTCAAGATTTCATCATCAAAGGATTTAAATAATTGTAGCTAACTATTTAGGGATGTTACAGTTGTTTCCATGAAAGCCAGCATATTGTTCTTGCCTAGTAGTGAAAAAGCAATATGGAAGATAATAATTTGTTTTCATGGAAAGTGGTGGGATATAGATGGAATGCTTGAGTAATTAGGGTGGCAAAGAAAAATTATGCGCCTAGTTAGTGGTAGGAGGTGGATTTTAGATTGCACTATCATATGCAATTTTAGGTTTGGTTTCCATATAGTTATTGTTGAGGGAATTGTTTTAAGTGCTCATCTATGGTTAAATTTTGGTTTAAGATATTTTATGACCCTATTGTTTGTCTTCTTACTGGTTAGTCTTCGAAAAGTCAGTTTTTTTCTTTTTTCCCGTTTTGTACTTTGGTCACTGTAACTTACTCTTTGGCATCTAATGCAGGTGCATTTGATAGGGTGTTGTGTTGAGGGCTCTCTTTTCCTAGTCTGTGAATATATTGAAAATGGCAATTTGAGTACGTGGATCAGGTAACATGTGCATGGCAAGTCTATATCTAGTGCTCTAGAACAATTATGATATACCTCTATACGTTCTAGGCAATGAACCCCTGCCCTGGTCTACCAGAGTGCAAATCGCACTTGACTTGGCGAGAGGACTTGAATACATACATGAGCATACGGTTCCTGTCTATATACATCGTGACATAAAATCAGCATATATATTGATAGACAAGAACTTCCATGGCAAGGTTGTGTTGACGCTCTTTTCTTGTCATGTGTTGTTGTGGACCATGTAAAAGTTGGTTCATTATTATTTTTATGAAATTTTCTTTTCAGGTTGCAGATTTTGGTTTAGCAAAGCTGACTGAGGTTGGGGTGTCACTGCCAACATGTCTTGTGGGAACATTCGGATACATGCCACCAGAGTAAGATAACTTTGATGTTTACTAATGGTAAAGTAAAATCAACTCCAATTATAAACCATGGGATTGGGGATGTTTTGCAAGAGAGGTGCTGCTTTATGTTTTCCTTAGTAAACCGGTCTGATTTATTTTGGCACTCTTCTATGTGAACCAGAACAAGTCCACACTTCATGAAAGTTGTTGACATAGTGAAAATGATTTTCTACACTAATTTTGTGGGATGACTTAGTTCAGCCTTGAAGGAAAGATAGGTGTAAATTCATTAGACAATACCAAAATTGATGTGTCTAAGTAAATCAATCTTAAACTCATGCGAGCACCACGTGCAAGTACAGTCCTGAGTTTGATTATATTAGAGAGTTCTGACACAAAAATATGTTTGTTTTATCTGTAATATTATCACTTGAGACTTGATAGTTCCTTCTGTTTAATTAATGTGGTGTTCACTTTAATTGATGCTACTTGACCAACCATTTTTACATTCAGCTTTATACACTATACAGGGCCGAACACTTCCTACCTTAACTTCTTGTTATATGTAATAATCACCCTTTGATGCCGTCATCGGCTTAGATCAGTAGATTGCTTACTGAAGTAGCAAGCCTTTAATAACTGCACTCTATGTTAAGCACTGGTTGTGAGCTACTGAGCTTCAATGAATTGATCTATGGATAATTTTCTACCTTTAATACTTGGCTAAAAAATTTAGTTCAGTATAAAATGAAATAAAGTGCATAGCATTCTCCTCTCCATTTGCATGAAGCCTTGGGTGATTTGGAGTTGAAGACTTCCAGATTCTCCATCCTCTTATGGATTACCACTTTTGTTGATGCTATGCTATGGAAAAGGCCTAACTTTATTTGAAGCTAAAGGCATTTCTGGATTGAGTTTGTAATTGTCCTTGAGTATATGTCGGATTCACTTTTTAGCTTTTGGAGCCCGATTAAGGTATGAAGAAATACATCATTGTCCACTCATAGTGCAATTAGATGATTCCGAATGGATGAGAATATTATTTTGACTATTGAGTTTTATTGTGTGCAAAGAATCCCCTTGATTAATATTATTTTTGGAGTTAATCGCACTGATCTTATGAACATTTCATAGTCTTGAGAAACCTATTTTCATCCTTTGTTAAATGCTCATACTGAAAAAAATCAATTCATTTTTTTACTTGGCATCTTAAGATCAGACATGAGCTTGAGTAATATATGAAAAAGTGAACTTCCAGAATGACTGAAGTGTTGAGACGTAAAAAACATGACCACAGTTGTAGCTAGAAAGGGTATTTTGCATCCCTTAGATCCTGAAAAAAAAAATTGAAACGAACATTAGTATATTCATTTCCTGAGCAAACAAGATTTTTCTAACAATACAATTTTTGAGATATTATGCCCAAGGTGGCTGGCTAGATCTTCGGGATTAAGAAATGAATATCCGTTTGAGTATATTATGGTTTTGACTGATATGATGTCTCTTTTTGTTTGCTGATATGATGTCTTTTTAGTAGATTCATTTCCTGGGTGAACAGGATTTCTAACAATACAATTTTTGACATATTATGCCCAAGGTGGCTGCTGGACCTTTGGGATTAAGAATATATTATTGTTTTGACTGATATGATGTCTCTTTTTGTTTGTTGCAGATGTTTCAACTGATGGGAGATGGTGCTAAATAGGGTTAAGGATGGTTCCCTAATCTAGCATCCCTATTGTGAGATGGCCAAATTTGAAAAATGGCCTTCTATCTCTATGTCCATTTACAGTCATATTCATTTAGACCAGCCATCTTCATGCTTTGTGCCATAACCGGTTTACGTGCTTGCATTTTGTTGCCTAGATCGAAAACAATTGTTACTCGATAATGGCTAATTACAAATGCCTTTAACTCAGGCTCAACATCATTTTTTTTGCTTAGAAGTCATAGCATAAACGTCATCAATTTTAGATGTTACTCAAGTTCACCATGAGCTTGTGTTTATCCTTCAGAGTTTAAAACTGACGACGACACCAGATGGCAGGGTCCTGGACCCATTCTTTATGACCAACACATTGCAAGTAGCTTTACTTAATTAAGTCCCAAATATTGTTGCCTTTTTCTTTTGAAAAACCATCACTTTGCATGACATGCTGAGTGTGGTATTTACAAGATGTGTGCTTTGGACCACAAATTGGTGGACTACTCTGCCATGAGTGGATTACTTCTTGGCTAACCTATGTTCAACTTATGAAATGCCTCTGTGCAAGGACGTAGTCAGGATTTTGGTGTGGGGGTGAACATTCACAATAAAACTTTAAAATAAAGAGAGACAACAATGTTAGATACCCGTTTATTGAAGAGGAAGATTTCGCTGGTTGGCTGAACGATGAGGTGTAACTTAGTTTGTTATTGGCACAGGAGGTGCTCAGCCCATTTCTTCTGATTGTTTTGAACATGCTAATTAAAAAAAATTCTATTGCATTTTAACTTTCAGATTTCTTACTTTAGTTCTCTTTGTTTTCCTCTTCGTTTGATTGTGGCTATGGCCATTGTATGTTTTGCAATTAAAAATGGAAGAGACATAGAAAGAGAATTGTATTTTTTTTGATGCACCATTGTCACGATACATTTCTATAGTACATAATCAATGTTCTAAAAGTCGCTAGGCGCTAGTAAGGGGGGCGGACCAACTTTGAGCTTCGAGGCCTGGTAATTGGCGCATAGCAATTCGTAATCAATGATTAATCATGTGTAGTGATTAGTTGGATCTAGTTGCACAGGCCTTGCCAGCGATTAATTCCTTTTTTTTAGAACACTGTGCATTATCCTACCTTTAGGGTGGGTCGTAATGCAACCAATCTTTCTTCCAAGGCTATATTGCGATTGCAAAGCTCTCACTCTCTGAAAGTGCTTCTGATTTTATAATTTTTTCCCGCGTATGAATTGAGATCCCTTTAGGTACGTTCTTTGTAATTGCTCTCTTAGTTTATTTTTTGTGTTGTTTTTTTAATCGTAGTTTGGTTTTGGTTGTTTAAGTGAACTTTAACTGTTAGTGACCATGGAATGCATATCGCCCGAACCTTAGTCGCAGGACACCTTGGTTGGTTCTTTGGTGGTATAAAGGCATAGCAAGGCTCAAGGATATGAAAGTTATTGCAAATCAATTGTTGATATTCATGTTCTTTTTTGTTGCAGGTCTTTAATTCACCATGAGCTTGAGTTTACCATTCAGATGGTAAAATTGTGACGATGCCAGATGGCAGGGGCCTGGACCTATTCTTTATAACACCTTGTAAGTAGTTGCATCACTTAATAACACTCAAATATTGTTGCCTTTTTCATCTAAAAAACCATCACATTGTTTGGCATGTTGAGTGTGGTATTTACAAGGTTTATGCTTTGGACCACAAATTGGTGGACTACTCTGCCATGAGCGGGTTACTTCTTGGCTAAGCTATGTTCGACTTATGAAGTGCCTCTGTTGTAAGTCTGGTGACTTTCACTGACCCCTCAACGTTGCATCCCGTTGACATCATGCTGGTGTTAGCAGCTATCATTTGATATTCTTACTTAGCACACACTCCACTCTTTGGCCTCCAATAGATTTTTGGGGTGGAAATTCCTATCATGAGAATCAGCCTCTCCACAAAAAATGAGGGTGAGGCTGCCTGCATGCTACCTTGCTCTACTTTGCTATAGCCGGAGCCTTCTGCACAAGGATCTTATGTTGTGTTGACCATTTGGATCTATATTTTTCTTAGAATTCAAAAGTTGTATTGGAAACCAATTGTGATCTCGGTGCTCATAACCACAATGATATATTCATGACACTAGGTTAGAAACACATTTTAATTGTACTTCTACAATAGCATGCAAGTGTTTTGTTTATGTGCTTACTATGTAAATCATTTCCTTAGTAATGAACTTTGTCTCCTATTCCAGTTTTGTCCTTCAAATTTCTCTGGGTACATTTTCCTTTTGGGTTCATTAAGCACTTCATTTCTTTCAACAAGAATCAGGGGTTTATATTTTGAGGATTTGTTAGTGTCACGGAAAAGGTTGGTTGCATATGGTTTGTTCTCTACCATCTTCATGAAATGGCTATTTCCTAAATAGCATTTGTATGAAAACATCATTTGACTTCTTTTTGAAGGCCATCAAACTATTGGATCCTTTAATATATTTTGACTGTTTGATATAATATCATCTCAGGGAGCCCTTCCAAGACATGTGAACAATTACATTCTGTTTTAGGACTCAACTATTAGTTGTGAACCTTAGTTGGCTGGACCTCAGTACGATTTTCGTCAAGGTACCTCTTCTTTTTCTCCAATTGTTTGTGAAGAATTTTTGTGACTATATATTCAGTCAAGACTTTGGTTGCACGAAGTGGTAGCAGGGGCGGGGGTGGGGGAGCGGAGATACCCAGAAGCTCCCAAGGTTGGGAGTGGCTATGTATATTTTATTTTATACATATTTTTAATTTTTGGGGATTAATATGAAATTGAAACTACTAAAAATGTAATATTTTTAACTTTTGGGGGTTAATTTAAAATTACTCAAACTATTTGGGTTACACTGTTATTATACTTTTATAAAAAATCCTACATCGGCTACACCAGTCGAGTACTCCCTCGTCTTCCAAGCCCTAGGTTGACACCAAATCTCGCCTCCCTCCCCCTCGTCTCCCTCTCTCTGGTATCTCTCTCGCATCTCTCTGCATGTCACTCTTTTTCTGTCGCTATGTGTCACTCTTTTATTGGTCCAAATGTCTCCTTTAAATCCTAACCATTGAAATGCCCTCTGTCTCATTTGACCGTTCAAAACAATCCCCATTCCCGTTGCTTTTTCTCTTGAAGCCAGCCATCTCTATTTCCAGTCATTGGATCAAATCCAATGGTCCTAAATAGTTTGAAAATGATTCGATGGCTGAGATGTATTTGGACAAAAATTCAACGGTCTGTTTTAGCTCTAAAAAAGGTAATGTGTTGATGGCTGAAAATTGAGATGACGCGTGAGTTTTGTTGTTGAGCACTCAAACCCCAAAACCTCCATTGCTGTCAAGAAATTCAAGATTCAAACCTTTCTATTCCAAAACCAAGTACAGAGCGCACTCTCTCTCTCTCTCTCTCACACACACACACACACACACACACACAAACACACACACACACACATCGTTTCTCCCTCATCTAACACCCAAATCAACCATCGCTTGCAATGCCAACTGTCCGCCCAAGCACATCCCTTTCCTCCCATAGTCCTGTTCTGGTACCCGTGGTTATGGTTAGTAAGTGGTTTTTTTTTTTTTGTGCACAGAGAGCAACCCGCACATATTTTTTGTTCTTTTCTACTTCTCTTTTCCTTTGTCTTTCAGTATTTGACTAGTTAATTTTTTTTTTATAAGAACTGATTGATTTTCTTTTCTTATGAACACAAAGGTTATCTGGAACCTTGTGTTTCAAGACCACAAAGGTACTGTTTTTGGGGTTCTTTTGGTCTAAAGTTCCTTTTGGTCTCAACTTACGTTTTGATTTCAGTTTTTTCTCTCTTCCTGTATGATTTGGTGGCTACGAGTCCTCATCAAAGTTCTTTTGGGTGGTATGATTCCATTTGATGCTTCCTGTACATATCCCTTGATAGAAAAAGATCAATGTTGGTGCTATAGAAATAGGTCAATGTTGATATGTAATATTTTGAAGATCTCATGTGTTTGTTCATAGTTTTGCTCTCACTATTCTGTTTCTGTTGGAGTTGGTAAGCCAATTGGGTTTCAGAAAGATGCCTTCAATATGTTCGTAAAAATGCATGTTTAAGAGATTGAGATAGGACTAAATTGTTCTTTATACTCTATATTTAACTTAGTTATTTCATGATTTCCTATACTTTATTAGACAACAATATGAGCTCCTATTACCCCAATGGTTAGGGAAGAAGATAGGCAAAACCATTAGAAAACAGGCGACTACTAGGTGTTTGATTGAATGCCCAATAATGGATGAAGAGGTAGGAGGTTGCGAGGGCATTTGTAGGTAGTCAATTTTCTGATAACTATATGTTGGCTGACATGGAAAGGGTAAAATTCAATTCCTCAGATTTGTTTTCTTCGTTAATTGATGCGGCTTAATATGTTTGTAGGATGTGGATGTTATGAAATTGTGATATTTAAACACTCTAGACATTTCTACCATTTGAACATAGTTTTGTGATTAAGTGCTGATAACTTTCCCAAGTAATGTATTGCACTTGAATTGTTGAACATGTTTTTGTGATGATGTACGATTAAACATCAAAATCCTTGGTCGGTGTTGTGTTTTTTTGATGGTTGTGCTATGGTTGGCACATGTAGTTCCAAAATTTGTGTTTTCTTTGTTGATTTTGTTAAATGATTTTTTTATTGATTGGAGGGAGGAAAAACCAGATACAATATTTTACATGACTTCATTTCTCTATTTACCAATTGGGTCGGTCGGACAGAAGTTTCCCAATTAGGCATTTTGCATACGCTTTGTTAGCGACACTTTATTTGTTTCTTTTCTGATGGCTCAATTAGCATTTTTATGGGTTCTATTTTGGGTTTCTGATGTTTGTGACAGGTTGCCAAATATCTACCACCTCTTGGAAGTCATTATCATCAATGCTATTCTACTTCAACTCTTGAACTTCAAATTATGGTGATTTATGTTCATTGAGTTCCGCTCTTAATGCTTTATTTTTTCTTTGTGAGTTGGTGGATTTTCGCAGTTTGTTTGTTTTGATTTTGAAGGTTGAATCACAAGTGGAGCTTCGAAGTATCGGCGGGGGGATTTTGTGTAAGTTTTTTTTTTCGGTGAAAGTATACGAGACCCCATCAACTATGTCTTTTTTTCTACGGAGACCACCTAATGTTTCCTCCCATACTGACCCCCTCAATTATATGAAATGAAAAATTAGCTAACTCCATTGACGTAATGAGAGGAAATGAAGATTCTACCCCAAAAAAGTTGCCCACACCGACCCCCTCATCTATAAAAATTGTCCATGTTGATCCCTTCATCTTAACAGTTTTTTTCACAGAAGGGTGCTAAGTGGTTGACGGTTATAGTTTGGGGGGGTGGGGTTATATGGGCAGTTTTAAATATTTGGGGGTCTTTGTGGAAAAAACACGTAGTTGAGGAGGTCCCGTGTACTTTCACCTTTTTTTTCCATTTATTTTCTCTCTCACATTTTGACTCTGAAATGGTCTTTCGTAGAGCATCTTACAATATGCCGACCCAGTTGGATACCGGTACTTGATCACTACGTGTTTGGTAAAAACCTTTAGTGAAAAACCCATTTTGACTGATAATTCTAAGTCATCAATTAACCTTAATGAAGAGTTTAAGCATCTAAATCCTTCACTGGATAGTATTTTCATTTTCTTTTCTAATTGATATGCAAGTCTTTGACTCAATTCAAAAAGGTTGATGTGAGTAATTGTATCCTTAATACTTGAATACAAGTTGTTCAATAGTTTGGTCATGAGTGGAGGATTGTTAATTCCACCAAAGATTTGCTCTATTGTGAACTTATATAATTTTTTTTTTTTAAATCTTCGTATGAATAGCTGAATACACTTAAGTTGTTAGGTTTAATGTTTGCGTTTTCTCCCCTCTCTCTCTCTCTTCTTTTTTCGGGTACTTCGTATACACGTCTAGTGGAACATAGAGCTATCCTAATGGCTAACAAAATGCTTTTGTGTATGTGCTACTCTAATTCCGATTTTTCCTTAAACCACCAAGTCTAAAAGTTTTTCTGTGTAGGAAATCTATTAATGATCTTCGTGGGATTTTTACGGGAATCACAGCAGATGTAGTTGTTGTCTCTGTGCATTAAAAAGCAAATTATAATTGTATCAGTATCCCGTGAATCTAAACAAGGATTCAGATTGTGTATTGAGGTATGTAGCTGTGGTACGGTCTTTTCATTAGCTCATTTAGGATGCTCTAGACCTCTGGAGACAAGGCTCATATAACACTTTACTTTCTACTCAGATCTGTATAATAGTCTCTCCATATATGGTTTTTTTTTTACTATAATGGTATACAATTTGACCTCTTCATGAAAAAACTACGATTAGATTTTTTGCATTTCTTTGATCTTTTTTTTTTTGCATGTAATTGTTATTGACTCCAGATCATGACATGTTCGATGGAATGCCCCACTATATATACATGTCATTGTTTTTTTACAAATTGGTTGTTGCTTACAAAAGAAATGTTTACAATGTTGGTCAAATTGGGTAACTGAGACTTTTTTTCATTCTTTTCAATATGCTTCCTTTATATAGGTTCTTGCAAAGTGCCTACTTTAGGATAAGCATTCAATTTATAGCTTTCGTACATTCCAGATACATTGGTGATTGTTGGAAAAGATCCTATCCAGTTGGACTCCCAACCAGTTCAGTCCAGTTTGAACCCGTTGTGGGCCATTTTCGGGCCGCAACAATGATCGGAACAGTTCATTTTTTAGAGCTTGTCGAGAATATTGGCCACATCTAAAATCACGTTGATCGGATATCATTTGATATGATATCGGAATGCATTTATCTTTGGATAATTGTGTCGAATGGGTTGTAATCCAGGGTTGCACACTTTTTTCCCCCAAACTTAATGCATTTCGAAACCATATCAAACTATATCCGATCAATGTGATTTTTGGCGTGGCCAATATTCTCGGCGAGCTCAAAAAAATGAATTGTTCCAATCATTGTTGCGGGCCCAAAAAGGGCCCACAACGGGTCCAAACTGGACGGAACTGGTTGGGAGTCCAACTAGACAGGACCCTTGCCCGGTGATTGTATGGGTTAGCGTCAGGATTATAATCACCTTCTAATGCTGAGGCAGAGATAGATAAGCAGAAGGTGACCATGCAATTGTTCTTGATGCTAATTCATTTTTTCCTTTCCAGGTACAATTGGTGACAATTGGTGATTGTATAGTTTAGGGGCAAGATTGTAATCACTCTCTAATGCTTTCATCCCTAGGACTATGATCCTTCTCCTAATGGCTAAAATGATTCCTATCCAATGAATTGCTCTTCTCTCATCCAACTACTGAAAACAATTCCTCATCCTACTTCAATGTCACCTAAAACTCACTCATTTTGACATAAAGCTCTTTGACGAAGACCCTTCTTTTTTCACTTTCTTTCCAAGATCTCCTTCCTTCTCTTCCTCTCTCTCCTAACTTCAATTCAAGATGCTACAAGTTCATAGGGATCTAAAATTCATTTCATGTTTCAGGTTTTTGTGATAAACCTGTACATGTAGTTTATACGCCAATAACACTCACTTCCACCATATGAAGTTCTCCCGTGTCTTACCCTTTCCCCATCCTAATTGAGTTGCTTCTCTTTTGCTAATCTCTTATGGTGGTTTGGCTCTATATTTTTTGGTATGGTTCTACTTGACGCTCATTTTTGTGTTTCTTATCTAACGAGTAAAATGTTGGATAGAAGGGGTGAGGCAAGCCAAGGAAAATAAAAGGAAGAAAACCAAGGTATAGGGCTTGATTCAAACCTGAAAGTTTTCAGTGGCCTATGTTTAAGCTGTTTTTTTTGTTTTTTTCCCTGTTGACTTGTTGGTAAACTTAGGCTAATGGTTGTCGCTGTTAGATTTTTACAATTCGCATCTTTGTTTCGGAAATAGGACGAGAATTTCATAAAGAAAAAAGTGAGCCTTAGGAATCCTTGTCCCACTCGGAGGGATATACTAGTGCGATTATCCCCCACATTTGAGGTTTATGTTAGTTACGTAGTTAAAGAGAAGGAATCTTTATCCACCAATAGCTTCGCTAGTTCGCATAGGGGTCTGAACCACATCGATCAGGGTTAATCCACCACATCCGAAGTGAACAACCATTAATTATAAGCGACTTTATGACAGAGAAGCGGGTGAGTATATCTACATCAAACTTGACCAATCTAACTCGCATAGTAAGTCGCTACATCATGCTTTTGAGGAAGCTATTTGGGCTTAGCCCCCTTCCTATTTCTCAATTCTTTCAGTTTGATGGGCATGCTCTCGTTTCTAGGTCTGGGAAGGATCAAACCATGGGAATGAATCTACAGGGCTATCACCTTCTTTGGCCAGGTCTTCCAACCTTTTCACAATTACAGTTCACTGCGTCCTTTACTAAAAGAAAGTAAAGGGGCTTGAAAGCTTACCTTATTATTAGAGAAAGGAACCCGAGTTTTGGAGTTTTCGCCCCAACCTAGGTTAGGGGTTAGACCGTAGCTTGCTTCTGAAAAACATAATAGGCTAGTGCGGCTCGCTTCACTCTTCAAGCTCCGCCAACAATCATAACATACCGACACAATGAGGGCAGCACATAGAGATAATCCTTCAAGCACTGACTGGAACTCGCACCAATTCTTTGTTTTGTTGCCGTGAGCTTGCAAGGGCAATAACTTGACCCTGAGAGTTCCGAATAGCAAAACCAGTACCGGCTTGATCCGGATTACCAATAGCAGCTCCATCCAAATTGATAACAAACCAGTATCTTGAAGGGAATGGCCATGTAACAGGAGTGATTTTCTATTTCTTTACCCATGACACCAAGAGTTTGAGCAAGTTTAGCATCTTCAGGTCGCCGGGACATCGACGGACGAAAAAGTATAATTAACTCAATTAAGTCCGCTCGGATTTGCATCACACAGCGCCTGGTATCAACCTTGGCGTTGTCATGCCTGACTTTCTCAGCTTCCACATTCTCCATACAGTTATGGCAAAGGCCGAGTAGAGCGAGCGAGCGAGCGAAGCCTTCCATTTAGAGGCTTCCCCCCTTTTCCCTCACCCTACTCTTTCATTTCCACTTAAGCTTCCCCGGTTTGATTGGTTTGGGGGATTAATTGATTAGATATCCGAGAACCATAATCTTTCCTTGGAACAACTTTGACCTCAAGTCAGCTACTGACCGATGGCCACTGTATTATTTATTTAGTATAGTTGAATATTGGTTAGGCCATAATCCTACGGGTTCTATTGTTAACTTGGTCACAACGTTTTCATGGTTCCCTCTCGGAAACCACGGAGCGTGTGTTTTGTGGCTGGTCAACCTTTAGGGTATTATTCCTCTTGGCCACTCTTTGCTTTATCACATGTTGGTGTGGTATTGTGTAGAATTAGCCTACTCTGGTCGCCCGGTATCTTTAAGACCTTACAAAAAAGAAAGGTGCTTTCGATTGAGTGGTGCTGAACTTATACCATTTATGGTCTTGATGAAGTAATCCACTGCGCTAGATGCGCATGTAGTCGTAGCAGTAGTCCTGCTTTCCGGCTTTGTTTCGGAATCGATTCCTAAGGAAGAGGGGTCCCCTCTGGAGAATGCTTCAGAGGATATAGGAACCGACGGCGGGACCAAAAACGCGCGTATCCAAAGACTCTTCCACTCACCCTTGGCACCACTCATCTTGCAGTTGTCAAACGCATTTTGTACTACCTCAAAGGCACTCTTGATCTTGGTTTCATTTTTCGACCGTCCAACGGTACTTTAGTCCTACATGCTTTCTCTGATGCAGATTGGGTGGGTTGTCCAGATACGCGACGTTCAACCTCTGGCTATTGCGTGTTCTTGGGCCCTAATCTCATTTCTTGGAGCTAAATGGTAGCATTTCGTTCCCTATACATACGATATTTAGATTGACGAAGTAGAGGCTAGTGTAGCGCGGAACGAAGGAAAATAAGAAGAGCAATGAGCACCCATTGATAGAAAGGAGGACTGACCTGACTCTATTCTTGTCAAGATCGTCTTTGACTCGTCTACTTCCACGATACGCATCAGAATCCAATGCTTAATCGTATGAACTTGCTTTCGTTTGTTGCTTTAGCTAAGTTCGACTTTATCTCGGGCTGACTAGTAGCCTCAAGTCATCTTACTATCTCCCCTCCTAACCTTGGTAGAATCTTCAGATTCTTCTTTTCACAGTTAGAACACTGAAACTAAGATTCATTCCACGGAACAGAACTTTGTTACCCTCATTGGTGAGATCAAGTCAAAAACCGGGATTTTAGTAGTAGGCGGCATCCCCTCTTAGTTTTGAGTAGGTGGAACCGTCACGAGCTAGTTCCATTCCCATTATTAGCGCCGTGTATTCTGACACGTTGTTGGAACATGACTCTGACAAAGTGAAGGAATATAAAGATCGGCGTAATTGCTCAAAGGGACATTTCTCTCCGGATAGAGGATAGTCTAGATCGATTCATAGATAGATCTCTCTCCATATAGATAGGTATCCCCGTGGATAGGAAGGGCATGTTTGAATCGATTAGCAATCAATTTAGTAATGCCCTTGTATAAGGTATTGCACCAAGAAATGGGTCTGAAGTCACTCACTTTGGTGGGGAGCTTTCTAGGCCTTGATTGACTCACTCTTCTTTTGAGCTTGGCTAGACACACCAGTCAAAGAGTCATCGGTCAGAGACCTCATAGGGTACGGCTTACGGGCTTAGACTCGATCAGATAGCAATCACTAAACTAAAGAAAGTCGAAAAAATCATAAGCATGGTCAAGTGCCAAAGACTTTGACTTACTTTCAGGATGGAATTCAATTCAAGCAAGAAGACGTGTCTTAGCCAATGGCTTTACCGGTTGGTCTTCCCATTTATCAATAGTCGAAAGATATAGATCTCTATTTGGATCTATCTCCATATCTAAATATGGAAGAACCAACACTTAAAAGGCGTAACCAACGGAAGGTTCTCATCCTGTCCTTGACATTGTTCTCCGACGATGTCTCCTGAGCGCAGTGGGAACAGGCTTCCCAAAAAGCCTGCCCGGGCCTGGGTCAGCATAGAATGAAGGGGACGGCCCTAATGTTGTGTTGGCAAAGCCAATGCGAGCAAGCATTTGGGGCTAATGTCTGTAGATGTGATACCTCCTGGTCAGAGCTATTCAGATAGTGGAATCGCTGTTATCGGATCTGGTAATAAACATATGCTTAGTTGGCAAGTCACACATTTTCTCCCTCTGAGTCCCTGTCCCAGAGTCTCAAAGAAAGAAAAAGCAGTTGAACACTTTCTCAATTGTGAGCTGGAAATTGAGTCTGAAGTGAGTTGGTATGGTCTAGGGCTTCCGATTTACAGGCTATGAGAAGGCCTTCCAGCTCTTTCATAATTGTTCAAAGAAGTGGCCGAAGAAGGACCGGCTGGAGAGTAAGTAGTACTTGTGCAACAAATTCGGAACTATTCCTAGCTCCTATACGCCTGATGAAAGGCTATGGTTGCACGAATTTTTTTTGTTTCAATCCGCCTGGAATACTGTTAGGCATAGGGATCATGGAGTAAGCAAGTATGGGATTTGAAATGACCCCTCAAAAGAACTCGGTTTCTTAGCATAGGAGCTAAGAATAGTTCTGAATTTGTTGCACAAGATTAGGAAAGAGATTCATCTTCTACGCTCTTCGAGAGCTGCCCTATTCAGTTAGCTACTTCGCTCAGGAGAGACCATTGACGCTAGCAAAAGAAGCCTCACGGCCTGGTGGTCGGCGTAACAATAATGACATTTGTCGATATGCCACGGCCTGTTTACTAAGATCATCATAGATTATTAATGCGTGCATTCCATTAGGCCCGATCTACTTACCAAATGAAGGATAAACGACAAATGAAAGGGAAAAGGCAACCAATCCTAACAAAGATAAGATAGATGGATATGACATCAAGGATGTGATATTAGACCACTTGGGACTGGTTCTTATTCACCAGTTCCTACTTCTTCACCTTCTCGATCAAAAATGACTAATTGTTCGAAAGAACAAGCTTCACATGCAGGTAATTCAGAGAGGTGAGAGCAGCAAAGGCACCCGAAGGCTCATTTCTCACTCTTGAGGAAATTCCACCAACTAGCTAATAATGCCATGCACATCCTCCACAGTTCAAGTAAAGGAGCTCCATTAAGCGGAAGTCTTCTATGGCTTTTGAGCTATTGACTTATTACAACATACGGCTCAAGAGGAGTAGGAATAAGATGTTCCGTGGAGTTGAAAGGGGGTGGCCTGCTTGCAAAATCATCTTCCCGGCTGCTTTTAAAGTTATGCAGTGCAAGGCGACGACGTCATAATCTCCAATGAGGCGGTAGCTAAGGTGTACGAGCAAGCCCTTGCCGATTTAGGGGTTTCGATCAACAGACAAAAAAAAGTCTTGGTAAGAGAATCAGTAAGACAATCGGGATTACCTCAATGTAGGGGGTAGCGGGCTTACCTAATCTAGTACCAGGGTGTCGGAATAAGCGGGGTTCGAGGACCCTTCCTGTAGGTGGACTCTTACCTCTCTTGCTTCTAAGTGAGCACCCAGGTGAACTGTAGTGCCCAGGGCGAGTTCGGTTCGAGTCTTCATCGTTTGGCCATTAGGTTTAGAGGGAGAAGGCTCATTGTTGCACATTCTCTACAGGATTTCTGATGGAGCGGAATGCGCGAGGTCTTATCCATCTACTAGGGTCACTAAATGGCAATATAAACGCATTTGATATTAATAACTTGGGTCCGGATCTGGCTATCCGGGGGAACTATACTTTAGGGTTTGTGTTCAGATAGAGACTCTAAGTCGATTGCAGTCGCATTTTGCACGGTATTCTATTAGTGTTACAAGTTTGCAGGTGCTGGTGGATCGGTAGAAGCAAGCACCGTATCAACTCGTGCTTCATTCTTCGAAAAGTTCAGTAATGTCTACCCTTGTTTCTAGGACTTCGGAAGCTCTTTAAGGGGTCAGATAAGGGCTGCTGTTTAGCAATTTTGCCGTTCCCTGCTGCTGTTCACCATTACCCTTCCTGGTGGTGAACAGAGCTGGTGGTAGCCCTCGTCCCTCAACCTTCATTCCCATCCTGCCAAGCTGAGGCTGCCAGTGCATTGTATCTAACCACTCTGTGGCAAATCGATACAAGTAGCTAAGCAGCAGCCTAATTGACTCGAGCACGGGTACGAGTTCCCTTCCTTTGCTGGAATTGCCATCTTTGCTGCTCTCGGCTTCTGAATTCGTACCTTTCAATAGCCAGTCTAGAAGCCCTAATGTTGTAAGGCACGTGACTGCATTCCTAAATTCTCTCGTTCCCTGCCAAGTCTTGGGCGCACCTTAGATGTGCGCGTATGTCGCCCTTCGTTGATCCTTTTTGAATAGAAAGAAATAGGCTGGCTGTGTGAAAGATGCGCAGGGAGATCGGGTCTTTTCACGTCTCACCGTAGTGCCCGGTACAATGCATTGAAAAGGCTGTGCTCAGTTGAAAGAGAAGATCCTTGGAAGGATTCAATCATGGTCCAACAAGACACTCTCATATGGTGGCGGCATGCAGGCCTAATTTAACACTGTTTCACTCCGTAACTGACTTAAGGCACCAAAGAAAATCGTAGCGCCGATAGGCACAGAGATGCGATAGTTACGGATACAACAAGTAAGTCAATTCGTTGCAGTAAATACAAATAGAAGAAACGACCAAGTCGGAGTGAAACGAAGACGCGGTAGTTCGTAGTAACGGTGAGAGAGAAGCAGGAGTCAAAGTTTTCCACAAAGATTAGGAAAATAAAGCACTAGTGTACCTTTCCTCACCCTTTATATATATAGGCCCCGAGTGGGTGGAGCGGTGACCGCCATAGGAATGCATTCATTTCAATAGAGCGGAGGCGAAATCTAATACAGCAGTTCACCTGCCGCTCAAAGACCAATGAAAGAATGAGAGTGCAGCAGTCCTTGATTATATCGTCTACCTCCGTCTCACATGAGAAATCGAATTCGGGGTGATCCAAACTAGCCAGCGGACTCAGCCGGCAAATGGGAGGCTATGGATATAGTTTCAAAAAAGCTTTTGCTGTAGAAGCTGACATCAGGCTATTAGCGTTTTATCTGCCCCACCAGAAGGGATTCGCTTTCTTTGGGAGGCACCTACTACATCTGGATCCAAACTTCACCAGGAAGGCAGAAAATGCTATTCTTGATGCGCTATCATGCTGATGTCACAGAGGCGTATGCACAACATTTGTTGGACATGTTCTCTCTTAGTCTCCCATCCTTTTTTTTGAGACAGAAAGTTATGCCCGTGCCTTACTCCTTTACTGCTGCTGCAGCCTTTGCATGATTGTCACCACCGCCCGTCTGTTGATTCTATTGCCTTCCATAAATGCTATCAGTTTCTATTCTCCAGTGGCTTGAATCCCTGCGCTTCACTTCGTTCTGAATCAAGAAATGCAACTTGGATGCTCTCAGAGGGTATAGGAAAAAGAGTGAGTTAGCATAAACAAAGGAAGTATTCAAAATCTTAGCTGGTAGTGTAGGACCCTAAGTTGCTGTATGCTGGTGAGGAAGTCAGGCTATTATGGATGCCATAGTCCAGTATTGTTGGTGCTGAATTCGATGCGTCTGCGAAGGACTTTGACTCTTGAACACTGTCTTTTTCTGCAAATTCCTGACTAATTCCCAGAGGGCCTTCACAAACAATAGAAAGTAAAGAAAGATTTTCATTTATTGTTGCACAAATTGTTGGTTCGGTTCTATATTGGTAGTTACCTTTTGTTGTTCTTTTCTCATGCCTGTTTTTGGCCTTTGGATATATAATATTGGAGGCCTTGGCCCTTCTGATTGGTTCGTTGTGATTGAAGGCCCCCGCCTCCTTTAAGAAACATAATTTCTATTGTTTCCAACTTGCCATTCTTTCTCCATAGCATGTAGCCTTTAATTTATGTACATTTGACCAATTGACTCTGTTTTTTTATTTTTTGTCATCCTCAGATACTGGAAGGGCTTCTTAAATTGCCAGAGAACAAGGAATGTGCTGACTGCAAATGCAAGTTTCTGGAAACTATGAAAAATGACGAAGTTGATAGCAAAATTATGCCAGTATTATGTATGGAAGAACCAAGATTAGCTCCCGGTCTGAACCCCGTCGTTCGTCTTATGTAGGCGTGTGAAACCACTTACGTCTTGCAATACGAGCAAAAGAATCACAAATACTAGGCCGGAAACTATACTTAGAATATAAAGAACTATGACCTGTTGTCTGGTGTCAATTCCTTACCTGTGAAGTATCTTCATGCTATTGATTGAAAATAATTGCTATCTATTTTGATTTTTGAGTATTGTATTGACTCATTTTTTATGCAGGGGGGTCCACAGTGGGCTAGTGTTAAATCTTGGCATCTTCATATGCATGCAATGTTCTGGAATCCACAGAAGTCTTGGAGTCCACATATTGAAGGTGATAGTTTGTGCATTGATACCATTGAGAAATTTGTCTTTCAGTTGGGGCCCTTAAAAGCCATTTAATGCATCTTTATTAATGGTGTCTTTCACATGTTAGATCTGCTACCCTGGACACATGGCTTCCTGAACAGGTTGCATTTATTCAGTGTAAGCTTCTCTTGAATACATGAGCTCAACTCTTTTGTTCAATGTCGGTCCAAGATTAGGAAAAAATAGCGGTTGTTGATAGTATGATTCCCATATGCAGCAATGGGGAATGAGAAGTCAAATAGCTATTGGGAAGCAGAGCTCGTGCTAAGTATGTTTTTTTTTTACCTTCTGTTACATTATTCACCTTGGCAAAAGACATATATTTCATATTTCCGTATGACCAAAAAAATAAATAATAAATTGTTGCTGTCTTATTATAACTGTTCAGCGTTAAGTGGAAAAGTCCGGTAATGTTTTAATTAAGGTATGAAGATAAAAGATTGGTTCCTAAAGACTACACCACGAAGTCACCTTCTAGACCTCTGGAAGATGAGGCTTCTGTGCAACGGCGGATACCTGGGGATAGGAGCGGACATCACCATGGTAGCAATTCTGAAAATTCATCTGAGGAATGGAAAAAAAACTTTCAAAAACATCGTACAAGGCACAGCATTCCGGCTACTACAAGGATTAGTATACGTGTACCCTCTAAAGGACCTGAACCAGTATGTTGAATACAATCTTTTATTGTTTGTGTTCCACTGCCAGAGGCTCAACAGATCACTGAGAAGAAGTCGGAACCAATAGTGGCGTCTTCTGAATCAACAAAGCAGGCAGTAGAATGTAGTCCAGCTGTCTCTTGCCTCGAAAGGTTATTTTACTACTGCTATCTTCAACATGCTTTCAATGGATCGTCCTAGTGTAAATAGCTCAGAGGCTGCCTCTGCTGATGATAATGCATGGGCAGGTTTCCAATGTAAGTCTCTGTTTGCTTCATTTGAACAAGATTGTTTTTTCTTTTGCTGTGACCTTATGTACATTGATTGTTAATCCTGGCTCTTGACCCTTTGCAGCGGCTGCTGAAGGATCAGCAGCTGATAAAACTGGCTCTACAGAACCAGATGCTAAGAAGACGCATTCTTCTTCTGGTATTGAAGATCTGTTTCAAGACTCCCCTTTTGTAGTTTCTGCAGAGTCGGAAAAACCTAAAAAAGATGCTAAAACTGATATGAGCCTTTTTGATATGGTAAATTTTTGAGTGGCTTTATCATTTGAAGAAGTCTTGTTTCTGTGGTAATATATGAAGTAGAGTTTGTGGTTAATGGTTAGATATGTAAATTCTATATGAGCGAACAAATGGTAGACCAACAACCACAGCATTTGTGGATTACTTTATTGCCTGCTAAACTACTACTTTCGAAGTCAGTGTATCTAATCATATACCTTGTTTGCTTTGCAGTCCAATACTATGTGTACCTTACGCGTATCTTTTTCTAAATTCCCCTAGCTGTAAGCTTTTTAGATAATCAACTATGTGTACCTTACGTTAATGTTTAGAGTCTCAACTGTTGGTTAATCTTTATATATTCTTCTAGACACCCACAATTAGTTGAACTGTTGGGTTCCAAAATAATTATTTCCCTAATGTCAGTGATGATTTTTCTCCATAATTGGCCTACTCATGAATAAGTAGTGATTTTTCAATTGACTTATAGTCTTACCTTACTTTAACATGCCCTAGAGAAGATTTTAAATTGATAATAGTTGCCAATCAAACCTTTTTTTTTTCCTTCTTACAATGATAAGTAGAGGTTGTAAGGGCAGTAGTTGTGACTTGTCAAGAGCACTAACAAACACAATGTGGGGAGTGAGAGAGAGAGAGAGTTGGTTTCCTGGCAACTTCCGTCAGCCCATCGGAGTTATGGCCACAGTGAGTTCACAATTTATGTTGACAATCTACCCAACAGCTGCGGGGTACCATGTTTCAAATTGGTATTCTCTCTCAATACAGTGTCATTGACGAGGCGATCTTACCACACAGAAGGAGCAGGAGAACGGGGATCAGATTTGGGTTCGTTAGATATTGGAATTGGAGAGATGTTAGTTTAGCTGTGGCCAATGCAAATGGGCTACGTTTTGGTAGCCGGATTATTATCGTGGAATGGCAAGGTATGACAGTGGAATCAATTGTAGCGGATCTATGTGAGTTTGTACTGGTTTTCAGATCTGAGATGATGCTAGGGATCAAAGAGCTAAGTTTTCTCAATTTCAGGAAGAGTTCAGGCCATCAAGAGCTAAGCCAAGGTCTACCTCAGTTCCTCAACCTAATTTCCATACTGTTTCTAGCATGATCCCTAATCAGGAGAATTTTAAGGAGATTGAGAAAAGGGTTACATTTAATCTTCAACCTACAGCCTCGGGTTGGTTGATGATGAGTGCTATTGCTAGGCTTTTAGAAATCACTACGACTAAAATAGTACAGCAAGCTTTTGAGGATCTTAATTTTCAAGATGTTTCAGTCAAATCGCTGGGTGGGATGGTCTTAATCGTTACCTTCCAGTCCAAAGAAGATAGATTAGAGGCTTTAACAATCCCTAAGATCTTGGGTTGGTTCAAATCTCTCAAACCATGGAATGGGGAACCTAGTGGGAAATCAAGACTAGTGTGGCTCAAATGTAGACGTATCCCACTTAAGTTTTGGAACTTGTCCAGCTTTAAACGTATCAGAGAAATTTGGGGAGATTTTATTACACTTGATTGGGAGACGTTGATAGAGGAATCCTATGATGGGAGGAGAATGATGATTACAATGGATCAATATTACTGTAAGAGGTAGAAATTACAGTGTAAGCGTTTGGGAAGAGGATTGTGATGATCCTTTCAATGAGAAACATATACGTGATTGGATCAAAAGCCACATTTCTACTCTGGTGACAAAACCTAAGTCCAGTATTGTGGTCTCCGGAAATGAAGACGACTTGGCGGTCAGAGAAGATCTGGACCAATCAAAATTGGCTGAGGTGGATACACAGTTAGCAGACAATGCAGTTATGAAAGAGGACTTGCCAACCACTTTACTGCTCAAGGTTGGTAGCTCAAGAAATGTGATTGTTCCAAGGAATGCTATTATTTTTTCGAACCCTTTAGTCCAAGAACTTGAAGAGTCTAATGTGGGTGATACTCTGGATAATAGCAACCAACCAATAAGAATCAAGGATCAACAAGTGGACCAGGAGGAGCACCTATTGGAACAAACTGATGACACTCATGATCAGGGTCATATTCCAACCCCTGAAGTCCAAATAGTGCAGGAAGCTGTAACTGATGAGCAAATGGATACCAATGCTCAAGTAAATGCCAAACCTAAGGAGATTAGAGCTAAAAAGAGAAGACAACTGTTTGAACTACTTGACTCTGGGGGTGTGGCCAGCAGATTGGGTACAGGGAAAGAGAATCGTGCTATCATTCAGGGGCCTCTCAACCCAAGTGAACAATCAGGCTCGATTAATTCAGAGGATATTCTTCACAGAAGTCAAGCTATCATCGAGAGCTTTAAGGAAGCAGTTGCAACGAGTAAGAAATTGGGGGTTATCCACCATGAAAGTGATGACAAGTTGGTAAAAAGGATGGTTCAATTTAAAATTTAGGAACAAAAAAACAGATATCAGGCTTTAAGAAGGAATTGAAGAGGTTGAGGTGAGTAATGAAGCTGGTGTCGTGGAATATCAGGGGTTTGTCAAGTGATACGAAGAAGAGGAGTGCCAGAAAGTTAGTGGAGTTGATCCAAGAATCCAAATTAGAGACGGTTGACAAATTTCTTGTTCAAAGATTGTGGTATGATGCTGAATTTGAAGTTGCAGTTGTGGGGGCAGAAGGATTATCTGGGGGGTATTTTCTCAATCTGGAACAGAAACTTTTTCAAAGTGGAGGAGATCATCACTAACAAGTATTTTATCTTCACCAGAGGCATTGCAAGATAAAATTGCTGCAGAAGCTGAACTTGTTAAAAGAAACTTTCTTGATCCTGAGAATGGTGATCTTGGATTATGCCCCTTTTGTCTTGCAAACCTATATGATCTCCTTTGTTGGTGGTTTTTAAACAAGTTTAAATATATGGAGCAAGGATGTTGGGAAATTTTTTTTTATACAATCATTTGGTCCATTTAGATAGAGAGAAACCATATTATTTCAGAAACAAGATTTATGAGGAGGGGAAACTGGTGGATAACATCAAGACAAAGATTGCTATGTGGCTTAAAGCTTGTTATGACCTTAAAGATAATTCTGTGGAAGACATAAAGAGGGGTATTGAAGGGATCAGAAAACTGAAGGTGAGTAAAATCCAAGTGGTGTAATGTTTTGTGGGTGTTTCGATTTGTTGCTGATTGGGTGAGTGCTGGTGTTAGCAGAATATGGAGTTCATTGTTTCAGTTTTCATGTTTATGCCTTTGCTGCAGTAGATGATGGGATTTTAGATCTTTGATACTGCTTTCTCTAGTCATGACTGATGTTTTGAGGTTTGCAATAGAGGATTGGGACTTTTGTTCTTTGATATTGCTTCCTTTCTGCTATTATCAAGTCTGATATTGTGTGGTCCTGGCGTGGTTGCTATGATGGCAGATTCAAACTAGTACTGATGATGCTATAGATGTTTGGGATTTCTTTTCCTTTGATATAGCTTTTTCCATCCATGGTGTTTGGGGGGCAATAGAAGATTGGGATTCTTGTCCTTTGATTCTGCATCCTCTCTATCTCTCTCTGCTTTTATCAAGTCTGCTGTTGAAGCTGCTTGTTCATAGTTCTATAGTGGGTCCAGCTCTAATATATCTGGTTTTAATCATGGCTCATAGTTCTATCGTTGGGTACTGTTCTAATAGGTGAAGTCCGCTATGATCAACTCTTTGATTCATGATGAATCCATAGGGTCATTTGCTGCTGGGGGTTCAGTTGCTGTGAGGAGTAGTGTGAAGATCATAAAGTCATCAATGTGCTCATGTTTATCATGCAAGGTTATCTACCAGTTTTGTATTCCCGTGTGTTTTGGGGTTCATGCTGCTGTGTATGGTTTTTGTGGATCTTTGTTTTCGGTTGGCCTCTCGCCAACTTCTTCCTTTGGTGGTGGGTGGCATATGAATGTCCTCGATCTAGGTGCCAACATAGTTGGGATGTAGATCATTGGTTGTGATGCCTTTTTTCCCGTTTCCCATTAATCTTTGTAACTTCGGTTCGTTGATCAATAAAATTTTCTTTGCCGATAAAAAAAAAACATTATAATTGGCATGTGCACCTAACGTATCTTTAATCCATCGCTGGCTTTATTATGAAACTTGACAGGTTTTGCAGTACTACCTGTACCAACTTATTGAGGATCCATTGAGGTCTAAGCTAACTCTAGAATCATGGATAACATCACTATTTTCGGTCAAGTAAGTCGTTTGTCCCAATACAAGTTAAGCATACTTGGCTTATCTTTCTATGAATTCTCATATGCTTTGTTCTTTTTCTCATGTTGAACAGGCTGACAGGCACTTGCGAAGATCTGTAATTGAAGGCTCCCTTAATTCTTTTCTTATGCAAGTCTACATCTTCGACGTCTGACTTTTTTCCCCCTCCCAAATAACTTTGGATATATAGGTTGAACTCCTCCAAAAAAACAATGTCAGGGTTGTTATCCACGATGAGCAAGAACTCAACGCCATTTGTCTTTGTGAAGTAAGTCCACCAATTGAGTCTTTTATCTTATCATTTCTTCATATTGTTCTTCTCCACCTTACCCATGTACATGTTATCTGTTTGTTGAAAGGAAAAACGAAGGGCTGAGCTATAGTTGCAGAAAAACTACAAGCAAACCGTATGGGAAAAGAAAAACAAGAGGCTACAGGTGCGGATAAGCAGAAAGATAATGCCTTGGTTAAGTCTTCAGGCTTTTCTACCCAACTTTTACTTTCGGGATATGGTATTTATTTGTGAAAATTTTAATTCAAGCCCCCTTTATGCTTTTCTCATTTAGTCTACATCTTTTTTCATATAACTTCTTTGACCTCTCTGACAAATCACTTTGTAGGTTGAACTTCGTCAACGTAGAAATGGTGGAGTTGTGATCCGCGATGAGTTGGAACTTCGTATTTGTCAAGTACGCCCACAATAAGTACCTCTGGGCTTGATATTAAAGAATCAGATTGTAATTATCCGTATAGAGATTTTCCCTGCTTAGTTGTTTGGTTTTGTTTTATTCAGTTGAGTCCTTAATGATTCTCTGTCAAAGTTGGTAGAAGTTTGAATCAGTTTAGTTTTGTGAACTACTTCCTCCGGATTCAATTTTTTTTACCATTTGTTAGACATTTCTTAATGCATGTTACCTATTTGTTTAAAGGAGAAACAAAATGCCGAAGCAAAAGTTGCATAAAAACTTAAGGCAGACTCTATTGGCAAGGGGAAACATAAGTCTACATGTGCGAACAAGTAAAAGAAAATGCCTCGGTACGACTCTCCTTACATTTCTTGATGGTTTTTCTTTTCATAGAGAGATACTGAGAATTGCCGTGCCTAAAGAGATTTAGCAAGTAAACCCCATTAGAAGTTGAATGTGCAGTTTACATTATACTAGAGACTCTATTGAATGTCTGTCCAAATTTATATCACATTAGAAGTTATCTATAGATGATTCTACCCGCCATATACTTTTACTCTTCTCCTTCAATCCATACCTTCTTGGTGTAATTTTTTTGACCTCTCAATTCAATTTCCATGCATAGGGTGATCTTCTTCACCACAGAAATGGAGTTGTAATCTGTGATGAGCTGGAGATTCGTATTTGTGAGGTATGTCCCCTAACTAAATCTGTTTTACTATCATATTTTTAAACATTAATGATGCATGTCACCTATTTTTCAATAGGAGAAAAGAAGGGTAGATGCAATCGATGTGGAAAAACTGAAGGGAACCTCTATTGGAAAGGGAAAACAGAATGCACCATATGCAAACAGGGGCCAAGAAAATTCCATGGTACGACTTTTTAAAAATTTATTGAAGTTTGTCGTAGACTTGTAGAATATATAGTGCATAAACTCCATAAAAAATAAAAAAACATGATTGAATATCATGTTTTGCTGTATTTGTGGACTATCATTTAGCACTAAGATTTCATTACAAGTCTCATATTATAGGCACTCAATGAGAATGTTATATCCAAATAAACATTAGCCCAACGGGCACGACGAGATCGAGAAAAGAGATAAAGAAAATGCCTCGGTATGACTCTTCTTACATTAATTCTTGAGTTTTGCTCGTGCCTAAAGACATTTCGCAAGTAAACCCCATCATAAATTGATGCAAAGTTTACAATATACTAGAGACTCTACTGAATGTTTGACCTCTCAATTCAACTTCCATGCATAGGTTGATCTTCATCATCACAGAAATGGAGTTGTAATCCGTGATGATCTCGAGATTTGTATTTGTGAGGTATGTCTCCCAACTAAATCTGTCTTCTTATCATATTCTTAAACATTACTGATCCATGTCACCTATTTATCAATAGAAGAAAAGAAGGGCAGATGCAATAGATGTGGAAAAACTGAAGAGAACATTTGTTGGAAAGGGAAAACAGAATGCACCATATGCAAACAGGGGCCAAGAAAATTCCACCGTGCGACTTTTTAAAAATTTATTGAAGTTTGTCTTTTATATAGTGAGTAAACTCCATAAAAAATAAAAAAAACATTGTCGAATATCATGTTTTGCTGTATTTGTGGACTATCATTTAGCACTAAGATTTCGTAACAAGTCTCATATTATAGGCACTCAATGATAATGTTATATTCAAAGCAACATTAGCCCAATAGGCGCGACGAGATCGAGAAAAGAGAGGAAAAGAAAATGCCTTGGTATGACTCTCCTTACATTAATTTTTGATGTTTGTTTTCATAGGGATACAAGGAATTGCCGTGCCTAAAGAGATTTAGCAACTAAACCCATCATAAATTGAATGGAAAGTTTACAATATACTAGAGACTCTACTGAATGTTTGTCCAAATAGAAGTCATCTATAGTTGTTTATTTTCGTTTTGATCAATCACAATGGAAGTCATCTATAGTTGTTTCTATCTATCGACCATATACTTTTACTTAATAAATCTGTAGATTCTTGGTGTAACTTTTTTGACCTCTCAATTCAACTTCCATGCATAACAAGTCTCATATTATAGGCATTCAATGATAATGTTATATTGAAGTTATCATTACCCCAACATGCGCGGCGAGATCGAGGAAAGAGATTAAAACAATGCATTGCGATTCCCCTTGGACAACGCTTAGGAGTAGACCCTTCACAAAAGCAACAATGTCTTCAATCGGTACAATAGATAACCTCTTTTTGCATAGCCAATCGCCGGCATCCTACTTGCTTGGAACAAGGAACAGTTTCTACCAATGTGACTGAGCCTGCACAAAAGTGTCAAAGGGTTACGCACATTGTTTTTACCAATTTGGCTAACATAGTGACTGAGCCGGGATCCTACTTGCTTAGAACAAGGAACAGTTCCACATGTTTGATGTCCTTCTAAGCACACCGTCTGCTTCACAAAGAAACTGGTAAAACATGCTTAATTTTTTAAGATAATATCCTTAAATTTACAATCGGAACACCTTCAAATTGGTTATGTGAATCACAATATTTGTAGGTCAACTCCTACAAGCCAAATCTTCCAAGAGGATCTTTCTTGTGGTGTCGACATTGAAGATATCCCTACGAGTTCAATAGTTCATACTCTTAATACATATAATTTTAGGCAGGCATTATCTTGGCAAGATGGACATTTTATGTTCTCAATGTTCAGCCTTACATTGGATGGACGAAAAGTTGGTACGATCTTCTAAAAAGAATCCCTTATTTGGAACTTGCTCTCTGCAAGGAACAATAAGGCTACATTTGCTTTCTACACCCCCTCCGCCTCTTAACATATTGTGGTGGGTACACAGAAGTTGATACTCAAAACATTTTGGAGAATCATAGAAAGGAAGTTTAAGCCTCTCAAATACCAGAGGAGTCTAAGCTTTTCTTAGGAAGAGAATGTCTACATGCGTATGAAATTTTGTGAAGCAAGCACATATTTTTTACTAAAAGACCCTATTTGTGACCCTCTTTTGTGAAGTCTTCTAACCTTCCTTTGGGTGTGGTCGATGGGAAGCCGCTTTTTGTAAAGCCTTTTGACAATAGTTGTGTATATTTGTTGTTATTTCCCATATAAATTGAAACTGCATTTTACTGTCTTTACTACATGACTGTTTAAAAATCATTTAGTTTCTTTGGATGCTATAGAGATGCTGCAGGTTCAAATATTTATTTTTTGTTTAGAAATCATTTATGCTATGTTTGGATTGGTGTTTGAATTTTTTTTTGAAAAATAGTAAGGGTAATAAGTGGAGAGAGAAATGTTGGAAGTAGGAGGAATCTAGGGGAATTTTTTGAAAAATTCTTTTTGAATTGTTAAGAGAACAAGGCATTAGTTTCTTTGAAGTCTTATAACTGAAGTTGGTAGGTTGTGACATTCATTTGGGTCTGGTTTCAAAAGCATCCACAATAAGGATGTCTCCCATTGGCCTTTCTGGTAGCTCTTGGAAGGTACATGTGTGGGTTTCAGCATCTTTAATATGGTGATCTAGGCTGCGAGAAGGCTTTTCAGGATCCAAGGGTAATTTTTATTATTTCAAGTTATGCCATCAGTTCGTTATTTACTGAATCAAGTTAAACAGATCGATGACTATTTGCTCTTCGTTAATGAATATTTGCTCTTTAATGTCTTAGTGGAACACATGAGCCCGACTTAGTTTATTTTTATTTTTTTATGTTTGTGCATAAATACCACTCAAGTACGTCAAATCACGAGGCTTCAGATCCGTAAGTATTCACTTATTTTGCAGAGTACTGGCTGGTGTGCTTATATTTGCTCTTATGTTGTTAAATGTAGATCACTGGCTGTTGTGCTTATATTTGCTCTTATGTTGTTAAATGTAGATCACTGGCTGTTGTGCTTTAGATTTTTACTGATTTAGTTGATGAAGAGCACTGGTTGGTGTGCTTAAATTTTAAAAGGTTGGTTCTTACAAATTTTCTTGAATTTAACTTAGATTTGCCAAATTTAGAAATAGAATTCAGAATTGCTATAGTCTTGAAATAAATGATTGGATTTGGTTTGTATAGAGAAAGAGAACGACGTGCACCCCTAGGGCTGTGTTGACCGTTGGCGTATGCAAGGGTTAAAGTTTAGGTTGTCTGAACATTTGAATTTTGCTTCGTGGTTAAGAAATTATGCAACGAGGTTCTTTCAACAAAAGTATGACAATTGTCAATTAACTTACATAACAGGGTGTAGACTCTCCCTTTGCAAGGCATGTGTCTTGACTTCTAATTGTACTTAGTAAATAAACAACCTACCAAGATTATTTTTTTTAGGGAGCTTTTGCTAAATGTAATGCATTTTTTTTTTATATGAAATGCCTTGGTGGATTGGATTGCATTGGTTTCATTTTGTGTATATTAGCGTATTTTTCTTAAATATGCTTGCTGGAATTTATTAGGTGGACGCTATTTGTCACGTCACTAAAAAGGTGGACTTTGGGAGGAGTTGGGTGTGCGGGTGAGTATGATTCTTAGGGAATGATACTTTTTTAGACTAAAATCAAAATATACTGCGTAAGGCACGGGCAATTCCTAGTATATATATCTCTATGATAAGGAAACTCACATTTTTTGAAAATCTATATCCCCTACATTTTTCAGCCATCAGATCTGTCCATATTTCTTGAGCACCTTCTTACCATTGAATCATATAGGTGAAAAAGAGAGGAGCTTCCTCTGCACCCCACCGTCTCAATACTCCCCCCCTCTCTCTCCATTCAAACTTTAAACATAGTGCTCACACACACACACACACACACTCTCTCTCTCTCTCTCTCCCTGACGCAATCTCATGCCATCTATGGTCGCAAGTGTGGACTGTGATTTTGTCACACCTCTTTCTCCTCCTCGCCCTCGACCTTCCGCCGCGCACCGAGCCCCACCTCCACAGCTTCCTCCATGTGTCCGACGCCGTGCTGAGGGAGGCCGACGAGATCGACAGGGAGATAGAGCAGAACAAAAAGGTGGGCCCATTGGCTGGAAGTTTTGGTTGCCGGACATGTCGATGACGGTCGGGTCTTTGGTTCTGGAAGGGTATCGGCCGCCGTGCCGAGTTGAGGGAGAGTGGGGCTATTATTTCTGGGAAGACTAATTTGGATGATTTTAGGATTGAGAGTAGTACAGAAGGTTCTGCATACTAGGTTAGGGTTTTGGTCATTAGTTTTTTTTTTATTCTCGGTGTATCGTTTAGTCAAAGTAATCAATATTTAAACTTAATTAGTTATTCTATTTTTTTTTTGAGGTAAAGAGTCTTTGAAAAAGATTGTGAGGGAGTGCAGGATTTGTCGAGAAGAAGATGAAGAGCATGAGATGGAGGCTCCTTGTACCTGTAATGGAACTCTAAAGACGGCTTTTTTCCTTCTTTTTTTTGCTATTTGGTTAACAAATTTGATTATGGGTCCTATACCCTAGACGAGGACTGATTTAATTATTTTTTTTGTCAAAGAATATATAGTTAAGAATGCTATTTGGTTAGCAAATTTGATTATGGGTAATAAGTTGAATTAACGTATTTAGTCTATGGAGATATTTTTCCCCTATGCACCGATCCCCCTCCTCAATTCTACTAGGATAGAGTAGATTAGGTTTAATGAATGACAAAAAAAAAAGTATTTAGTCTATGGAGATATATTTGTACCAGTGGTTTGATGTTTGTCTGTTTTTTTGTTTTTTGTTTTTTTGTTCTTTTAAGAATGCCCTACTAGGTGATTATTATTTTTCCTTCGGATATAGGCATGTTTGGTTTCGATAAGCTTTGTATTTTTTTGGTTTACTTGCTAGATAATTGCTTTGTACAGATACTTTTTCAAATGGGTTAGAAAATAAGGGACTAAATTTGAGCATCAATCATCCTCTCATGGGTTAGAGATGTTCACCAAAAATGAGTCTCCAATGGAGCTTGAATATGAAAATTTTGGGGATTTCTCTGCGAATTCGATATCTTATTCGTGTTTATTCGGATTAGTGTATTTTCCTTGATAATTTTGTGATGGGTTGGGATGTTTTGGTGCATTCATCACAGGGGGAAATGCAAAATTAGGGCACCCTATTGTGATGAGATTTTTTATTGTAGGCATAGCCATAATGAAGCAAAGGTGTGGTCTTTGTTTTTTTATTTGCTATTTCCCCTTTTGCTCTTCTTTTCCCTGTTGCGATGAGATAAGATTGTTCCCTAATTCTTACCTGCTAATACCCCCTTCTCTGATTTATGACTGAACAGAACACATTGGACTCAGATCCTGGACATAGTTTGCATGGGAAAGTACTTTTGCCAGAAATGCAAATTCTTCTACGATGACGTAAGTTTCATTGTGTTACCTGTTGTTTATTCTTCAAAAAATTGGTAAATTTTCATGATTAAAGAAGGTTATGCATATCAGGTTTATTTCAGTACATTTATTTTCTTTTATTCTTTGTTTACTTTCAGTACGTATCAGGTTCTGTTTAGTTGTACTATTGGTGTGGTTCATTAGTTGTACTATGGGCGTGATTCATTAGTTATACTATGGGCGTGATTCATTAGTTATACTATTGGCGTGATTCTATTTAGTTCATTTGTCTCGCAAACGTACGGTATATGGCTATCTTTGTCTATTTAGTTCATTTGTTCAAGATATTTCTTCCGCATGAAAGAGGGTTTTTTTTTTTTTTTTTGTGGTGATGTAAATATGCTTTGGTATGTGTAATATCTTAATGAATTTCACAGATTACCAGTTTTTGGACTTATTGCCTATTACTTGTTTGAATAAGTGATTCAATGAGCAATTCCTGTATTCTTATTCTTTTCTACCTCGACAGCCACCTTCAAAGAATGTGGCTATTACAAGTGATAGCAAAATACTCTAGCTATTTTTTCTTTGTTCATGTGAGGATGTTATGGTACTACCTTTGTTTTACCTCCGTTGGCCTTACTCTCACACTGAAAATACATGCTCAAGTTAGTTGTGTTTCTGTCGATAAAAATGGAAAGATGAAAGACTTTGAAGCTAAGGGGTTTGAATGACACCACTTGGGTGAGTCTCCGATTTCCTGTTTCACATGAGAAGCATTTACTGATGTTGTATTCCTTGATAATAGGTCTTCCGGGCTGCACTTACTTTCTTCTTTATTGTTTACAAAGACTACTCAAAACCCATATATATTGGTGCACTAATGAATTCTCCAAGAGATTGATAATATGTTGTTGTCTAGCTTGGTTTATATTGGGTAACTTGGTTTACGCTATCTTTGAGTGTGCTTTTTTAACATGCAAGCTTTTTCTTATCGAAGTGTATGCTTTTTTAACACGCAAGCATTTTTGAACTCCTACTTTGTTTCCCTTCGGAGGGAACTGATTTCTCCTATTTCGGGCAAGAGTCATGGATCTGTCTTTTATAATGCCGCCAAACTATGTTGTTGTCTAGCTTGGTTTATGCTGTGTAACTTGGTTTATGCTATCTTTGAGTGTGCTTTTTTAACATGCTAGCTTTTTCGAGCTCCTACTTTGTTTCCCTTCGGATGGAAGTGATTTCTCCTATTTTGGACAGGAGTCATGGATCTGTCTTTTATAATGCCTCTAAAATTTTCATGTATTTAGTTAATATTTTCTCAATTTTTGAACTAGGCAAACAAAAGAAAGTTACAACTGATGAATAAGGAGAGACTGGGTATGCACGGAAGTAGACGGAATCAACAAAATCCGTTATTTTCTTTCACGGTACGGTTTGGGCATTATAAGATTACATTATAATTGCGACACTTAAATAACATTTGTGGTGGGATGAAGAGCTGGATGGGGTGCCCGTGATGTGAATCTTAAGCAAACATTGACTACCATTGTCTATTTTGCCAAATCAACGCAGGTTGCCATGGATCTCATCCGTTTGAGCTTGGGTATATTCTTAATCCCTTATATCTTTTGTGGGTGCTTATTTGTTGTGGACTTTGTTCCTCTTTTGGTTGGATTGTATTGTTTGAGTTGATCTAGGTAAGAATGTGATCAAATCATTAGAAGACCTGTAAATCGATTTCCCTCACTCTCTCGATGTATAACTGAAAGATAATGTACGTTATTTCTTTGTGGCATGTAAGGATAAAAAATTATGCAGTGAGGTTCTTTCAACAAAGTAAGACAAATTATCAATTAACTACATAATAGGGTGTTGAGTCTCCCTCATAGGGCATGTGTCTTGACTCCTATCGTACTTATGTGAAGAAATAACCTACCAAGATTGATCTTTTAGGGACCTTTTGCTATATGTAATGCATGGGTTTTTTTTTTTTTGTCTCAATGGCCTTGAGGACCACCCCCGAGCCAACGGCAGCCGACATCTCGGGCTTTTCTTTCTCGACAAGACGAGGTGTCGTAGGCCTAGTGGTGAGGAAGTCATGCGTCGTTTTTTGCCTCTTCTCCTGGGGCACGGCCGAATCCGACCTGCTTGGTGGCGCATAAGTATTCTCCCTCAAGTTGACACGGACAGTGTTCCTTCGCGACATCTCTTCAGCAAGATTAGGCACGATGGTCTGCAATGGCACATTGGATCTTGGAAGCACTGGCTCCAGCAGGGCGCCAAACCAAAAAGTGGCCAGCTTTTTGAACGTCGGCAACTTCACCCTCGACTTCTTGTTCTTCTAGTTGCCTCCCTTCTTTGAGGGCCCTGTTTTCTCGCTTGGCTCTTCCTCCTTTTTCTCCTTCCTCCAAAGCTTACCCTTGTAAGACGGAATGTATCCGAGCAGTGTAGGTGCGTCTCGGCAAGCCTGGGATCTTAAAACATCTCCATTTTTGTCCGAGGAAACGGCGTTCAAGTTCTTGGTAATGGATTTGTGATCTACAAAAAGTTAGGAAGAATCAGCGAAAGCTGAATTATCAAACAAAATTAAAGATTGCACAGTGAAGTTAAAGACAAGATGCAGAACCTCTAAAATCCTTTATTTTTGGACAGGAGACTTGGTCACCATGCTCGTAATACCATTCACTTCAACATAAAAATTCGCTCACTTGTCAGTATAGGGAAACCTAGAGATTAGGGGCTCCTTACCCCTACAGGTTGACAGATATCTATGCTCGGTGCGCCCATGTCGAGACATGATATACGTTTCGAACAGGTCAACGATGGAGAATTCCAACTCTTGGCTCTCCTTCAACACAGTCACAGACATGACTATCCTAAAGCTGTTGATGGCGAACAAGTGAGGGGCTAGATTAAACCGAGCCAAAAGCTCCCTGAGAAATGGGTGAAGGTGGAATCGTAGCCTAGCCTCACAGATAGCCATGAGGGGTACGATGATATGCTCAGGTCTGTGTTCGACTTTGTCCTTTATCTGGTCACTTGCCACTCGGCTTACAACCACATCGTCTGGGATTCCGTACTCTCGGCAGAAACTCTCATACTCCCTGGGGTCGCCACTGAAGAAATGGGCGTGGGGGCAAACCTGACCCCTTTCGTAGAGATCGGTGACCTCTTTGTCCACAACTAGTGCAGCATCGCACCCGGATTGCGCAGATGTCGAGGCTTTGGCTCTGGAGTGGAATCTTGACTCGGCCACCAGTCCTCTCTGGGGTTCGGCCTCAGACGGGGTGGACAACGTGAACGTGATCTCCGGATTCGGATCAGTAAGGAACTCACCATCCCATACTCGAAGTTGCGCTTGGCGTTCGAATCTTCGGACATGTTCGACGCAACAGACATGTTCGAAGAAACCGAAGAATCTTGGTGCTGGCTCCTACTCCTATTTAACCACTCTCGGATCAATGAATCGGTAGAGTCGTCTCCCGAGCCGTTCGAGTCGGAGGAAATGACGATTACTAGGTGAGCTAAAGAACAAAGGAAATAGAATGAAAATTCTTATCGTCGGCAAACAAGACAATGGATTCACTAAGTTCGGCTACCTCTACTGGCTCACCCTAAACTACTCTACAATTCCGGGCTCGGAAACCTGTCAAAGATCTAGTTTGAGGTTCGGCTAAGACCCACCAGCGACAGTGCGCTTGGCTTCATTTCAGGGTTGTACACCGGGTCAACTAGAACCAACCACTGATAGAAAACAGAGAAACAGAGACGGAAAATACTGATATTATTTCTGAATGAATTACAATGAGGTGAGTACACCTTTAAATAGAGTAAAGCTATGCCTAAGAAAGGAAGATTACAAGATTTGATTACGATATGATTACCCTATGATTACGCTATGATATGATTACGATATGATTACCCTATGATTATGCTATGATTTGATTACGATACATGTCCTAAAATAGCATATTACAAGAAGATACAGAATATATATTCAAGATACAGAATATATATTCACACCCCCCCTCAAACTCAAGGTGCGAGGGCAGAGAGCATCGAGAGTTTGTCAAGGAGAAAGCGGAAACGAGCAGCGGTATGGGTCTTCGTGAAGAAATCAGCCAGCTGCAATGTGGAGGAGACGAAGGGTAAAGCAATGGTGCCAGACTGAAGATGCTGACGTATGAAATGACAATCAATCTCAATGTGCTTCGTGCGCTCATGGAAGACCGAGTTGTGGGCAAGCTGAATAGCACTCTTATTGTCGCAGTAAAGAGGCGTAGGAGTAGTAACAGAGACCCCCATATCGGAAATAAGCCAGCGAAGCCAGACGATTTCAGAGGTAGCATGGGCCATGGCACGATATTCAGCTTCCGCGGTGGAGCGAGCAACAACAGATTGCTTTTTGCTTTTCCAAGAGATAAGAGAATCGCCTAGAAAAACACAGAGGCCAGAGGTAGATTTGCGGTCATTGACATCACCTGCCCAGTCAGCATCAGCATAAGCATGGAGGGTTAAGCTTGATGTAGAAGAAATCAGAAGGCACTGATGAAGGGTACCACGAAGATAACGGAGAATACGTAAGAGGGCAGCCCAATGCGTAGTCCGGGGAGCAGAGACAAACTGACTAACAATGTGAACTGCATAAGAAATATCTGGCCGAGTAACAGTAAGATAAACTAAGCAGCCCACCAATTCGCGATATTCCGTAGGATCCTCAAGGGGGACACCATCAGAGGCAGAGAACTTGGCATGGAGTTCAAGGGGAGTATCAACAGTCTTCGTATCCGTGAGACGAGCACGGTGAAGAATATCAGTAACATACTTGGACTGTCCCAAAAGATACCCCTGAGGAGAGGAAGCAACTTCAATACCAAGGAAATAACGTAGCGGGCCCAAGTCTTTCATTTCGAACTCACGGAAGAGATGATTTTTGACTTCAGCAATAGCAGTAGAATCAGAACCAGTGATGATCATGTCGTCAACATAAAGTAAGAGAAGTACCAGGCCATGAGAGGTGCGACGGAGAAATAGAGCAGAGTCATGCATGCTGGGCGTGAAGCCAATCTGAAGAACAACATCCTGGAAGCGTGAATACCAAGCGCGAGGGGACTGTTTCAAGCCATAGAGAGCACGACGCAAGCGACAAACCATACCGGAAGGATGAGAGAAGCCAGGAGGAGGCCGCATATAAACCTCTTCAGAGAGATTGCCATTGAGAAAAGCATTCTTTACATCCAACTGAGAAAGAGGCCACTGGTGCACTGCGGCCACTGAGATCAATGTGCGAACAGTAGTCATTTTGGCAACGGGGGCAAAAGTTTCCTCATAATCAATCCCATACTCCTGAGAAAACCCTTTAGCAACTAAGCGGGCTTTATACCGTTCTAAAGAACCATCAGAATGAGTCTTAACCTTGTAGACCCATTTGCAACCGATTAGATTCTTACCATCCGGAAGTGAAACCAACTCCCAAGTCTGATTGTGAGCAAGAGCAGTAAGTTCAGCTTGCATGGCATCCATCCAATTGGGATCATTGCAAGCTTCTTTATAGGACCTAGGCTCAAAATAAGTGTGAATGCGGGAAAGGAATGATTGATAAGAGGATGAGAAACAAGTATTAGTAAAGCCATATTTTACCGGTGGTTGACGATTGTCGCGGACGGGATACCGGCGGGCAGGCGGATCAGGATCCGCAGAGGCAGATTGGGGAGCAGCTGTAGAAGTTGGACGACGGGTGTAGACCTGGGTGATCGGAGCACGACGAGGTGATGCTGAGGGTGATGCTGAGGGGGCTGTAGAAATATCAGATACCTGAAGAGTGGAGGTGTACTCTTCGGGAGGCACATCCAGATCCATAGGAAATGGGTCAATATGGATCAAGTCTTCTTTGGCTACTGGAGCAGTGCGAGGTGGAAGAGTAAAATAGGGAAGACGCTCTAAGAAGACAACGTGCCTTGAAACATAAAGCTTTTTGGTCACAGGATCATAACACCGATACCCTTTTTGATTAATGCCATACCCTAAAAAAACACCTAAGACACAGCGGGTGCTGAGCTTAGTGCGGTCTTTCTTAGGGAGGAGAACAAAACAGGTAGAACCAAACACTCGAAGAAGAGAGTAATTAGGAATCTGACCATAAAGCCGCTCATAAGGAGAGCTACCAGAAAGAAGAGGGGTAGGCATCCGATTCAGGAGATAGGCTGCAGTGAGAACAGCTTCTCCCCAGTAACAGGACGGGACGGAGGAAGATAGGAGTAGAGACCGAGCAGTATTAAGAAGGTGACGATGTTTTCTTTCAGCTCTACCATTTTGGGCAGGAGTGTCAGTGCAAGACGATTGGTGGATAGTCCCAAGCGAATCTAGGAATTTATGAAACTCTGAGAGTGAATATTCCCCACCCAAGTCAGACCGAAGAATTTTAACCGATGTAGAAAACTGATTTTGAACCATGGCATGGAAATTCTTATAAATCGTAAAGAACTCAGATTTGTGTGTCATTAAGTAAACCCAAGTATACCGACTAAAATCATCCACAAAAGAGACATAATAGACAAAACCACCTTTAGTAGCAACCGGAGAAGGGCCCCATAAATCAGTGTGAACAAGCTGAAAAGGTGAAGTAGAAATAGAGGTACTTTTATTAAAAGGTAAAGCTGACATTTTTGCAAACTTACAACCACTGCATTCTGAAATATTACTGACTGAAATATGACCCAAATGACCTGACTTAACTAAAAGTTTTAGACGTTCACTAGACAGATGTCCTAATCTAGAATGCCAAAGATAAAATGGAGATGACTTATGATCTAAACAAAAAGATGACGCAGCAGTGGAAGAAGGTTTTATTGGGAGATGCAAGTGCTCCAAAAGGTAGAGATCACCAACTCTACGGCCTGCCCCAATCTGCTTCTTGGAATCCCGATCCTGCACAACACAACCAGAGGAAGAGAAAACAACATCAAAACCAGAGTCGGATAATTGGCTGATTGAAAGTAGGCTCAAAGACAACTGAGGAACATAAAAGACACTAGGAATAGATAGTGAAGGTGCAGTAGAAGATAGAATGGAGCCAATAGAAGCAACATGCATGGGAGAACCATTGGCTGTGGCAATACTAATAGGAAAAGCAGGTGGCACACAATTACTAAGAAGAGACATATCAGGAGTCATATGATGAGAAGAGCCAGAATCAAAGATCCAAGTGGTGGGATGGATACCTGAGGTGGGAGAACCACGCAAACCTGAGTGAGTGGTAGTCATGGCAGAAGCTTGGGGGGAACCCCCTCGAATGGCTTCCATGTAAGCCTGAAACTGTTGAAATTGCTCATAATCAAACTCTGGAGGTGCACTACTGGAGGCCGGTGCTGCCAAGGCTGCAGGAGGGCGAGAATGCTGTTGTGGTGCCCGAGACTGCTGCGGGGCATGAGGACCAGTTGACTGAGTAACATTTCGTCCCTTTGGCTTGGGACGGTTAGGGCATTGATGCTTCCAATGACCCTTCTGATGGCAATAGTTACACTCATCTTCAGGAATTTGAGGCCTTGGCTTGGCCGCAAATTGGACAGGATGAGATGCTGGAGTGGGCAAGTGATGTGTCGGATATTGGCCAGATGGAGCAAATGGAGCAGCAAAGACAGACTGTGAGGGAGGTGCCAGATTAGCCACTTTGAACCGCGTTTCCTCAGCGATAAGCTCATGAACAGCACCATCTACTGAGGGCAATGGAGACCGATGCAAGATAGCCCCACGAAGAGGCTCAAACTGAGGCCGAAGGGCCATGAGAAACTGAACAAGTCGTAGTTCCTCACGAAATCTGACATAACTATCAAGTAGCTGCAAATCTGAAGGTTCCATGAGAGCTAACTGATCCCAATAAGTAGTCATTTCGTTATAAAATTCTTGAATCGACTTATTGTTTTGGGTGGTATTTCGGATGGACATTTCAAGCTCATATCGTTTAGCAAAATTTGATTCAAGATACAGAGCTTGTAGATAATCCCAAACTTTCTTTGCTGTGTTATATTTCGAAAAATTCATGCCAATACTTGGTTCTACGGAGTTGTGAAACCAAGTCAAAATCTGTGCATTCCCTGTGTTCCATTTTCCCAAGGCAGTGGCATACCCTGGGTCTTTTGGATCAGAAGGAGGTAGTATAGAACCGTCTACATATCCCCACATTTCTTTACCAACAACAAAATTTTTCATCACATGAGCCCAATAGGAATAGTTGTTACCGGTCAAACGAACACTAATAGCCTGATTTTTATCGCCAGACATGATGCTAACAGAGAAACGCAGTACAAAAAGAAAACAGAATACCAGAGTACCAATCTGCCTTAGACTGGTTCGTCGGAGTTGTAACAGAGGTTGCCGGAGCTACTGCAGTGCCTGCAAGTGCTGCTGGAGGTTGTCGGAGTGTGGGTAGGTCACCGGCGGTTGGAGAGGGATGGGTGTTGACTGCTGTGGGTATTTCTTGTGATTTGAGTTGTTGAAAAACAGAGAGAGAGGGAGCGATAGTAGCTGACAGAAGGAAAGAGATTTGAGGATAGAAGACTGATTGGAAAACAGGTTAGGGTTTCGGAATCGGCTCTGATACCATGATAGAAAACAGAGAAACAGAGACGGAAAATACTGATATTATTTCTGAATGAATTACAATGAGGTGAGTACACCTTTAAATAGAGTAAAGCTATGCCTAAGAAAGGAAGATTACAAGATTTGATTACGATATGATTACCCTATGATTACGCTATGATATGATTACGATATGATTACCCTATGATTATGCTATGATTTGATTACGATACATGTCCTAAAATAGCATATTACAAGAAGATACAGAATATATATTCAAGATACAGAATATATATTCACAACCACTACCATGACTGGGGCTCGGAAGAATAGATTGAAGATGGGGATGAACAACACTATTCACCCCCAGTTCCCCATTGTTCATAAAAACAAAACCCCCCGCTAATGCAGAGAAACGCCAGTAAAGCATACGAAAACTAGAGAAAAACGATGAACAACATGGGGAGATCGCATACCTGAAGTCTTTTTGGTAGATTTGGGCCTTGGATTGATGGAATTCGGTGGGAACGATGGAGTTCGCGCAATGGTGGAGCTCTGGATATGGAGTTCTAGTGAGAGAGGGTTTGTAACCCTTCTCTCTCCTCTTGCCGCCCCTTATATAGAGAAGAGGAATTGGTTCGAATTTCCCGCCCATATTGACTACGCTGAACCGTTGGCCAATTAGCAGGTGACACGTGGCTTCAATAGGACGGTTGTACAGTGTCCTAAGGCATGCCAAACGTCCTTTCATCTGCCGCACCAACGCAGAAGTCAACACCTGGCACTCATCCATTGGAGCACAACTCCAACGGTTGCAGCTTTTCCGAGGAGACAATCGATGGCGAGGTTCAGCCAAGCAGTGGCCGTGTCCGTGGTTATTCGGGTTCGGCAAACTCCGAAGTTCGGCCAGGCTTATTATCAACCCCTACACGCAATGATGATGGAAGAGATTGAGGGGCTATTGTAGCAGGCGGAATATAACAGCTCAGATCAGACTTCCTCTAGCACGGTCCGAGCCCAAGACACACTTAGATCTGGCGTCGCCGAAAGGGCACGCTCGACAGTCGACTAAGCTTAGAAAAGGGTTTCATCCCATCAACCCGATGCCTCGGCCACAAGAGGAATTATCTGGCCCGGCCAAGATCGAGGCTTGCAGATGGCCCCATCACTTCTCCGTCTCTCCGGGCCTTCCCCCTATGGGCTGGGCTCGGCGAAGGATAGGGTTTGGCACTTCAGTACCACACTCCATCCCACACGCTGAAGCAGTTACACCCAGAGATAATGATTGGCGCACATGGGGGTGACAACTCATCCTAGAAACGGTTACTAGATCTTATCGGTGATGTCACGATGACACCAATCGACTCGTGCAAGGCACATGCCCGTACTTGGAGAGCAAGCCAAGCAGACATACCAAGTAAAGCAGCCCTAAAGAGGTACACACCGGAGGGCCTTGCCGGGCAACCCCGGTCAGGTCTTAGTCATACATTCACTGTGTAGGTAGGGCAAGAAGGCTAGGCAACTCACAAACCAATTGAAGAGGAGCTCAGACCAAGGATCAACGGGTCACACAAAAAAGATCAGCATCAACACCAAATATGTAGCAAGTAGATAGCAGAATCATCATAGTGATAATACAACAATAGAAGAAATTCAGCGTCCATGGGCAATCCATGGTGAGAAGACATTGTCTGACCACGCGATACAAGAGACATAAGAAACAATATGAAAAAACTTTCAACAGCAACCACCAGCAGAAACAGCATAGAAATAGATAGCATCAATATAGGAACAGCAGCCAAAAGCACTCCATAGTGAGAGGAGATTTCCTCACCATAGAATATCAAGGCGACTGAGTTTCACGGACTAAGTAGCATCAAAGAAACATAAATCAAATTAAGAACCAGTTTCCATAAGCACTCCATGATGAGATTGGGGATACATATAATTAGTTTGAACTTCTCCATCAACTCCACTGAGATTAAGAACCTGTCCAATCTGCTGTGAATGGCATTATCTTGGAAATTTGTCCATGTGTATTGCCTGCCTATCAGTGGTATGTCCATCAACTCTGATTAGTCAATAAAATATTGAAAGTTCCTCATACTCCTCTCCAACCTGGAAGAGCCTACCCTTTCACACATAGCCCTGATTGCTGACGCGAGCATGAATAGGTATAACAAAGAGTAAGGTTGGAACGGATAGGTGAAAAAGTGGGCAGGCGAAGTAAAGATTGTACCTTTTGGTACTTTTGAGTAGTTTTTTTGACTAGTAAGATTGGAGATACTCTAATTGAAACACACTACACCCTTGCATATCCACGGCTTCCATGGCCCGTTGTGTGTGACCGTGCGGTGAAGGAGGGAGAGGAGAAAGAGGAGAGGGAAGAGAGATTACGCACCTAGTTTCCGGCTGTGTGATGCTGGAAGGGAGCTAGGTTGACGTTACACGTGGTGGCTTTGTGGGTATAAGAGATTAAATTAAAGGGGTTGGGCAGAAGGGTACCGTTTCCCTTTGTTTTCCTATATGGTTAAATACTGTATAATGTGAATAGTATGCACACATCCAAAACCTTGAATAGTCATCCCCAATTCTCTTTTATGTTGTAGAATGGCTACTATATGATTAAGGACGGAGCCATAATTTTATTCTAATACTGGCAAAATGTATACTAAAAAAACAAATTATCGACTGTAAGAAAAATTAAAATAACATAATAAAAACTATAGTAAGTGATGTTTGTCATTTGCACATAGAGTATGAAAAAAGACTTTAATTTAATCTATCTACTAAAGTGATGCATCTTGTGTGATGTCCCTCTTTTTCAGTAAATTTTTTTTTTTGACGCCAATATTTAATTCTTTCAATTTGCTTTTTCAAACTTCTTTATAAAATAAAATACTTCTATTTTAAATTTCATAATATCGGGGCTATTTTTCTAATATGTGGCTTTATACTAATTTATAAGACATATATAGTGACTTATCCGTGTGATAGTATTTTAAGGGGAGTGGGAGAGAGTGGGTTACTGGGTTCCTTATCTACCTAATAAAACATAAGGCTGTAGAGACCACACAAACACAAATTGATCCAAGGGCTGAGATTCATTTGATCCAAGGACTCACAATGTATTCTCCCCAAGAAATTAATTAAAGAGCCCATGTTTTTTTACATATATTACAAAGTTGTCATCAAATCACTTTTGCCCTAGCAACCACCAGTTTGCACATTCCAAGAGAGAGAGAGAGAGAGAGAGAGAGAGAGAGAGAGAGAGAGAGAGAGAGAGAGAGAGAGAGAGAGAGAGAGAGAGAGAGAGAGAGAGAGAGAGTGAGAGTGTGTGTGTGTGTTTAGCGTTGAATTTCGGTGCAGGGCTATCGAGAAGTCCCTCAGTAATAATCTTCCCCTTGTCTTTTTCTTTGCTTTGTGAGCGGTATATATTTCATAGCTACATAGAGTAATATATATAGTTTGGATTTTGATTTGTTATCAATGGGGTACCGAAGTTGGCATGTGTCAAGGCGTTTTGGTGGTTGTAGTTGTAGGGTTAGTTGTTAAAAGGAGATTTTTATCTCTAAGTACAATAAAGTGAAACTTAATTCTCATTAAGGAGAGATGGAATACTTAATTACCACTAGGTCAACTTTTACAAAAATACATTTACCATTACTAGAAGTGTCCCCCTAGGGTTTTAGAGTATCTTAAGGTACACTAGGATACCCTAGTACAGTACCCTACAATCTTAGGGTACACTAGGGTTTTAGGGTTTAGGGTACTCTCGAGTTTAGGTTTAGGCGCTTTCATAGAGCCCTAGGGTTTAGGTTTAGGCACTTTCACAGGGGTTTTAGGGTGTACTTTCCTATTATAGGGTTTTAGTGGTTTAGGCACTTACATGGTACCCTAAGGGTTAAGGCATTTTTATAGGGTACCCTAGGACTTAGGCATCATAAGGTATCATAGGGTTTAGACACTTTCAGGGTTTAACATTTTATACACTTTTATAGGGTTTCAGTGTTTCATTAATTAGAGGAGATTTAATGGAAATTACTTTCTATTTTCTGGACCTAGAGATAAAATGTCTATTGTTAAATTATTACTGTTATAGGTTTAAGATCTAGAACGGCAGTATGTATAGTTGTGGTTTTAGTTTTGTAGATATTTATGTTAGTACTTATGGTTGTGGGTATATACCCTTTTGGTTCAGATTTGTAGAGTACGCAAGCATTGCATTTTGTTATCTATCGTTCCGCTTGAGGGAGTGGTTAAGCATGTGATTCCCTTATTTAGAATCCTCTTGCACTAATCTATTCTTGATCGACAATTTGTTTATTCGTTGTGATCTGATAAGTGATATTCTTATTTGTGCTCTCATATTTATTGATGATTGATGTACGCTTTGGTATACGAGGTTATTTGATAATATTTGTGATTGCTCTCGTTTTTATTGTCATCGATTCATTGACTCCATAATATTATTGTGACTATGCAACGACATGGAAAATAATCTTGGTGCAGTTGACTACGGTTCACCGTTGTTCTTATGTGTTTGAGACCATTGATTATATTTATTTTAATTTGTGAAAGTTAAAGGAAAAGACCCGTGAAATATCGTGGTGATTTTGGCTGCTAGGAAAAAAGACTTTTGAAATACCCTGTGACTCTAGTGTTCAAAGGATTGGTAAAAGACTTGTGAAAGTGCTCTACGGATAGGTATAAGACTTGTGAAATACCCTGTAACCCTACTCAGGATCGGCTTAGGGAAAAGGTTCTAGGCGTCATCCTGTGGTGACTCTAAGTACAGTGTTGGATCCAACGGGCTAAGCCCTGAGAAAATATTTGGCATTTGGTACTTGGTAATTGGAAGATATGGTTCCCACTTTGGTTTAGACTCCCATTATTTTTGTTCATGGTTTGGATATTATTGGGCACATTGTTTGGTATAAATGTTTATTGTGGTGATTCAAATTATTGTTCCTGTTATTCATTACTCAGTTATTTACCTCGTTGATATATACTAATTGTTGAGCCATTGAATCATTACTTAGTTGCTGGTATTATGTTGAGCCATCGACCTTTGTTAGTATTTATAACCACATCTTTGGAACTTTCACTTATCATTCGTTAATCAACAAAAAAAAATATAGTATTGTTATGAGTTTTCTCATGAAAAGCCCTTGCGCCTGCCACGTGACACAAATTAATTATTCACCAAAAACATATATATAATTACCATGTGGTTTATGTATCTCCAATTCTCTATGATTTTGTTTTTGTTTTTATTTTTATTTTTTGAATGATCACAGTGAAACGTTATGTGATTAGATTAACTTCAAAAAAGAGGGAAAAAAAGAAAATCAAATGGCGTGTGTATGCGGTGCACTATTTTGAATCTAAAGATCTCTTTCTGCCATGTGATCTTGTCCAGTAGTCGAGGGAGATTCAATAGTGATAATCAATTCCATCAGTGATCTACATAATATTGTACACCAGGTTGATTTGAAATCTCCTTACAACTAGTAGTGCTTTTAACCTTTGCCATGCCTCCATAAGTTCTGGGAAAATGGATTGGGATCAACTGGGCTTGTTTGCAATAATTTGCTGGAACATTTGGAGGGCTAGCTAGAAATGAATGGATATTCAACAACAAATGGGTGGCAGCGGCCGTGATACTTGATAATGCCATAAGTGAATTCAATGAGTTTTGTGAAGCAATAGAGAAGGATGTAAGGGGATGATTATAATGACAGGAACCAATTTATTTGAATCTCAAATCAGAAATCACACCACTTTATTTGATAGAACACTCTATATGAACATCTCATTTTTTTGTTTTAAATTCTAAGAGCACTTCTGACATCTATATTTATTTTAATTTTGTTTCCAATCCTCACATTTTAATACAGGCATTTCTTTGACCACCAAACGAAAACTCTTTTCGAAGCGGAAAGCTTCTTTGATATTCGTAAATTATGAGCAATGATTTGTGTGATACCCCGTCCCACATCGTAAGTCTACATGGGTGATCTTAGGTATAAAAAGAACAATGAGAACTAGTAATACATTGGGCTTAAATATTTTGGGTCATGTAGTGTGGCTTATGGATTAAAATCACAGTACTCGGCAAATGGTCTATCACAGTGCTTTTCTTATTAGACGGACTGTGAAAGTGTCACGATATCCCAATCGTAGGGGCGGTTGGGTCATCATGACCGGCTAGTGATTCCTATATCCACCTTGGACATCTTGAAACACAAGTAAAGTATACAAAACACTCCTAAGCTTTTTAACAAAAATTTTAAACAGCAAAAGAAAATTTATTAGCTACAAAATACCGTAAGAGATGTTCGACAAACATTGAGAATAAAAACAACACTAACCAGGTCCTTCTAAAAGCAAAGAGAAAACAACTATAATTTTCAAAAAGATGTACACCAATCAGTGTTTTGTATATGAGTCAAAGGTCAGCGTCTAAGTCTAAGCTCCTACCGGTAGAAAATAATTATTTTCCAGAAGCGACAGCTTGTAAGAGTACTAATGCCAGAGTTAGCATTTACCATTAATTAAGAGTTGAGCAATATTTTACAAGTTCAAACACAAACCATTTGGATGATCAATTGGTCATAGAGTCGGCACCTTTGGCTGGCCAATAAACACAGAATCGTCACCTTTGAATGGTCAATAGTCATATAATCATCAATTTTTGATGGTCAAATAATCATATATGATCTTCTAAAACCAAAAATCATTTGGCATGAGACTATGAAGCACGGATATTCCGAAACTAGTCATGTACGAGTATCGGATACATGAGGGATACAGATACGTGCCTGATATGCCCCGATACGTATCTGATACGGCAAATAAGTATCTTGCATTTAAATTAAATATTTTTTATTTCGGATACATTTCGGATACGCGAGGGATACGTGGGGGGATACGTTTAGGATACGTTTAGGATACGGCGGGGGTTAAAATGAATTTTTTTAAAGAATCAAGTACAAATTAAAAGGGAAAAATTGTAATAATAGCATTACTAAAAATATAAAACTTGGGAAATTATGCACATCGATAGATCATTCCATGAACCGGTCGATATTTTCCAACTCTAGATCGCTTGAACCTTTGATCACAAGGTTCTCTCTCTGTTTTATTGGTGTGGGTTTCTATTGTTTACATTATATAATAAATTATGTCTAATACATACACTGGTACATAGATATATGTGTATATATATGAAGTATATTGCATACCGATTAGTCTATTGCCTTCTAATTTGTGTTTTTTTTCTTTTTTACAAAATTCTAATCTTTTGGATGGTAAGTTTCTACTCTTTTGAGATTGACATGTACTTCATGCTTGGTATTAGCAATTAAACTACTCTTTTATTTCTTATGACTTCACTTTTATGCCTAGGAGACTAATAATTATAAAAATGTATAATTTATACAGCCGTATTCCCGAAGTATCCGTATCCTATTTTTTTAGGTTTTGACGTATCGCTGTATCCGTATCGTGCCGTATCCGTATCCGTATCCGTGCTTCATAGGCATGAGATCATCAAGGCCAGTGGCAATAACTAGAACGAATGTATTTATTACAATTTCTACTTTTTAACTTGGATTCGGAGACCATTTTGAAAACCAAGGTCGGCAGCCTCCCCTCAAAATGGTGCCATTTTTGGCACTAGAAAATCACTCCGGCCGTCCTGGTCCCTATTTGATGCCCAAGAAATAGGCAAAAGTGCATTAAATCAAGACAGAATAAACAAAACCTCATATTGAGTTGTTTTTTCGCAAGAACGTATCAAAAATATTTTAAGAATAATGAGTGGCCTAAATCATCTTTGTGGGGCCATATAAAAATACATAAATCATGAATCTAAAATTAAGAACTAAGTTTTTGTAGGAACTAATAAAAATAAAATTTAAAATAATTAATGGTTTGAATCATCTTGTGAGACTCGAAATGGGCTCTATAAAAAATCTATAAGATATGAATCTAAAATTAAGTGTTTGGTTACTCAATATTAAATAATTTATTGATCTTTTGTGGGGCCAATTTCGGATTGCAAATAATAATTCAAACAGCTCATTTGGTTTTAAAATAATTTTTATTGATTCTTATAAAAATTAAGCCCAATCTAATATCAGTAAGGGCTTTTTCAGAATTCTTAGTGGCGAAACGTCCCTACAAATTTTGAAAATGCCCCTAACGATATATGATTGAGCTAGTTTTTACAAGAACCTATAGAAAATATTTTACGAATAATTAGCAATTTCAATCATCTTTGTGAGACCCTAGATGGGCTCGTCAAAAAATTAATAAATCATTAATAATCATACCATTTATTGGGCACCAAACAGGGAAAGGGGGGAGTGATTATTATGCCAAAACGGCACCTTGATGAGTGGACAGTACCATGCTGACCCTGCCTCCCAGGAGGGTCCCCAAATCCTTTTAATTTATCGTAGAATTAAACTTTGGTCAAAAAATCATTACGAATTTTTAAGATACTGATGAAGGAATCAGTATTTACACTTTACGGTAATCAAAGTTTTCACTTCAATAGGTAGCTTATTATGAAGACAGGTTTTGTTCAAAAAAATTTGATTATTTTCTACATGAATTGAAAATTGAAAAGTAATATATTAAACACAATCTAATTTAAAATTAGAAACAACCAATTTGAGAAATTCGTCAGATTCAATTCATACCTATGGCATTTGAAATTGTAATCAACTATATATGACTTACCCATTGATTTAGAATATAATAAACCTTATCTATTATGATGATAATATATATAAACATCTCAATTACTTTGTGATATACTTCTTCTGATTTTTTATTATTGTCATATGTGATAAAACCAAATTTAATTTTCTCAAAATCATAAATTAGCTACGCACTTTTGTTAATCACCAAAAAACTTTTTATTTTATGTTTTTCAAATACAAGCTATGCGACTAAATAATAGTAATTAATTGCTGAAAACTATTTATAAATGCAAGCTAAGTACTTCGAAATTTGTGGCAGAATGTTGGGGGCCAATGCCAAATTTAGTGCGAATGCATGAAAAACCTATGGCGATTAAGTGCATGTAGTCACGTAAATAATTCAGTAAATTGAAGTGAACATGGACCTGAAGGTTCCTAAGTATAAGAATTAGTGTTGTCTTAAATTCGATATCTCATTGCATTTTCACAATGGAGAAGAAAAAGAGTGTCATATAATCTCTCCGATTGAGATTATCAATAATGTACATGTAAATATAGATCATATGCCTTTTGGTACAAACATTTACATAGAACGTGCTCAACTGGCCGGTAGGCTGGCCCCGTTCCGCTTTTTCCGAAAACTTTCTTTTTCAAAATTAAGGTAATTTCAAACTCAAATATAATGAAAATGAAAAATAATTTTTTGATTTTTTTTTGCAACATTTAAAAGATTTCAATAAGATCTATCAAACAAGATCTATATTTGTAGAAAAATCATTTGCGTAAACACATGGTTTTTGAGCTTGAAATTACCTTCTTTTTTAAAAAGAAGGTTAAGTAAGAAAGTGGAACGGCCATGCAATATACTAAATTTCAACCCAATTTGGTTTTTTACCTATTAACATTTTATAGCTTCATTTAGGACTATTTCATACCACATGTGCAAGTCCTTTATCTTTCCATCATGCAAAATAATACATGTGAATTTATATGTTTTACGTACCAGGTCTAAAGAATTGTTTGCAAAAACGATAACGCATATTTCTAAAAAAAGTTTTTAAGATCCGACCATTCAAATGTTCAATTAGAAAAAAATGGTCAATTAGTGAAGTACATGTAATATGTTGGCTATTACTTGATCCATTAATTATAATTAAATTAATCAATTATTTTCACGCGCTCAAGTGTAATAGGAATCACAAAATAGAGCTAAATGACCTTATATACATTATAGCATGTACATTATTAACCAACCAATTAACTACGTACCCAGGTAGCATGGCTAGCGTCAGGAATTTTAATTGTGGCATGGGGGCGAATATAAAGATAAATTTTCATCTGAAAAATATACCTCTTATATTAGTAGTATATGTTTTATGTTCTAACACTACATAATTTGATAGTTTTTGTCCAATGCAGCAATAAATATGGGAAGTTATTTTTTCCTCAGGCAACTAAAATATATACCAGCGAGCTTATTTTTTACCAACAAAAATAAGTGAGAAAAATGCATACGACTACTTATAGTTATTTGAAACTTCTTTAAATACATCATAATTAAGTATTAAGATTAGTAGCTACTATATAAGGCCCCAAGGGTTACGTTAGCCTGGTGATCAATGCCTGTGACTTAGGCGTTTGCTTTCTTCTAAGGTCTCATGGTCGGAACATCACAAGTATTATCAACTTCTTTGGAGTCAGTACATATCGTGCAATTGTTCCGGCTTTAATTGTGTTCTTCGCAAGCGGGCGATCAATGGGCTTAGGAACCAAGATTAGTCGAGGGACGCGTAAATTGAGCTGGATACCTGAGTTATAAAAAATGAAAAAAGAAGATTAGTAGCTACTAATATTCTTACTGCATAAATTAGTACATAAAATTATACTCAACATTTAGGGCGAGACAGAAGCCCAATTAACCCCTATCGTGCCGTCCTTATTGCGCATTATCTTATTAGCACAGCTTGACGAATTCAATTCAAATAAAAGAAGAAAAAGGTCACTATTAGTGGATTTTTTTAATCTCCTGTTGCGATATGCATCTATAGTTTGATTCTTAATTTGCATTCCATTCTCGACGTACCTGTTATCGATTTTTAATAAAGCCGATCAAATAAAAAACTGTATGTTGCTTCCAACCCTTAATATGTGTTTTCCATCTATAAAAAGCATGCAATGCTCCAAGGAATTTACCCATCTCTCTCATCCTTAATCTTAGCCAAAACATGTCTTCTGCAAGACTTCTCTCTCCCCTGTATCTTCTCTCCCTCTCTCTCCTCCTCCAACTCGCCCTTGGAGACAACCCCATCAGCTATACATGCTATGACTCCGGAAATTTCACTTCCAATGGCCCTTACAATCAGAACTTGAAAAACCTCTTGACTGTTCTTGACTCAAAAACCCCACTGACCGGATTTGCTTCAGGCTCACTGGGCCAGTGCCAGAATCAAACTTACGGCCTCGCTCTCTGCCGAGGTGACATAAATAGCACAGCCTGCCAAGCCTGCGTTGACGAGGCAACCACCGAGATTCAAAACGTTTGCCAATTCAAGAATGAAGCAATCATATGGTACGATGTTTGTCAGGTAAAATACTCGAATGTCGATTTCTTGGGCGTTTTCAATACTACTCAGCAATGGCGAACACTATGGAATACTGCTATTGCAAGCGACCCAGTTTATTTCAATAAAATGGTCATAGAGTTATTCAGTCAGTTGGAGGGAGAAGCTCGAGATAGCCCAAAACTGTATGCTACCGGGGCTTTGGATATTGGAAACTCGACGACAATTTATGGGTTAGCTCAGTGCACCAGAGATCTTTCCGGTGTTAATTGTGCCAAGTGTATTGAAGAGGCTACTCAGATTATTACAACAAATACGTATGCAAGATTAGGAGTGAGATTCTTTGGTGAGAGTTGTAATGTGCATTATGAGATATACCCTTGGGTCTAAAGAAAATGTACGTACCATGGTTGTTAGATGGTACCGATGAATAAGTGTTATAGGAACACCGACCTGCTGAGGTCATTGCATGTTGTTTTTATGTACTGAATGGATAAAATAATATCCAGTTGTTGTTTCGATGATGAGATGAGATTACCCTTTCCTTAAATATGGTAGCGTTATACTATGGAATTCAAGTCTTTATCTACTAAATCGAAATAGTTAAGTGTTACGTAGAATTAAACAATCATTACTGCACCTCATAAATTTAAGTTGATGATGCAATTTATGAAAAACATTTCTCTCTCTCTCTCTATCTCTATGTTATACCTGGTAATAATGGCCAATAGTGGCAGGCTTTACAAATTTTTACCTACTATGTATCCGTAAGTTAGCCCGTTCCGGTTTTTTAAAAAAGGAAGGTAATTTCAAGTTCAAAAATTATGTATTTATGCAAATAATTTTCCTACCAATATGTATATTGTTTGATAGATCTCATTGAGATATTTTAAACGATGCAAAAAAAATTGAAATATTTTTTTTCCGTTATATTTGAGTTTGAAATTACATTTAAAAAAAAAAAAAGAAAGTTTAGAAAGAAAGCAAAATGAGGTACTATTTATATCATTTGTTGAGTATGAGGTACTATATATAGTCGTGTGTATTCACGATCATCTTGAATTACAATGATTGATAGTAGATGTATACCTAAAACCGAAACTATAATCAAAATCGACAAATTTCTTTCTTTATCTAAATCATAGTCGACGAAACTGTCGATTACAATTCGATTTTTTGCCAAAATGATCAACATTTCTAATCACTCTCCCCTTTTCAATCAGATAATTGCTTGGATCATTATTTTTTGGATCATCGATCTTTTTTTTCCCTTCAAGATAAAAACATTAGTAGTGGGTTATAATATTTACACTTTGTTTCACGATCGCCATACTCTCAATATTTCTAATCACTTGACTTTTTAATCCAAATATAAGCGGTAGCTTCGGCGAACGCAACGAAGACCAAAACTGTACAATCGGTGCAATCATCGCCTTCTAGACAATTCTCTGATGTGGCCTCTAACTCCTTGTCGAAGTTACGTTATTGTTTGGAAATGGAAAAAAAGTAAAAATCTGATTTTTAAAGTTTTTTTAGGCTCTAATTGCTTCATTTTTATTAAAAAATAATTAAAACTCAATTTTAATTATAAAATTGAGTTTCGACCCGTTTACTTTTAACCCATATTCGACCCGTCCATATTTGACCCACGACCCATTTCAACCCGTCCAAACCTGTCTGTTTGCCACCTCTAATTGATAGTATTAGATTAAATTTTAAGTGAAAATTCTAATAGCAAGGAAGATTTACAGGAAATCACGCAAGAAAAAACAAGTTTGGGCCCATTCTGGGTCCCAAAAAATCTAGAAAAATATCTATAAATTTTTGAATATTATTTTATAAGATCTCGTAAAAAATTAGCTCCAACAGATATCGGTAAGTATTACTTTTGAATTCGTAGGGTGAAACTGCTCAGTTCGCCCTTATGAATCCAAAAGTAATATTTATCGATGTTACTTGGAGCTGATTTTTTATAGGGCCTCATAAAATAATATTCAAAAATTTATAGATATTTTTCTAGATTTTTGTGGAACCTGAAATGAGCTCAAACACGTTTTTTCTTGCAAGATTATCTGTAAATCTTCTTTTGCGAAAAAATCATGTCGATGGCCCCATTCAGCCCCTGCTATATTGCCGTACGTGAAAATGTTCGTGTCTTAATCTATGTTTGTTTGTTTCTATTTGCAAGAGCAATCTAGGTCCTTGGCTCGGATCAACGATCAGATTGTTCAATTTGGACAAGTGTGATAGTCATTATTGGCTGGGCACTCTTTCATGTTCAAGCCATTTCGTTGCATTTGTTCAACATCTTTGTTTTGGAGGTTGAGTTTGGTGCGCTCTCTCTCTCTCTCAAGGCCAGAACAGAGTTCCCATGGACTGGAGATTTTTCAATTTTCTGTGGACTACTATTTTTTTTTTTTATTTTTTATGTTGAGAATTTCTGAGTAAATGCCAAATCGCCACCCACAAACAACCAGGGAAAAAATGCCGTCGAGAACCAGAACGCCAGCACCAATCTCCACCGCCACCATCTTCAGCCGCCTGTACATAAGCCGATCAAAAAAGGGTTAAGGAGAAAGGAGGATCACCCAGGGGATGAGGGGAGAGGCGGCGCCTCCCCCCTCGGCGGGAAAAACCCTAACAGATGACCAGTCTTTTCGCCTTCAGATAGAGAGACCTTTGGCTTTACTTATTAGATATATAGACTGCGAAGTGTCACAATCCCAATCGTAGGGGCGGTGACACTGACTGGTGCTTCCTATATTTACCCGGAACCTCTTGAAACACAAGTCTACAAAACACTCCTAAGCTTAAACAGCAAAAGAAAATTTATTATCTACAAAATACCATAAGATATGTTCGACAAACATTGAGAATATACAATGCTATAACTAGGTCCTTCTAAGAAACAAATTAAGAGAAAACAACTTTAATTTGGAAAAAGATGTACACCAATCAGTATTTTGTATATGAGTCAAAAATCAGCGTCTAAGTCTAAGCTCCTAGTTGACGTTAGCTGTAGAAAATAAATTTTTTTTCCTAGAAGCACCGGCCAACTTGTGTGAGTAGTAATGCCAGAGTTAGCATTTACGTACCATGAAAATATATAGCTTTGTTTCATCAATTAAGAGTTGAGCAGTTAATATATTTTATAAGTTCAAACACAAACCATTTTTGGTATATCAAACAATAATTCGTACAATCATCACTTTCGGATGATCAAATGGTCGAGTATCATAACCTTTGGCTGATCGATCGATGGGTCATAGAGTCGGCACCTTTGGTTGGTCAATAAACACAGAATCATCACCTTTGAATGGCCAATAGTTATATGATCAGCACCTTTTCATGGTCAAATAATCATATATGATCTTCTAAACCCAAAAATCATTTGACATGAGATCATCAAGGCAAGTGACAATAACTTAAACGAACGTACTTATTACAATTTCTACTTTTTAACTTGGATTCAGAGACCGTCCGAAAGCTAAGGTCGGCAAGAATATGCCGTCTCCTCAAAATGGTGGCGCCAGAAATCACTCTGTCTTGGTCCCTATTTGCTGCCCAGGCAAAAGAGCATTAAATCAAGACAGGATAAAGCAAAACCTCATATTGAGATATTTTTTCGCAAGAACGTATATCAAAAACATTTTAATAATAATGAGTGGCCTAAATCATCTTTGTGGGGCCATATAATGAATCTAAAATTAAGTGTTTTGACCCTACGGATTTGAAAAGACTAATTAACGAGAGTCCTAAATTCAAAATTTAATTATGACGATTTAGGATAAAATGATCTGAAAACTAAAATCTTTCTACCGATTCAAACGGATTGAAATTTGGAACACTTAAATTTTTTTTAAAAACCGAATTTTATAAAAAAAATTGTTTAATAATAATACTAAATTCGTTAATTTGTTAGTAGAAATAAATATTATGGCTTAAATTGTAAAAGAATAATTAAATTTGTAATTATATATAAAACGTAATGCATAATTAATTTAGGGACTGCACAAGGATAAAAGAGTCATTTTACAGCTTTTTACATCATCCACCCTTCCTTAGAGCATCCACATCTCTCTCTTTACTTCCCTCTTCAAACTAAATTAAAGAGCCAAAAGAAAAAAAAACACCCAAAAACCCTTGCATCAGTCACTCTTCTTTCCTCTTTACTTTTAAAAAACTCTAACATTGCTACAGTTGCTCGGTTGGACAGCCGAGGAACTGTTCCCTGGCTTCCCACTTTTATATTGTTTCCCAATCCCTCTTTCTGTACTCCACCAGTCCACATCTTCTGACTTTTGCACCTTTTCTTGCTTTTGTTTCTCTCTCCAAGGCAATGGAGAGTATTTAATTGAGATGAGTTTGATTATTTATTGAAAGGAGAGTGAGAGTAAAGAGTCTGGCAGTAGTTATTTTAAAAGTGAGTAGCTAAAGTAATAAAGTGACTTTTTAATCTGTAAATTGGTCCAAAATATAAAGAGTCTGGTGCAGATGCCCTTATACCCTCTATTAATTCTCTATCCAAACGAAGTACTATTTAATCCCCCTTCTGTAATACATCATCCAAACAACCTAATCCCTCCGTCTCTTATTTAGAGTCCAGTGTTCCATTTTGGACTGTTCCTTAATAACTGTCCATTTTGAAATGTTAGTGGGTAAAAGTTGGTGCATTGTCTATTTTGTCCCTAAAAGTATATTTCATTTTAAAAAGTAAATGAGTAAAAATGTAATGATTATGGGTAAATAAGAAAAGTGGAGGAAAAAATTAATGTTAAAGGTATAATGATCAGAGTTGTTAATCTCGTACCGTACTGGCCGGTACGTACCGGATTTGCGTAAAACCGGTAACTTATACCTCAAATACCGTTCCGGCTCTAATCTCGGATATTACCGGCGAGTATCGGCGATTCCGGCCAATCTCGGACGAGATGGAGGTACTGGAGATTCCGGCTGGTACTGTGCAGAACGGACTGAGCAAAATCTGATTGCAAGAGAGCGCGCCGATCTCGGTCAGATCGCGATCAAACTTCAAAGAGAAGGAGAGAGAGAGAGAGAGAGAGAGAGAGAGAGAGGACTATACCTGTGCTGTTTGCCATGGCTGGTTAGAGAGAGAGAGACGCAGCAGTAGGAGCTGCTGGTACCCGTAGGGAATGAAATCGGAAGCTGCTAGTAAAGAGAGCTGCTATTGGTACCGACCGGACCATAGGGAAAATGCACCGACGGCCACCGGACGGCCGATCCGAGCCGTCCAAAATTTAAAAAAAATAAAACCGAGTGGGCCCACGCGAGAATCAATGGCATCTGAGGTGTGTAGGGTACTTGATCCGAGCACCCCTTTTTCGTGTATATACACGTATATACAAATATACACGAAAAAGGGGTGCTCGAATCAAGTACCATACACACCTCGGATGCCATTGATTCTGGCGAAAGTCCACTCGGTTTTATTTTTTAAAATTTTTGGACGGTTCGGATCGGCCGTCCGGTGACCGGAGACGGCCGTCCGGTGGCCGTCGGTGCATTTTCCCTATGGGTCCGGTCGGTACCAATAGGATTTCTGGCTAGTAAAACATGGAAACCCAGGTCCAATTAACTCTTCGTCCTACTTTTGAAAGTGTTACAGACTTACAGCTTTTGGATGAGGAGAGATCGAGAGATCTACAAGGGGGAGGGGGACAAAAATACCCTGGAAATCTAATTGTGAATGACAAAAGTACCCTTTCTTGTAGATGTATTTTCATGTGCTTAGAGGAATTTGTTTACAGATGAATTGCTTCCGTGTAAAACAGCTAAAAACAAAAAGAGTATGGGAAATTTTTTTGAGTATATAATTATTATATATTAGTTGCGGTAAATCCGAAACGGTATCCGGTACCGGTACGTACCGTACCAATAAGATAACCGGTACCCTGTCCGAAACGGTATTCAGAACATTGATAATGATGATATCTTTTTAATAAGTTGGAGTTACGAAATATGACATTTAAAAAGGGACGGAGGGAGTACTATTTAATCTCTCTTCCATAAATATCACATCAATATAGGACATCCCTTATTAACTAATTAATACCCCATATTATCTTATCCCCCTTATTAACTAATACCCCTAATTCTTTCCCCGCATCCAAACGGGCCGTGAAAGAAATATTCAGCCACCATTAAATGATCACAGCCTTTCAATGTGCCACGGGGTGAGAGAGACATTTTGCAAAACCGCTCCCCGTTATTGTATAGATTGTTTCTCAACATATTATTCCTCTTTCCTGCATGTATGCAATGTTACCATCAGATCAATTTTGGATTTTATATGTAGTATATTGGCAATCGAATTCAGAAGCGACTGCACACTAATGGCTAAGGAAAAAATCACTCCTAGGATGAGGTGATGGAAATCATGAGAATTATATAATCGCTAAAATGGGAGCAAGTTTAATTAACTGGTGTACTATCAGGGGAGAGGAACTACTAGAGATCAGCTCCACTCAAGAATGCTTATCCCCATACCCTTTTAATGCAGGAACTAAGCCAACCACAGACATTGTTTACAACACCATTTTGATGGGTATTAATTACTACTCTCGAAACTGCGTACACAAGGTTAATTATTCGCAGTTTCGTTTCTTTTACTCAAAAGTGCACGATTCTAACTCTAACGTTTCTGGAAATTCTGAATACGTCAACCGTTGAAATAAAGTAAGTTAATGCATTTCTTTTTTCCTTCTTTTAGGTGTTGGAAGATTAGTGAAACCGACTCCCAACATGTCAATCAAGATAATATAAATTACTCATTCCATCCTTTTTTAAGTGTCCCGCTTCGTAACTCCAACTTATTAAGAAAACATCATCATTACACTTTTTACATCAACTTTTACCTCCACTTTCCCCACTTACCCTCTATGGAGACATCATTATTACACTTTTACTTATTAATTTTTCAAAATAAAATCTACTTTTAGGGGCAAAATGGAAAATGTACCAACTTTTACCCACTAATTTTATAAAATGAACACTTATTAAAGGACAACCCAAAATGAAATACTGAACATTAAAAAGGGGACAGAGGGAGTATATAGTATTATCGGACAAAATCTACTTTAGGATACTCTTATAATCCTAGTTACTGTTTTATTTTTATTTTTTTTAGATTGTTTATTTCCCAAACTGATATGGTTACTTATGTATGTGGTTATAATTCAACTTACGTAATACGATAGGGATGACAATACTTTTCAGATATCGATCGTATTATTAATCTACAGAAGTCTCTAACCTTTGTATGCACAGAATTCAGTTAGATGAGCTTTTTACTCATGAAAATTTTCAACTTATTGGAGCAACCTGACGTGTTAAGGTTCTTGTCTTAGATTTGAGGGCCAAAGCATCGAATTATTGAAGCAGACTAACTGTGTCGAGGTTATTTTTTTTTGTGTCAAGGTTATTGAAGCAGACCAATTATGCATGAATTACATAATCTTGTATATTTGATTTTATTACTCACTCCGTCTCTTTTTAAGTGTTTTGTATTCCATTTTGGTATGTCCCTAAATAAGTGTTTTTTTTTTTGTAAAATTAGTGGGTAAAAATTTATACATTTTCTATTTTGCTCATAAAAGTAGATTTCCGTTTGAAAAGTTGATAAGTAGAAGTATAATAATAATATCTCCATAGAGGGTAAGTATGGAAAGTAATATTTTGGAGGTACAATTAGGTTGACTCCTAAAACTGTGTGAAAGTCAAACTGGGACACTTGAAAAAAGGAACGGAAGGAGTACTAACTTCTTCACAAAGAGCAGTCTGTGTAAAAACAGATAAATCATAAGTCGAGTGGCCATACTGCAGAAGTAAAATCCCTCTACATTTCTTTTTCTGGTCCAGCCATTTTGGACTCAAAACCACGAAATTTTAACTTAAAAGGAAAATATAATGCAGAATTTGTTCTTTCAAATGCCGCAACTAGACACATCATTAAGCTTATAAGAGGAACCAATGTCTAAGAAAGTGAATACAGTCTATTCGTAATCTCATTCAGAAGCAACTGCATACTAATGGCTAAGGAAAAAATCACTCCTAGGATAAGGTGATAGAAGAAATCATGAGAATTGTATATAATCACTAAAATGGGAGAAAGTTTAAGATTCAGATCTCTGTTTCATGATACTAGCACAATTTAAGCTAGCAGAAGATAGGCAGACATATAGTTTTCAAACTACATCCTCATCACTCAAAAGGGTGAGATCACATACCTGTCCACTTAGATCCATGAAGACTACCAGATTAATTAGAGCCTCACACAAAGAAATCTAGTTTTTTGCATCCTGAAGATCCTATAATTAAAAGAAGGCGCGTGCTCCGCCTTCAATTGGAATTTGTGCTGAATTTCTTTGTGCAATTATGCAACCCCTCCATTACTATGTCCTCGTATGCAGGAATACCCCCGTTAGCCGGCTTTTGTAGCAAATTCTACTTCGCCAAAAAATCCCAATTGGTTTGAACTTTCTATTTTTTGGAATGGAATAGTTACGGAATCGCCATGAAGCATTAGCAATAATTGAATCAAGCTGTAACAGGTTGGATAAGTATGGAGTAATTTTCTTGTATAGCTTGTACAAATTAAATTTTAAGTGTGAAAAATTCTAGAGCCACAAATGCAATACCCTTGAAGGTAACCATAACAAAGTAGAGAGAAAGTTGAGAGGCAGACCTGAGATGTGAAGGCACGTCCGGACTTCTCCGTACTCGAATTCACTTCTTCTCTTCGGCATCTGAAGCTTGAACTACAAATCCATGTTCCAGCCATACGGAACAAACATGAATTCAATAACTTCACAACCATACAAAACCCTTTGCTCTCTAGCGCGTAAACTCGAATTGACAACTTCCTCTGAATTACTAGCTTCAAATCAAGACACCAATTCATCATTTCCCAACTCCATCAACCATAAACAACTCACAAAGTCTATCAAGCACATGCTTATCGGACAACATGGGCATGGTAAAACACGCACAACTAAGCTAAAAATGAACGAAAAGAAACAACAGCTGACAACTGCAATATCTTAATTCACATTCCACATTATGATTTGACATGTAGTCTAGTATCATAGATAAACGACAACCCATTTCACAGTGAAACAGAAAATTTCAATTTAGGTCAAAAGCACAAACTTCCCACAAGTTGAATGAAAAAATCCAATTTATGAACTTGCAAAAGATCAAAACCAAAGCAAACCCTATCGCGCGTCCTTGATCCCAATAGCCCCAGCTCCCAAGGTTCCAGCAAATTATAAAATCAAAACCCCTAATATTAACCAGGTAGATAAAAAATCAAATCAAACGTGAATGTAGAGGAAAAAGGATGAGATTCGGTATACCAAATAAAGCGAAGCTTTGTTATTGGAACCCTAATTTAAAAAAAAAAAAACCAGAATTCACATCCTCTTGGAACCCTAATTTCAAACAAAATCCCTAATTTCATGTCAACATAGAACCCTGATTTTTTTGGAACACACAGAGAGGGAGAGATACCTTGATGTGGTGTCGATTGTATTCGCTAAGGCTGAGGTGGAGGCGGCTCCGCTAGTTGTGCTTGCCGGTGCTGCTGGTCGACGGGACTGGTGAGTTTGTCACCCTCCCACCAGGAAAATCTCTCTCTCTAACATCGCATAGAAAAATGGCAAGTTCAACGCTCACCGGATTACTAAAGCAGGTCGCTGGCCAATTCCCATCCCGCCGCGCGGTTCAGTTCGACCTCACACATGCTCGCCTTCAAGAACTGATTGGCCAAGCCGCCTCTCAGCTTGTCTCCTCCGGCGTTAAACCCGGCGACATGGTCGCTCTCACCTTCCCCAACACCATCAAGGTTTTTAAACCCTTCACCATCGTGGTCGTCAATTTTCGTACTGTTTTCCATTCTTGCTTCGCTTATCCCCTTCTTCCTAGCATTTTTGTGAATTATTCATGCCAGCAAACAATTTTGGGGGGTCAAGCTCCCATCCAGTCACCCTTACCATCTAATCCCAGCCAGTCAGCCATTTTCCAGCGAATGTTGGTTTCATTCAATGATCGGATCCGTTCATATTGTAGATCTCATCAATGCGCATAACTACGTCAAAAATCATGTCTATCGGATATCGTTCAGTACAACACATTCATTTGCATCCAGTGTGGGTATCTATTTTTTTCCAAAATAAACTTATTACGATCGTGCACTAAACGACATCCGATGGACATAATTTTTTTACATGACAGTGAGTCTCAACGAGATCTACAATATGAACAAATTCGATCATTGAACGAAACCGACGTTTGCAGGAAAATGGCCAGCTTGCCGGGAGTGGATGGTAGGGTGACTGGATGAGAGCTTGACCCGGTTTTAGGAGACAGGAAGCCTAAATTTCAGCCGGATTGAACGGCCAAACAGTAACCTGGGAGGGCAATTTTACCAAATAGCCCCCAAACCTAGCAACACAAAAAGAAAAAATAGTGAGTAAAAAAAAGGACGTAGAGGGAAAACATTGAAAGTCCGAAAACCGTTAAAGTAATCTGTAAATAACCCAAATAATGGCCATGGCCCACCACTTTTGAGCACGAAATTACTAAAACACCCTTACGCAAGAAGAAGCAAAATAAAATCTCAGGCATTTGAAGCGAGGGGCATTTCCATCCAAACTTGGCCAAAGTGTAAGCCACTTCTAGGAACTTGGTTCCTTTATAGGCGCCTTGTGGAAACAAGACATCCATGCAGCAAGAACAGCTTCCTTTGGCTTTCAGAAGGCAAAGATGTATATGACAGGATAATTTCCCTCAGTGATGGCCTTGAAAACACCATCCAATCTACCGTCTCCGTTCTCACATTAAGACACCCAGTCAAATTTAACTTTCTCAATTTTTCACAATTTGTCAAAATTTCTTTCAACCCTGCCGTTGTCACCCCCAAGCAACCTTCCAAGTTCAAATGCAGGAGCCCGCGACATCTATTCCCTATAACCACCAACCCATCATCATCAATCCCTGATCTAGTTGCACCAAGGAAGTCCAGTTTGGAGGGTTCAAAACCATTTCCAATGTTCTTAATCCCCTCACATTCATCGATCAGCAAACTCCTAACCTTGGAGCAGCTCTTCAAGAAATCAGCAATGCCTTTCTCTGTTATACCCTTACATGAGGACACAAGAAGCACCTCTAAACTAGGGCATACCGAAGCAAGTTTTGCAAGACATTCATCCCTCAGATTCGAATTATCTTCGAAGTTCAGAGACTTGATTCGTGGGTTTTTTACAATATCGGTAGCCTCGTCTCCTCCTCCTCCAAGATTCGTTCCAATCATACTAATATACTCTAGCAAAGGACAATTCTTTGCAAGCTTAAAAAAGGTTAACTCAGTTAGATTAACGCAAAAATCGAGGCATATTGTGTCTAAAGCGGGGAGATATTGAGATAAATCACTCATTTTCTCATCAGTGAGCACATCTATTCCATCTAAAGATAAAGACTTCAGGGACAAGTATTTGCTTAAAACCGATGAAATTCCAGAGAAGGTGAGGGTCTCGCAATGCGATAAAGTGAAACTCTTTAAAGGAATACCAGCCTTGGCAAGCAAATGGAGAGATCCATCGGGAACTACCGAATCGTGGATTTCAAGAGTTGATATATTTCTTGCACAACGATCGAACAGTCATCTAATGAACTGAATCCAATTCCATCAACTGACACTAGACTCAAATTGGTACTGTTGCGCATAACGAATTCGATTCCGTCTGAAGTGACCAACGAACAGTTGAGAACTACAATAGCTGTCAAGTAGACGCAATTCGTGGAAAGAGCAATAAGCGACTTATCGGTGAGAAATTCGTTACCAGATACGTTGATTATTCTCAAACCCTTCAATTTCAACGACACCACCTCGATGCCGCTATCTGTCACGCCCACTTCACCCAGGCTCCGACCCTGTAGTTCAGGAACCGACCCGAAATAATTTGAAGGATGAGAGATATCCAGATCCTCCAAACAGGGCATGGAATCCGCAATAACAACCAACTCAATGTCGCGTAACGTGCGGAGATTCGGACAAATCAAAACCTTAATATTCTTCATACGGGATCCTAGTAACCTCCAGCTCTCCAAAGGGAGGCCATCGGTTCCCGTGAAATCTAGGGTTTCGAGGTTTAAATCGGAGGTTGCGATGTCCGCGATGAGTCGGTTGAGATCTCCGCTGCGAAAGAAGCGGAGGTAGATGGAGTTGAGGTTGGGAAAACGAGTGAAGAGTGCGGAGAGGGGGATGAGCGCTAGATGGGTGAATATTTTGAGGCTGGTTCGGAGAGTGTTGGTGATGGAGAGGAATCGCTTGCAGGAGAGGGACGGGGATTCGAGATGAGAGTGGTGGTGTTGGTGTAATTTGTTGAATATGATTTCCCAGCACTCGTCTGGAAGATCTTTGTGACTCATGGCCATTTTTGCTGGTACGGCTTGAGATAGTGAACAAGAAGGAAGGAAGAAGATGACGAGACTGTGGAGAGATTTGGGCAAATAGAAAACCGACCGGGGCGATAAAAGTTCAAAAGAAAAAGGCTTTACCAAGAAAAGAAAAACAAGCCTCTAGCGAAAATTCACATCGATTAAAATTGGGCTTATAGGGTCATCATCTTCTAGCGAAAATTCACATCAAGTTAGATCAAATGCTTCGCATTAACTAATATTCGATAGATTTTAAACTTGAAATTTTAAAAGAAGAAAACCCCTAATAAATCTTTGACATTCGAACTTGATATCTTAAAAAGGAGAAAATCCTTCCCACCTTAATCATCAGGCTAACCGGGTGGGTTTCAATTTCAAATCTGTCATTAACTCAATCGAGTATTGGATTTTTTTGAAAAAAAACTCAGACTCCATTATGTACCTAACTTCGGTAAAATTGCACCCTGAAAAAAGAGAAAATTATTTACCTCCGAATAAGTTATTCATCATTTCGCGTAATCTGAGGCGTTTATTTTGACAATCAATAGTTGAGATATGTTTTTAAACTATTACCGGTAATAAATATCCTTTACCGATAATAATTTGTTTTTAATCCAAATCATTCAAAACTTTTTTGAACTCACGAGATTAAACTCCGTAAATCTTACCATTGATAAAGGGTCTTTAAAAAGTTTCTCTCCCTCCATGAGACCCTTGACATGAAAAATCCACTGTCACGTCTCATATTCGGCCCAAACTTAATTAAGTTTTAAGTACATGGTACTATTTAATTTTATTGTGGATTTATAAATTGACATGAAAGTCCGTAAAAGTAAGTGCGAAACTTATTTTGTACTAGTAGTACTTTGCTATCCTTTCAAGATATGGTGCCATGTGTACAGTGAATCAAAGTGCAATTGTTGCTGGCGGTCAAATTTCGGACAGTGTCCTCATTGCCCATGAAATTATGCGTTCACTGAAAATTTGGAGGTATGGAAAACAAGGCTGGATTGCTCGTACTCTCTCTATCTCATTTTCTTGTCCCATGATGTTATCTTTTGTTGTTCCAAAATATTTGTTCATTTAGAATTTTCAATGAGTATCATTGAATTAATTTTCTATTTTGCCCTTCCCTTCAAATCAGAATCTAATTGTAGAGTTGTACGGCTGAAAAGTTCCAGGTCAGTGAGAAAGCTTTTGCTTGTGAATTATGAATAAAAAAACTTGGAATCTTTTGGCTTTGTATGAGATGACAAATCACTGAAATCAAAAATATTTTCGGAAATTGAAGTACTTTTAATTTGTAATTATGATATTTCTTAAACGGTTGGAATCCCCAAAAAAGCCAAACATTACGGGACGGCGGGAGTAAATTAGACATGGCACTTTGGCGAGAAATTTTTTAGTACCGAATGGATACTATGTGGTGCCTGCTCGACAAAGCTTATGGCCATCCTTGGAGGTAGTGCTCCGCATTTTCGAGTTTGCCAATCAGTGGATTCGATGGGTTACGGCTTATATCAACATGTATCACTTGCTACAGTTAGGCCTGCCAATGGGCCGAATTCGATCAGGATCCGATAAGAATTGATTCCGATCCGAATTCGATAGTGGTAATCCGAATCTGAAAAATTCGGATCCGATCCGAAAATCCGAATCCGATTTGAAAACTTTTTTACTTCAAAAATTTTAGCAAAAAAAAAATTATTTTCTGAAAAAAAAATAAAAATAAAAATACAACTTCTTAAACATTTTTTTTCAAAATAAAAAATTTATAGTTTTTATAAAAAAATTTAAAAAAATAAAGTTCGGATTCGGATTGATAACGGATTTAATCCGATCCGATCCGTATTTGGATTACCAGATTCGGATTATCGGATCAACGTTATCGGGTTCGGATCGGATTTTTTAGATCGGATCGGATCGGATCGAATCGAATCTGATTCATTGACAGGCCTAGCTATAATTGTTAATGGTGAAAAGAGAGATTTTTTCACACCATGGCTGGACATCTATTCTAATATATAAAGGGAGAGCATCTTTTTGGTGTCTCCCTTTTTTTCCTGTCATGTACTTTCCTTTCTCATTACAGCCTTTTTTTTAAAAAAACGCACAATGCAAAATAGTTATAGCCAGAGGGATATATTAGACTTTTGACAAAAAAAACAACCCACCCAAAAGCAGTTATCACCCCACCATGTGGTTACTCGATCCTCTTTGTTGGGACGGGTCTTCCACTTAATGTTCGTTATTGGTTTTAATAATTCTATCTGTTATCGTTGTGGCAAAAAAAAAAAAAAAAGTTTGCAGCAAACTGCACTTTGCAGAAGAAAGCTGAGGGTTGATTCAACAGAAAACTCAGAAGGTACATTTCCTCTAATTATCCTTTGTGGCTTTGTTTACCACTCCCTCTGTCTCAAATTTTTGGTTCTATACGATTTTACGTGCAATTTTCAATTACCTATATCTCTCAATGTATATTATTTTTTATGTTTTTGAAAACATTATTTTATAGAAATAATTGAAATCTATCAAACAAGATTCATATTGCATATTTTAAATAATTTACATTAAGAGATATAGACCATTGAAAACTGCGCGTAAAACCGTAGCGGACCAAAATTTTGGGACGGAGGGAGTACTTTTTCCCTCCACACTTTTTCTTCTCCCACTTTTCCTTCCAAAACCCTTTGGACAAAGATCCAAAAGAAACTTCCAAGACCCGAGGTGTAGTTTTAGAATTCCAGTAGTTTCCATATTTTAAAATTAAAGAATGGATATGGTCTAATTTAATTTTATTGGATGTAGGTGATTCCACTACTATTTCACCTCTGTTTGATTTGTGCATACCATAGGTACTTTAGATTCCTACATTTCTATTGTGATCTGATACCTTTTAATATTCCTGTTTACATTGAACTCCTCTTTTCAGAAAAAAAAAATGCATATCTTTTAGTTTCCTACTTTTCCAAAACACTGAAGTGGGTTTTCTTTTGTTATGTTATTAGATGTGACCATAGGAATTTGGTATTTTAAAATTAGGATACCAAGATTTTTCTAATTTTTTCCCTAATTTTTTGAATGAAAAGAATGCATTTATCTAATGGCCTAGGTTTACGCATCGATCATTTATTTAGAAACAGAGGGAGTATTTTGTAACATAAGAATCGAAAAGCTAATCTCTCATTCCAGGCATGTGTAAGGGACTAAAGAGTGTCTTCAATTTTGTATTAAAAATATTAGTTTCTCTGTATGTATGGGGAAGGATTAGTTTCTCTCTATGTATGGGGAAGGATATAACAAAACAAAAAAAAGTGGATTATAAAAGCGTGGGAATGACACTTTTGTTTCAAAGTTTGACATATGCACATGCCCTCATTATCAACAAATTAAAGAAAATTTTGTAATTGTACTTAAGGTTTTTGTCTTAACCAGAGGCCAGGCACACATTATGCGTGCACAAGTCATACTTTACAATAGCTTCCCGTTTATTGTATGATTGAATTTTTGCAAATTTGGTCAAAATTTGATGTGCACAAGCCTCCATTGCTTATAACTAGAAGCTGGAGCATACGTGATGCGTGTGCAAGTCGGATTTGTACAAAATTTGTAAAAAAAATCGATCAAACATTAAACGGAAAGAAATTATGCAATATTTTTTTTATTTTGTCTCTTATAGATGCTTCTTTTTGATATAAAAAGTTTGTTTTACCTCTTACACATGCTTCCTTTTTTCCCTTCCATGAAACTGGTACGGCACAACCGTTGGAATGGTGGTTTGGTGATGGGTAATAAAAAATAAGTGGAAAGCCTTTTTACAAAAATAAATAAATAAAAACAGAAAAATAAATGTTGTGATGGGTTTTATTTTTAGCGAGTTAGGTTCCGTTAGAATGGTGGTTTGGTGATGATTTTGAAATTTTGCCCGGGAGTGCATTGCTTATAGTGTTTTATGGGCATTTGAATGCATAAAAAAGTTAGAGCCAGTTTGTAGCTTCGTGCTTATTAGAATAGATTGTTGTTGTAACACTTTCAATGCTCATAAGGGACACCACAATAGACGAGGAAACACAAGATAGATCAGAGCAAATATCTACAAAATGGCTACAATGTGTAAGAAAATAAAATCGTGACAGCCAATGACACCTTCAACAATAAGCTCTGCATGAAAGACAGACATCTACGCAAAATTTTACTGCTGATCAAGTACCACAGAGAAGGTCAACTAATCGTACAAAACAACCCACTCTACCTACTCATGATCAACACAGATTGAGATGACGTAACAGAGCTAGAGAAAGACAAGCTGCTTTAAGCAATGAGCAAACGTCAACAACAATTGGCATGACGACAATCAAACTACAACCAACGACACCATCCAGGTTCGTAAATAAAATATTACAGTTATTTTTCTCAATTTTAAATGCCAAATAAACTTCTAATCTTATTGATAACTTGCATACTTCAAACAGGAGGATACACGTTGAACTTTCTCAATAATGTCCCAAGATGAGTTCGATCATCAAGGCATCACCATCCCTCAGGTATCTTAGGGTATTTTTATGTTTCAATTTGTCATGTTTAATTTCCATGTCTTAAGCATATCGTATATTTGGCATAAAAAAAACCTCGAATATGTTACATATCCAAAGGTCTCAATACAACGTGAATGTCAAGTCGTCGTCGACAGACACATACTACCCAACATCCTCGAAAGACACGTTTGCCTGTAATATTAGAAGAGGGAACCTCAAACGTATTTCATGAGATTACGCCTATACCAAATGAAGATATTAACAAAAAAAAGAAAAATATTGTCAACCAAATACTCTTAAATTAAATTCCATACTAACTTTTATTCCTGTCTTACATGCATGATAACACTACTAGAGGCCGGGACACACGCGATGCGTGTGCAAGTCGGATTTTCACAACATTTATAAATTTTTGATCAAACAATATGTGGGAAATATTTTTACAAAAATGTTGTGAAAATTCGACTTGCACATGCATCGCGTATGCCCCCGCCTCTAGTGTGCTACTATTGTGGAGAAGGCTTTATCTTTGTGCATTTCAGTCTAGGCTGGATCCCGAGCGGAATATAAATCCCTGAAGGGAAGTACCCCTACCACACCTTCTACATGGTTACCTCCTCCACCTGATATAATCAAATTTAACGTCGATGGCGTTGTCAATCCTTGATGGTATAGTGGGTGTTGGTATTGTTGCTAGGAATCAATCCTTGATGGTATGGTGGGTGTTGGTATTGTTGCTAGGAATCATCTCGGAAAAATTTTGGGGACGATCGCTATTCCTTTTAGTGGTCCGTGCCCCGAGATCGACTGAAGCCTTAGACTTTCGAGAAGCCCTTATTTCTGTTGCTGCTAATAGAGGGTGTTTGTCTCTGAAGATGGTGTCCCACGGTGATGTCCAAAGGTGTCAAACAGACCATGCCAGCTCGTTTACTTAATCGTATCATACTGTCATGTGCCATTTTTTAATCATGTCGTGTCATGCCAGCTTGTTTACTTAATCGTGTTGTGTCGGCCCAGCCGATTTAGCTTCGTGTCGTGTCATGTCGACCTGGTTTAACTTCGTTTCGTGCCCTTTTTTTAATCATGTCGTGTCATGCTGGCCCATTTACTTAATCGTGTCATGCCGTGCCGTTTTTTTAATCATGTTGTGTCCGTGCCTATCCATCTCCAAACAGAGTTTCATCGAGAAAAAAAATTTGTGTAATGACTAACAACTTAGTATTTGTGGTGCCGTGCTCTTTCGTACCTGTCTAGAACCGTGTTGTGCCATGCCCATGCCCGGCCCATCTAAAACCGCGCATATGCCACATTTAAACGTGTCCTGTCACGTCGTACCGTGCCCATGCCTATCCAACCCATTGACACCTCTACCCAAGGCAGTATTGGGGGCATCCAACCTACGTTTTGCAATTTCTAAACATCTGAATGTTTCAATGTGAGAAGAGCATGGCATTAATGAAGAGAATGAATGGTAGAAATTGCTCCACCCTCAATACCAGAGAAACAATGTATGTCAGTTTTCTTCTAACACGGTCAAGTCAGGGTATAGAGTGGCTCTTTCTTTTTCTGTTGATAATCCGGAATTGTCTTTTAAACCTAATAAACATTTGTGGGGCTTAATTTGGAGGCTGAAGTGCCCCCTAAAATCAGGAATTTTTGGTGGCGGGTTTGCAAAAACAATGTGGCTTCAAAAGAAAATCTCTTTCGCAGGCAATGTTCTTCCTCCTCTCTCTGTCCCATTTGTATGCAGAAATCAGAATCTAATGAACACATCTTTGTGGATTGTTTGGGGACTAGACCTGTTTGGTTTGGTTGCGATTTGCATAGCTTGGTGAATTCTTCTTCTTGTGCTTCTATATGTTGAAATGGTATTCTCAAGTGATCGATTCTAGTCCTTCTCTTAAAGTGGCAGGGGAGATCATCAGTAAAGTAGCTTTCGTAGCTTGGAATATTTGGAAAAGTAGGAAGTGTTTTTGTATTCAATCATTCTCCTGCATGTGGATCCTATGTCGATGCGGTGCCTTTTGCTCGTTCAGAGTTTGCATCTAATTTGATTTCCCAGCACTCGTCTGGACGATATTTGCGATGGCCATTTTTGCTAGTACTGCTTGAGATGGTGAGCAAGGAGGAGGAAGATGATGAGACTGTGGAGAGATTTGGGCAATACAAAACCAACCGGGGCGATAGAAGTTCAAAGAAAAGGCTTTACCAAGAAAACCAAGTTTATGGGTCAGATTATGTGCACTTTGATTAATTTTGGGTGCATAAATCCACCGTCTTTTAGCGGGGATTCCCTTGAAGCCAGGGCAAATGCTTTGCATCGACTAGGTTTCGAGACTGAGATATTAGAATGGAGAAAACCACTATGTCTCCAACCTTCGAACTTGATATCTTTGAAGAGAAAAAACCCACAAGTCTCTGACCTAAACCACAAAGCAAACCTGGGGTGCAATTTTAAAACCTTTCATTAACTCAATCCAGTATTTGAATTTTTTTTTTTTTAAAAAAAAAAACTCAAACTCCATTATGCACCTAACCTAAGTAAAATTACACCTTGAAAAACTGTCATAGATTCTTCAATTAGACCCTTGGCATGAAAAATCCACTCTCATGTCTCATATTCACCCAAACTTAATTAAGTTTTAACTACATATTTAAATATAGTATAGGGAGAATTTTGCATAAGTCCACTATAGCAGTTTCTAAGCCCATCTAATCCACTTCTAAGTTTCATAACCCACTAAGTCCACTAATAATTTTAATGACAAAAATACCCAACTAAGAAACAAGGGCCATGTTTGGCTAAAACGAAAATGTATTTTTTCCATTTTTTTTTGTTTTTGTTGCAATCAAGCCATCGCCGCTGTCGCCACCATTGTAGCCGCTGCCATCACGCCACATATAACGTTATATGTGTAACAAAAAACGTATTTTTTCATTTTTCTCTATTTTTTTTATTGAACCCGCTGTACTTTACATTTAACGTTATATATGTGACAAATTTCTCTTTTTGTTTTTTCCTATTTTTCTTGTATTGATTTTTTAACGTTATATAAGTGATAAAAATTTTCTAACATACAACATTATATGTGTGGCAAAAATTTTCTAACATGCAACATATTTTTTTTTTCTTGTTTTTAGTCTTTAACGTTATATGCTGGTCTATACAAAAATATAACATTATATGTGAGTTTTTGAATATCTAAATATCGCAACAAAAAAAAAACATAACATAAAACATTACATTTGAGCTTCTATAGTTCTAAATCTCACAAAAAAAAAAAGAATATATAACATTATATCTTAGTCAAATTACATATTTTCACGTATAAGTCGGAGAGGCCGCTACGTGGACCAATTCAATAAGTGATCGATAACGGATCATATACCGTTATATATGACAGAAACTCATATATAACATTACACGATACAAAAGGTCATATATAAGGTTATACTCCATATAACAATATAACGTTATATATTATTATATCTCTCTCTAACTGAGAATATTTTAAAAAGTGATATTAAATAACAACAAAAACACACAAAAATATATTTTTTCAAAAAACTACCTCAAGTCGGGTTTTACTTGCACAAAAACTAAGAATAAAAACTCTAAAGGCAGATTCCTTCCCCTCAATTCATCATGGATTCCATGTAAACAAAGATTCTTTCAAAATTTCCAATACCTGAACGTACTGTATGTACATACATGTGAAAAATACAAATATGGAGATGGAGGTTGAGAAATTTTGAGAAAGAGAAACAGAGATGGAGATACCAAAAGGTTTCTGGCCTAACTTTTCTATCTGGGATGTAACAAAACCTCATCGCCGTCCTCATGTCAGCCACGCTCGCCACCGGTTTGCTCCGGCTCATCATCCTCTTTTGATCCACTAGAAAGCAGAAACAAACCGGGGTTGTGCTCAGGATTATCGCGGGATCCAGCGTCGTCTTGCTCACCGTCGTCTTTCACACAGATCCGTTCTGAGAGAGAGAGAGAGAGAGAGAGAGAGAGAGAGAGAGGGGAGGCTCAGATTTGTTTTGTAATCTAGGGTTTCTCTCTCCATATGTTATATAGGAGGGTTTTTTGGTCTTGAAAAATATCTTTTTTTAAGTAAATCGGAGTTATTAGTTTATATAACTATATTAGTGAATTAGAGGGGTTATAAAATTTAGAAATAAACTTAGTGGGTTACAAACATGCTATAGTGGACCTCCCACCAATTTTTTATTAAATATATTGTGGATTTATCAATTTACATGAAAATCAGTAAAAGTAATTAGTACGAAACCGGCGCCGTGTGTATGGTGAATCAAAGCGCATTTGTTGCTGGCCGTCAGATTTTGGGTAGTGTCCTCATTGCCCATGAAATTATGCATTCACTGAAAAATAGCAGGTATGGAAAACAAGGCTGGGTTGCTCTTAAATTAGACATGGCAATTCGGCATAGGCTTTATGAACATATTGAATGTCGATGGCGCCAAGGATGGTATGGTGGGTGCTGGTATTGTTACTAGGAATCATCTGGGGCAAATTTTTGGGGACGATTGCTATTCCTTTTACTGGTCTGTGTCCTGAGATCGACTGAAGCCTTATGCTTTCAGGAAGCCCTTATTTTTGCTGCTAGCAGAGGGTGTTTGTCTCTGAAAATGGCGTCGTACTGTGATGTCCAAAGGTGTCAAACGGGCCATGCCGGCTCGTTTACTTAGTTGTGTCGTACCGTACCATGTCATTTTTTAATCATGTCGTTTAGCTTCGTTTCCTTTCCTTTTTTATAGTGTCGTGCCATGCCGACTTGTTTAGCTTCGTTTCGTGGTGTTTTTTAATTCTGTCCTGCCATGCCAGACCGTGTACTTAATCGTGTCGTGCCGTGTTGTGTAACGACTAACAACTTAGTATTTGTTGTGGCGTGCTCCTTCGTACTTGTCTAGAACCGTGTCGTGCCTTACCTATGCCAGGCCCATCTAAAACCGTGCCCGTGCCAATCTAGCTAGTTTAACACCTCCGGAAATCCTATTGGTACCGACGGGTACCATAGGGAAAATGTACCGACTGCCATCGGACGGCCGATCCGAGCCATCCAAAAATTTTAAAAAATAAAACCGAGTGGGTTTTCGCGAGAATCAATGGCATCCGAGGTGTGTAGAGTACTTGATCCGAGCACCCCTTTTTCATGTATATTTGTATATACGTGTATATACACGAAAAAGGGGTGCTCGGATCAAGTACCCTACACACCTCGGATGCCATTGATTCTCGCGAAGGCCCACTCGGTTTTATTTTTTAAAATTTTTGGACGGCTCGGATCGGTTGTCCGGTGGCCGTCGGTACATTTTCCCTACGGTACCGTCGGTACCAATAGCACTACTCTAACACCTCTAACCAAGGCGGTATTGGGGGCATCCAACCTACGTTTTGCAATTTATATTAGTCCATGTTTTGAACCAATTGATTGGGCATGGTAAAAAAAATCTCTAAACGTACATGTGAATGTTTCAATGTGACAAGAACATGGTGAATGAATGGTTGAAATTGCCCCATCCTCAGATAATAATTAAATTTTCTGGTATTGAGGGTAGTATTTAATTAAGCAAGCTGCAAGCCTTGGTGCCAGAAGAAGAGGTCAAGACCATATCCATTATTCCAATCTCCATTCGTTCCAAGATGAGCTGGTATGGCATTTTTCTTCCAACAGTGTGTACGCGGTCAAGTCAGGGTATAGAGTGGCTCTTTCTTTTTCTGCTAATCATATCAATAATCCGATCCGTAGTTGTCTTTTAAACCTAATAAACACTTGTGGGGCTTAATTTGGAGGCTGAAAGTGTCCCTTAAAATCAGGAATTTTTGGTGGCAGGTTTGCAAAAACAATGAAGACTAGCAGATTAGAGCTTCACACAGAGAACCGACGGGAAGACAAAATCCATGACATCCAAGCATGCATCAATGACCAAATCCCATCTGAAAAAAAAGGGGGGAATTGCATTTTCAGTGGGTGTTGGGGCAATTAAGTGTCAAGTGATGGAGAGGTTTTCATGAAATTGCTCTCTTCATGAAACGAAAAAAAGTAATTCGGAATACATGGAGAATGCAAGATAAAATGTCTAATATACCCCCACCATTGAAACCCAAAAATCAGTTATCCTCTTTTCCCCTTTTTGCGCCCAATTCTCTCTCTCTCTCTCTCTCTCTCTCTCTCTCTCTCTCTCTCTCCTCATCAAGTTCACCATTGAAGACTACCTGATTTCTTTGTCTCACTTCTGAATGGAACCAAATGCGGTACGTATGTGAGGCAGAAGTGCTGCAAGAGAATTGGAAATATTGAAATGATGAAGGTGGCTCGTGATGTCATCGTGAAGACAAGAACTCGAGCTCTGTCCATGGCGGCGAGCAGCTCCTCTTCCAGATCGAGGAGATGTGATCTACTAAGGGGCGGAATCGAGCATATTTGTTTGGGGTCATACTGAAGTGGGTTCTCTCTGAACACTCTGTTGAACGGATTTTTGCTCTTTTTTTATTAAAATCCATTGCTCATTCTATGAGCTTAAGTTGCTCTTTGTATGAAACTAAAATGCATATTGTATCAAAGTGTGTTGCTCTCTGTTTCAATATATGTTGCTCTTCTTATTAAAATTCATGGCATCTTTTACGGATCTATGCTCCTTATTTTTTATTTTTTATTTTTGTCAAAGTAGCACCTGAATGAAAATGACTGAATTTGAAAAGTATTTTCTGCTCTTTTTATTAAAATCCATCGCACCTTATATGGATCTAAGTTGCTCTTTTTATGAAACTAAGATGCATCTTGTATCAACGTGGGTTGCTCCCTCTTTCAATACTAAAGAGGGATATTTTTGTCTTGATAAATTATGAATACCATGTCTTAGGAATTAATGTTATCTTTCCCATGACTTATGAATTTCGAAAAAGTAATCCATGACTTGAGACTTATTTGCTTCAACACCCACTGAAATGCAATTCCCTGTAAAAAGGCTTCACTGGGTCATAAATACACCAGAAAATTTTCTCCATTTACCGTTACCCGATCACAATCAAATATCCGGCAACAAACTCGAAAACAGATTGCACTCAATGGAACAGCATGCAACCTGCAATACAACAACAAAATCCAAGGCAATCACTGTCTCAAAGCCCAGCTTAGCATCTGATGGAATTCTCGGCAAAGGCACAACGCAGAAGACTGTCATAGGGAACATAAATAATGAAAGTAAGAGAAACACTCATAATGCTCCGACAAAGGTACACTAATCTTCATCATCCTTTGGGGATTAGTTAATGTAAACGAGCAATAAGATCCCGAGCTGCATACAAGGACATGAACTAGAGAATTGAGGTAAAAGCATCATGGAGGTTCCGTGGAGATAAGGTAACTAAGAGATTTCAAGACGATGTCAAAGAATAGGGATTGTTAGACATAAAACTAAACCTATGCAACTGGTACTTCATACCGAAACTTTGAGAGATCAAGGAAACAACAAGAAACCTGCATCCTCTACCTAGAAGGCCCTACCACATCGACAATTCAGCTCAAATAGAGAGAGCACGAAGCCTTTAAGCTGACAGCCCAAGCTCAACATCAATAATTTGAAACAAGCAAAATCTAAAGGATCACAATGCAAGATCTTGCTAGGAGAGCAGGGCATACAACACTTTTATGGAGCTTTTTCTAGCTTATTCATTTATTATACTTCTCTTAATACAAACTTTGCATTCTCTTGTAGAGAGCAAGCCTTATAACATCACAAAACTTGAAAGGAAACATCATACTATTGTTTACCAAAAACGAATGGCGTGCACTTTATTCACATCAGGAAAAGGGATGACTTTACAACTCTTAATCATTCCTTTGATGCACATTATGATGTTTCGAACCCAGAATTTTACCGTCAAATCCTTAAGCAGCCTCACTTCGTTCTCTCATTATCCATCGTCGTCTTATGCATCCTTTGAACCACAATAAAATATTCTTCCAGTTTACAAGACACCCTTCTTCACTTTTAATTGCTCAATTTTAGCACATCTTCTTCTTAACACTTTCAAGAGTTCTCTCACCCGTTCCATGCCCACTTTACAATTTCTAAGACATTACCCATCAAACGGAGTTCCGGTTCGAGCCCATATACCTTCCCATCCATTTCCTGAATTTTCAATCACATTGTCCAAACAATGAACTTGCTACCAAAATTTTCTTTTATATTTTCCTCCACTTTGGCACATCGGAGTTAAGAATTACCGCTCCACTCCTGCTTATTCTGAAAAAACAAGACATCCATGGCGCAAGAACAGCTTCCTCTGGCTTTCAGAAGGCAAAGATGTATATGACAGGATAATTTCCCTAAGTGATGGCCTTGAAAACACCATCCAATCTACCGTCTCCGTTTTCACATTAAGACACCCAGTCAAATTTATCTTTCTCAATTTTTCACAATTTGTCAAAATTTCTTTCAACCCTACTGTTGTCACCCCCAAGCAACCTTCCAACTCCAAATGCAGGAGCCCACGACATCTATTCCCTATAACCATCAACCCATCATCATCAATCCCTGATCTAGTTGCACCAAGGAAGTCCAGTTTGGAGAGTTCAAAACCATTTCCAATGTTCTTAATCCCCCCACATTCATCGATCTGCAAACTCCTAACCTTGGAGCAGCTCTTCAAGAAATCAGCAATGCCTTTCTCTGTTATACCCTTACAGGAGGACACAAGAAGCACCTCTAAACTAGGGCATACCGAAGCAAGTTTTGCAAGACATTCATCGCTCAGTTTCGGATTATTTTCCAAATTCAGAGACTTGATTCGTGGGTTTTTCACAATATCGGTAGCCTCGTCTACTCCTCCTCCAAGATTCGTTCCCACCATACTAATATCCTCTAGCAAAGGACAATTCTTTGCAAGCTTGAAAAAGGTTAACTCAGTTAGATTATCGCAAAGATCGAGGCATATTGTGACTAAAGCGGATAGAAATTGAGATAAATCACTCATTTTCTCATCAGTGAGCACATCTATTCCATCTAAAGATAAAGACTTCAGGGACGAGTATTTGTTTAAAACCGATGAAATTCCAGAGAAGGTGAGGGTCATGCAATGCGATAAAGTGAAACTCTTTAAAGGAATACCAGCCTTTGCAAGCAAATGGAGATATCCATCGGGAACTACCGAATCGTGGATTTCAAGAGTTGATATATTTCTTGCACAATGAATCGAACAGTCATCTAATGAACCGAATCCAAATCCATCAACTGACACTAGACTCAAATTGGTACTATTGCGCATAACAAATTTGATTCCGTCCGAAGTGACCAACAAACAGTCGAGAACTACAATATCGGTCAAGTAGACGCAATTCGTGGAAAGAGCTATTAGCGACTTATCAGTGAGAAATTCGTTACCAGATACGTTGATTTTTCTCAAACCCTTCAATTTCAACGACACCACCTCGATGCCGCTATCTGTCACGCCCACTTCACCCAGGCTCCGACCCTGTAGTTCAGGAACCGGCCCGAAATCATTTAAAGGATAGGAGATATCCAGATCCTCCAAACAGGGCATGGAATCCGCAATAACAACCAACTCAATGTCGCGTAAGGTTTGGAGATTCCAACAAATCAAAACCCTAATATTCTTCATTCGGGATCCTAGTAACCTCCAGCTCTCCAAGGGAAGGCCATCGGTTCCCGTGAAATCTAGGGTTTCGAGGTTTAAATCGGAGGTTGCGATGTCGGTGACGAGTCGGTTGAGATCTCCGCTGCGAAAGAAGCGGAGGTAGATGGAGTTGAGGTTGGGAAAACGAGTGAAGAGTGCGGAGAGGGGCATGAGCGCTGGATCGGCGAATATTTTGAGGCTGGTTCGGAGAGTGTTGGTGATGGAGAGGAATCGCTTGCAGGAGAGGGACGGGGATTCGAGAAGAGAGTGGTGGTGTTGGTGTAATTTGTTGAATATGATTTCCCAGCACTCGTCTGGAAGATCCTTGGGACTCATGGCCATTTTTGATACTGAACGAGAAGGAGACAGTGGACGGATTTGGGCAAATAGAAAACCAAACGGGGCGATAGAAGTTCAAACTTCAAAGGAAAAGGCTTTACCAGTTAAAACAAGTCTATGCCGGCTTACGCACACATTAATTAACTTCGGCGCATAAAATCATTGTCTTTTAGTGTGAATTCCCTTAAAACCGGAGCATAGTACGTAAGAGATTTTAAATCTGAAATCTTAATAGGAGAAAACCCTTAGGTCTCCGACATTCGAACTTGATATCTTAAAAAGGAGAAAACACTTTCCACCTTAACCATTAGCTATCTGGGTGGGTTGCAATTTTAAATCTGTCATTAACTCAATCGAGTATTTGAATTTTTTTTTTTTAAAAGAACTCAGACTCCATTATGCACCTAACCTTGGTAAAATTGCACCTTCAAGGGAGAAACTTATTTATGGCGAACACTACACCTCCTCAAAAGGATCTACCACACGATTAATACGTCTCAAATAGAGAAAAACAAGGAGCCCAAACACTTACGACCTAAGCCCAATGTCAATAGTTACAACTAGCAAAATTTTAGTACAAACTAACAATGCAAGATCTTTGTTGGAGCACAGGGCATACAACACTATTATGGAGACTTTTTCTAGCTTGTTTATTTCTTCTTTATTTTTCCGTTCTCACCTTAATTATTTTAACACAGTAAAAAGTCAATTCCGCGTCTTATTTTTAGGCATTTCATTTTGCTAAAAATACACAACAAAAATTAATTGCTTCACACAAAACTTAACATGGCATCATATATAAGTATCAGCACAAGTAGATAAGAAGTTCCGAATAAAAACATTGCATTCTCTTGTAGAGGGCACGTGATAACATCAACCAACTTGCAGAAAAATATCGCAAGCGATAGTATATATATACTAGAAAAGTACGACGGACATTTTATTTACATCAGAAGGGTAAGACTTCACCCCTCTTAATCATTCTCTTAATCCTTCCTTCCTTTTATGCACATTCTGCTGTTTCAAACCCTGCCTTTTGCTGCCAAATACTTAAGTAGCCTCACTTCGTTCTCATTATCCATCGACCAGCTCTTTTCCAGCTTTTGAACCCCATTGAATTATTCTTCCAGCATACAATACAAGACACAACCTTCTTCATGGTTAATCGTTTGGTTTTAGCACATCGATCAAATGAAATTCACGTTCGAGCTAGCCGATACATCTCCCCATCCTTTTTCATACTTTCCTCATGGTTGGGCTTTAACAAGTGCATGTGTCAATCACATGCATGCATGGTCCCGAAACTAAACTTGCTAATTAATTATTTTTTCCTAATGAAATAAATTAAATCTTCTTCCACATTAATTGGCTCATCGAAGTTTGTCAACACATCAACTGATATATATCTCTTTCTCAAAGACCAAATACATCATAGAATAGTAAAAAACAAGTTTGTGCAAAAAATTATAAATATAGGGTAACTATTAAGAAAGTTACACGAATTATCAAAACAAACCAATTGCTTCAATTTTCTGTAACTAAGTTGTCAAATATTACTAATTAGCAATCTTACTCATATTCTTCTAAATAATGCTCAATTCACACCCCTGTAAATGATAGTTACACCCAAGGATGGGATCAGGAGGGTCTAGTGGCGGCGACCGCTACTACAAGAATTTTAGAAAATACAATTATTATATGTAAAAAAAAATTATGTTCAATTTATATAGTCTCGCCACTACTAGATGTTTTTAGTATATATTTCGCTACTGCTAGAGTAAAATCCTGGTTCCGTCCTTGGTTACACCCCGTGAAAAAAAAAAATTGATAGTTACACCATCTCTGAATTTGTGTTTAATCATAAAACACACACCCATGTGAATTATTGTTGTACCCTCGTAAATATGTGTTCAAACCACAAATTCACGCCATATTAATTGTCAATGGGGATGGTGCTATGCAGTGGTGTGTGCAACACCATGCTATGCGCCTCCGAGCCGTCAGATCGTGCATCTGGCGGCTCAGATTCTCATCTTGGTAATAAATGGCTCTTGATCATTGAATGCAGAAATGAAATCCGAGCCGTCGAGGGCACGATCCAACTGCTCAAAGTTGCGCAACACGGTACTGTGCATCTCACCTATGTCAATTTCTGTTCCTCGCTTTACTACCCCTCAAACACCTTCAAGAGCCCAGCTCAGCTCTCATACATCCGCCACCATATTTCCAACAGCCTTCGCATCGGTGTGACGGGAGATTATGAAATCTAACGCAGTGGAATCATCTCACGAACTAGATAGAGTTCTAGCAGAAGAAAGAATGTTCGAATCCGTAAGACACCTATAATCCACAAGGAAAAAAGAGAAATTCTAAAAAGATTATTGATGATTGAATTCCTATGCCGTTGGCTACATCCTTATTAAATTTAGGAGGAAGCTATGGTACACAGGGTATACCGTATGCCTAAATTATGACAATTTGTGATTTTCATTATGCCAATTTTTGGTTTTCTAATGCATATTTATGATTCTAGTTACGACTTGTACATTAAAATTTACCTGTTGAACAGGTCATTAGCAGGTTACTCATAATTAAAAAATATTGTTATTATGTAACCATAATTATTCGTACCGAAATCCATAATACTTGTACTCTAACCAAATATATGCGTATAATATCAAAAATTAAATAATGTTACCCACAAATGTTATAACAACACCATAAATTGGCATTATCTTATCACAATGAATCGTACCAAATTTTTTTGACTCGTATGATATTCCATAACAAAATCAAAATATGTCGTACCAGAATCAACAATTATTATACCGAAGCCAAAAATATTTGTAAAATGCCACAAATTTTAGAAAATAACCACAATTATTATGACAACACCTAAAATTGTCATTTTCTTAACACAACGTGTCATATCAAAAGAAGACATATTCAAATACCACAAATTTTATAACAAACCATAATTGTTATGACAATACCATAAATTGACGTTTTCTTACCACAATGTGTCGTACCAAACGAAATTAATTAAAATATTCCATAATAACACATGTCTAAAATACCACAAATTTAATAATATAACCAAATTTGTTATGACAATACCATAAATTGACGTTTTCATATCCACAACGTGTCATATAAAAAATTTCAATCAGAATGTTCAATTAACGGTAGTTATAATCAACAAAATATCATACCTCAAATTCAGTAATATAACCAAATTTGTTATGACAACACCGTAAATTAACGTTTTCATATCCACAATGTATCTTATAAAAAAATTCAATTGAAATGCTCAGTTAACGATAGTTATTATTAGCAAAATACCATACTGCAAATTTAGTAATATAACCAAATTTGTTATGACAACACCATAAATTGGCGTTTTCATACCCACAACGTGTCGTATAAAAAAAATTCAATCGGAATGTTCAGTAAACGATAGTTATAATTGACAAAATACAATACCACTAATTATTTTCAATTCCCGCCACATTATTTTTTCAAATTTTAAAATTTCCACTATATTGTCTTAATTTTTGATTTTCTCTGCACTAATTTTTCAAATTCTTATTTGTCCCTACACAATACTTCAATAATTTAAACTGAAAATGAAGTTTTCGCACAAAATTTTCATCCAAGAAATTCACCAAAAAGTAAGTACTATACCCAAATTTTTGAATACAACTACAATTTCCTTTCAAAATATTAGTCTAAATCAAATTCTTTTTCTACAAAATTTAATTCAAAAAATTAAAATTCATTTGTGGAAAAATAAGAGGTCACGAAAAAAATAATTGTCTAACTATCTCAAATGCATACACTTTCAACACTAAAATGAAGTACAAAAAAATAAGTGTGAATATCAAAAAATAGAGTGTGAAAATTACTCTACTTTTTGTAATTGGTGAAATTAATTATATTAATACCCAATCTTATCAATATTTAGGGCGGTGCACTTAACAATTGACACTATATATTTAACACATGGATCGGTGTCAAACCTTCACCCTAGGCGTACCAATCCAAATTTAATGGTGGTCTTTGGAACTAGGTCGTGGAAGTAAAATCTAAATAATTTTGTAAATGTATTGTCATTGTACTTTCTTTCAAAAAAAATTATTATAGTCGACATTTTAATTTACACCAATGACATAGCTATAATATGATCTACAAGTGCAGGCCCATCACTAGGACGGAGGCATTTGAGGCCTCTGTCTTCTCAAATTTTCAGCCTGAAAATAAAGCCTATGCATACAAGAAAATATTATATAATTAATAGCTTTTAGAATTATAAATTCTCAATTGTGTACCATAGTGATAAGGTGTTGGAGTTTGGATATTTATCTAAAAGATCTGGGGTTCAAGTCTTAAACCCTTCGTTTATATTTTTTTTTAAAAGAATGTTGTTATTTTTTAGAATAAATCACATAGTTAGTCCTTGAAATTTCATATTTCAACAAATCTCATCGTTCAATTTCAATACAACATTAAAATATAATAATGCACCATCTGAGCCCCACATAAGGTGTTTATTTTATTTTATTTTTTATTTTATCAAAATCGTCTATCTTTTACATAATATTAATTAGGTCATTCGTATCAAGAATGAAGTTGATGGCTTATAACTAGACACTTAATTGGATGGAAAATATCATTCTATTATTCAATTTGTGTGCTGATGATGGAGCTTCCTAAACTTGATTGAGACAAAAAATTACGTAGGTGACTTAATCAACAAACATAAAAAATTCAACGGATTTGATCGTCATTATTGTGTCACAGTCGCATGGCTACATTACATTCACCTACAATAGAGGACTAGGTTTCATACCAAATATAAATTGACTGTACAATCTAAATGTCGTTAGTGAGTGTATTTTTAAAATGATCGATCAGGACTGTTAGGATGTTAAGTTATACAATATTTAATTTGTGATATTTTAGACATGTATTTTGTTTGGATATAATAATTATTGATTGTGCAACGATATATTTTGGTCTTGTATCTAGTATCTTTTGATCTATTTCTTTTGGCACGACACATTGTGGTAAGAAAGTGTCAATTTTTTGTGTTGTCATAACAATTGTGGTTATGTTATATAATTTGTAGTATTTTATACATGAGAGAGAGGGAGAGAAAGTCAAGGAAGTGGGAACAACTTGTTACCTGCTAAGCAATTTTTTTATTTTATTAATTGATTTAATAAATGGGTGGTCCGGATTATTTACTTTGAAATCCAATGGTTTAAAATTATGATGCGTACGGTACACCCCTTAATAAGGGGTATGTACCATAGGACTACCCTTAAATTTATAGGCTGAAACTCAAACTCAATAAAAAATAATTGAATCTGCAAATCAAGGAAAACGATAAAGGAAACCCAGAAAGGAAGAAATAAAAATAAAATATTTGACTTCACCTACTCATGGAAATTAAAGACCATTAGAAGTTAAGAAACATGCCAAAACAAGCGGCACAAGATTCAAGTTTCCTAAACTACGTCGTTATTACTAAAATAAAGTCTTCGTAATTTAAAACCCATATTGCACCTCTTCAAGAAAGAATCATTCCAACCTGTTCCTTTGCTTTGGCTTATCAAAGTTAAGAATTACAACTCCATAGCTGACAAAACAAGACATCCATGCACAGGAAAACCTTCCTCTGAGAAGGCAAATAAGAATGTGACAGGATAATTTTCCTCAACGACGGCTTTGGAAACACCATCCAAAATTACAACTCCATGGCTGACGAAACAAGACATCCATGCACAAGAAAAGCTTCCTCTGATAAGGCAAATAAGAATGTGGCTGGCTAATTTTCCTCAATGACGGCCTTGAAAACACCATCCAATTTACCGTCAACATACTCACATTAAGACACCCAGTCAAATTTAACCTTCTCAATCTCTTGCAATTTGTCAATATTCCTTTCAACCCTACCACTGTCACTCCCAAGCAACCGCCCAAGTTCAATTTCAGGAGCTTGCCACATCTATTCCCAATAACCACCAACCCGTGATCATTAATCCCAGATCTAGCTGCTCCAAGAACCTCCAATTCGGGGAGTTCAAAACCATGTCCAATGTTCATAATCCCCTCACATTCATTGATCCACAACTTCCTAATCTTGGAGCCGCTCTTCAAAAATTCAGCAATGCCTTTCTCTGTAATACCTTTGCAAGAAGACACATCAAGCAACTCTAAACTGGGGCATACCGAACCAAGTTTTGCAAGACATTCATCGCTCAGATTCGGATTATTTTCAAAGTTCACAAACTTGATTTGTGGGTTTCTCACAATATCGGTACCCTTGTCTCCTCCTCCTCCTAGATTAGTTTCCTCCATACTAATATCCTCTAGGAAAGGACAATTCTTTGCAAGCTTGAAAAAGGTTAACCCAGTTAGATTACCACAACGATTGAGGCTTATTGTGACTAAAGCGGAGAGATATTGAGATAAATCACTCATTTTCTCATCAGTGAGAAAATCTATTCCATCTAAAGATAACCACTCCAGGGACCGGTATTTGTTTAAAAGCGACGAAATTCCAGAGAAGGTGAAGCATGGGCTCATGGGTTGAGAAAGAGCGAAACCCTTTAAAGGAATACCAGTCATTTTTGCAAGCAAATGGAGATATTCATCGGGAACTACCGAATAGTTGATTGCAAGATCTGACAAGTTTCTTGCACAGCGAATTGAATAATCATCTAGTCGAAGTCGACTGAAATCGATTTCGCTGACCGACAAGAAACTCAAATTGGTACTATTGCGCAGAACAAATTCAATTCCGTGCGAAGTAACCAACGAACAGCTGACTACAAGATCTGTCAAGTAGACGCAGTTCGTGGAAAGAGCTAAAAGTGACTTATCGGTGAGTTTTTCGTTACCAGATATGTCGATTCTTCTCAGCCCCTTTAATTTGCACGACACCACCTCGATTCCACGATCGGTCACATTCCCTTCATCCAGAGGATAGGAGATATCTAGATCCTCCAAACAGGGCATCGAATCGGCTATAACATCTAAGTCATGGTCGTGTAAAGTGCGAAGAGTGAAGCACCACAAAACCTTCACATTCTTCATACGAGATCCTAATACCTTCAAACCCTCCAAAGGAAGTTCTTCGGCTCCCGATAGGTCGAGGGTTTGGAGGTCTAAATTGGAATTTGTTGCGACGTCGACCATGATGCGGTGGAGATCATCGCCACTGAAGTTTTTGAAATCAAGAGAGTTGAGGCGTGGGAACCGGTGGAAGAGTTTGGAGAGGGGGCCGATGAGCGTCGGATGGGGGATTTCGAAGTGGGTTCGGAGGGTGTTGGTGATGGAAAGGAATCGCTTGCAGGAGAGGGATAGGGATTCGAGATGAGAGGGGTGGCGGAGAAGTAATAGATTGAATATGAGTTCCCAGCACTCGTCTGGAAGATCTTTGCAACTCTCCGCCATGTTTGTCATTGATGTATTACTCTAAAGATTCCCAAAGATACAAAGGTTTTAGAGAGAGAGAGAGAGAGAGAGAGAGAGAGATTTACGGCATCTTATGGATATCGATTTTGATTTTAATTTCAGCTTCACCTACAATTCTCTTCGAGATCAGAGAATTTCATTCATTTTTATAGAACTTGTGTTAAAAAAATCTCAATAACTACCCAAAATCTCCAATTTTGGAATTTTGAAAATTTCTTTCTTTTTTAAGTACTCAGAATCTATATATTCTAATCTGATTTTTAGAAGCTATAACGTCAAAATTTGGCAAAATTTTTTTTGCTAACAGCCACTTATTTTTTTGAGAGGATTTCTCATAGGAAAATATTGAATTTTGATGAGGAAATTTTTTTTTCACCCTCGATGAGGGTGACGATATCTATGTGGTCAACTATCTCTGTCTGTCTCTCGTCCCCAAATTATTCTTTAAATTGCTTTAAATTGTGTTAAAGAAAAGTCTAATTTATTCGACTACCCCATTAATTTATCCAACTACATGTTGTAAACAATCCTATAACTATTAGGCAAATGGACTTCGGGCTGGTGTTTTGCAGATCCGACGGCTCGGATCTCATCTCGATAACCAACGATTAAGAGCCGTTCATTGCCGAAATGAAATTCAAGCCGTCGGATGCAGAGGAGTGCAGCACGGTACTACGCAAACCACTTCACAGACAACAAAAATTAAGATTTTACTAGGATGACTTTTACACCGACTTATGTACTTGTACGAATTCTTTTCGTAACTATTCATCTTATAGCGCAAGTATAGATAAAAAATGATGTCTCTAAATCGATCAAATACTTTAATAAAGAAGGTTTTGTTTAGCTATATAAATAGAATTTTAGATCTATGGAGCTTCTGAGTGCGTGTGCCAGATTTTTTAAAATCAAGCATGAGGAACATATTAGGATGCAAATTGAAAATTCCACAAGAAAAATAGAAAAACAACTCTATTCAGTACCTTAACACACAGCCCTAAAACTTAACACCAACAACCAACAATACCCCTGCAAAACGAAACATATACCCCAAACAATTCACACCCACACCCCAACCTACACACACAGACAACTCAGGGTTTGGGCGTAGGAGTATTATTTTACATCCTTCTCGGCAATGAGTTGGAGGACTAGAGCCTCAGCATTATTAGCCCTTTCAAGTGCCGCCACTGTCAATCCAGCCTTCACTTCAAAATCGGCTTTTTATTTCTGCAAAATAAATGAACAAGAACCGGCGATATATATGCCCAACACTCTTCAAGATGCGCCGATGTGGTCTATTGTCGAGAAGGATGCGGCACTTGCCGCGAAGGAGGTAAAATAAAGCCCAAACCATGAGTTGTCTAAGTGTGTTGGTCGGGGTGTGGGTGTGAGCTGATTGGGTCCTTTTGTTTTGCAGGGGTATTATTGATGTTAAGTTTTAAGGCTATGCGTTAAGGATAGAGGTGACAATCCCAACCCATATGGACCATATCTATCTTTTAATTTTAACCTATTTTTAAACGACTTATACCGTTTCCGTACTCACACTGGGACACCCACTCAAATTATCTATCTCAATCTTAAGCAATTTGTCACTATTTCTTTCAACTCTATTTTTGTCACTCCTAAGCAACCGCCCAAGTCCAAATTCAAGAGCCAACGACATCTATCCCTATACTCGCCAACCTGTCATCATTAATCCTTGATCTTGCTGCATCAAGAACCACCAATTCGGAGAGTTCAAAACCATTTCCAATGTTCTTAGTCCCTCTGACATTTTTGATCTGCAACTTCCGAATCTTTCAGTCACGCTTCAAGAAATCAGCAATGCCGTTGCTGTAATATCCTTACAAGAAGAAACATCAAGCACCTCTAAACTGGGGCATACCGAAGCAAGTTTTGCAAGACATTCATCGCTCAGATTCCAAATTTCGTTCAAGTTCAGACACTTGATTCATTAATTTTTCATGCCCTCCAGGATCGTTCCCTCCATACTAATATCCTCTTGTAAAAGACAATTCTTTGCAACCGTGAAAAAGGGTTGTCTCAGTCAGATCTTGAGTAGAGAGACATTGAGATAAATCACTAATTATCTCATCAGTGAAGAAATCTATAAATCACTAATTATCTCATCAGTGAGGAAATCTATTCCAGCTAAACATAAACGCTCCAGGTACTGGTATTTGTTAAGAAACGATGAAATTGCAGAGAAGGTGAAGCCCTGGTATACGGACTGAGCAAGACTGAACCTCTTTCAAGGAATACCATTTGATAAATTTCTTGCACAACAAATTGAATCCTCAAATACACCAAATTCAATTTGATCAACTAATAGTGAACTCAAATTGGCGCTATTGCGCATTACAAATGTAATTCCATACGAAGTAACCAACAAACAGTCAACAACAAGAATTTGTGTCAGGTAGACGCAATTCGTGGGCACAGCTAAAAGCCTAAAAGCGACTTATCAAACCCTTTAATTTAGACGACACTGCCTCGATCCTGCTATCCGTCGCGCACACCTCGAATTCATTGGTAAGTTCGGAGATAGCTAAATCCTCCAAACAGGGCATCAAATTGAATATAACAACCATGATATAAAAAATATACTATGCGCACAGCGGTATCATCAGAAACGTTAGTTTCGTAGGGTTTCTTAAGAATATTGTCCATTTAAAAAAATTATCTTCACCAGAAATTGGTAGATATTTCGGTCATATAATCTTTTAAAGTATAATTTGTATAGAAAGACCTATTGTTTTTTTGATCAATAGAACTTCCTATATGAACAATGTTGAACCGGCATCACTATAGTACTCCACTTTATATTCCAATTTACAAAACTAATAAGGACAACCATTCATACATAAATGGAGTCTGGCTCATATCCAATCCTTCTAATTAAAATGGGAGGATCCTCCAATCTTATTGATAATGTGATACATGGAGACCATTGCATCCAACGGTCAAGACTAAAATATCTTCTTCATACCAAAAACACCTGGTAACTTTCTTTCTCTTCTTCCATCTACCACCAACATCACTAGACCACTGTCAATCTCTCCCCCTTCTTCCCTCAGCCGACAGCCATCGCCATTAATGGCTAGGGCAAATAGGTCACTTAAAAAAACAAATCTAGCCTCTCCTCGATCAAAAATCTCTCGTCTCTCCTCTAGGCTTTGTGATTGCAACACCACGCATGTAAGATCTCTCACTCACTCTCTCTCTCTCTCTCTCTCTCTCTCTCTAATCAACACACAAACACATAGTCACTCACATTTTTCTTCTCTTTTCTCTTTGATCGATACTCACGCGCACACACATTTTTCTTCTCTTTTCCCTTCTCTCTCTCTCATCAACACACAAAAACACAGTCACACACATTTTTCTTCTCTTTTCTCTTTGATCGACATGTGCGCGCACACATACACATACTTCTCTTCTGATCGACACGCACACAACTCACTGCAATCAATCGATTCAGACATATTTTGCTGAATTTTGGGTGTTGATCAGAAGCTATTTGGGTGTTCTCTCTGAAGCCATTCAACACACAATTTCTTCTCTCTTTTCGCTCTAATTCACACACACAAACACATATATATCACTGTAGTGCAATCAAGTGGCAGTTAGTATTTGAATGTTGAAGTTTTATCAAGTATGTTTTATCTCCTTTTTTGTGTATATATCGTAGATGCCAAATAGAACCGATCTTGCTTGGAAGTATTCAAAGAGGCATGAAGATAATAAGTTCAGGTTCACATGTAATTTTTGTAACAAAGTGATTATTGAAAGTATTTATCGAGTGAAGCTACACCTTTGCAGAGGATACCCTAATGTGACTTCATTCCTACTTGCTCAGAACCGGCTAAAGGGGAGATTAGGGAATTTATGTGTAAGAAAAAGGAAACAGTGTCGAGCATAACTCCTCTTGCAGATTTTGATGATATGGACAATGATGAGGATGAGTTTGATGTACAATTGAAGCCCCCTCCTAAGAGGCCTGCTAGTGCTAGCTATTCATCTCGAGGTTTTACATCCAAGCTCCAATCTAAGAAGCCCAAGACCAAAGGGCCTATGGATGCTTACTTCACCCCAGACCCAGAGATTGAGGTAGAGAATAGGAAGCGTGGTAAACAACCTAAAGTTGACGAAAATACGCCTTACAAGAAGGATTTGAAAGAGCGGGCTCATCAAGCCACTGCAAGGTGGATCTACGATGCTGGAATACCTCTCAATGTTGACTCCTTTGAATCGATGCTTGAGGCTATTGGGCAATATGGCCTTGGTTTGACACCGCTGAGTTATTATCAAATATGTGTCCCTCTTCTTAAAAAAGAGGTGGACAATGTCAACAAACAAATGGAGGACCACAAAAATGAAAGGGAGGCAAATGGGTGCACTCTTATGTGTTATGGATGGATGGATAGATCAAAAAAAAATAGGACATTGATTAATTTTTTGGTTAAATGTCCTAGAGCTAGCATGTTTGTTGAATCGGTTGATACATCAGGTTATTCCACAATAGGGGACAGGATGTATAAGTTGCTTGACATTTTTTTGGAGCAAATCGGAGAAGCTAATGTGGTCCAAGTTGTCACGAATAGTGCCGCGACAAATGTGATGGCAGGTAACAATGAATTGCCATATGTTAGTTACTACTCGCTTGTATTATTTCTTACTTTCTTACTTATTCTTATTGTACTTGTTCTAACTTATGATAGGAAAGTTGTTAATGGCAAAAAGACCACATTTGTTTTGGACTCCATGCGCTACCCATTGCTTGGATTTAATGTTAGAAGACATTTTCAAGTTGCCGCATTTGAAGAGGACATGGGAAAGGGCGATAAAGGTACACGGTTATATCTACAACCGTCCGACATTGTTGAACATGATGAGACATTTTACCCAAGGAAAAGAGTTGATTAAGCCAACAAAGACTCGTTTTGCAATAGCTTATTTGACTTTACAAAGAGTTCATCAACAAAAGGCTAAACTGAGAAAGATGTTCACATCAAAGGCTTGGAGTAAAAGCAAGTGGGCAAATGAGGTAGATGGCAAAAAGGTAGCAGAAATAATGTTGTCGCCATCGTTTTGGAACAATGTCTTGCTTGCCCTAAGGTTTATATGTCCTCTTATTAAAGTACTTTGTTTGGTTGATGGTGAAGAAAAACCTGCAATGGGATACATCTACGAGGCCATGGATAGGGCCAAAGAAACTATTATTAACACGTTTGGCGGAGATGAAGACAAGTATAATAGTGTGTTTGAAATCTTTGATAGGAGGTGGGAAGTGCAATTGCATCAACCTTTGCATGCAACATGCTTCTATTTGAACCCAACATATTTTTACAAAGATGGTGCGAGGATGAAAGCTGATAAAGAGATATGGAAGGGTTTGATGGACTATATTCAAAGGTTGGTCCCAACTGAGAAGATGCAAGATGACATTCTCGATCAAATAGCAGCATATGAGAATGGAGACGGAATGTTCAAAAATAACATGGCAATTAGGCAAAGAGCTTCAAGGTCACCAGATGATCACAATTTCTTACTCTGTGTGCATAAATACTACCCTTTTATTCTTTATCCTTTGCTACAATATAACTAATTGGCAATGTGTAATTGAGTGGTGGAAGGCATTTGGTCGTGAAACTCCAGATTTGCAAAAATTTGCCATCAAGATCCTTAGCCTTACTTGCAATTCATCCGGATGCGAGAGAAATTGAAGTGTGTTCGAACATGTGAGTATTACATTAAGGGATTTCTAGTCGTTTTTAAGGTGTGAATTGTGTTATAGAAACTTAAATCTGATTGTGCCAAATTCGGTAGTCATTGAAATTTACCAAATGGCCGTCAAATTCATTTATTTATTAACCGGACTACAACTAAAGATTTGCATAGTATAGCAAGAAAGTCCGAGTCGATCCACAGGGAGCTCGAATAGCTTGTTCGGATTGTAGATGTAAGGGTTTCTGGCGTTTAGACGGCCAACTTTTGATTTTCCTTTGAAAGGTGGAGAAACACTCTTATGGAAAAGACTAGAAATGAGTTTTAACTAAGAATTAAAAGCGGCAAGGCAATGGAGTTACTGACGCCTGTAACTTAAGCCATCTAACAATTCTCAACAAAAACACGGTTGAAATGCACGGTATAGGCTATCAACCAGAAGATTTAGCTATGAAAATAGTTAGACTTGATATAGAGTTTGAATAACAAGCTAAACACAAGGCGTGACATCGCTCTCGGAACCATGTGAGCGAGCACATGATCACCGGAGGTTAACAACGCCAAGACTTTCATTCAAACTAAATATCAAGGTCAAGAACTAAAAGCATGGTTTGGAAAGCGAGCAAGTTCTTTGGTTCTTTTGGCAAACACGAGGTGAGACATAGCTCACGGAACCATATGTGCAAGCATATGATCACCGGAGGTTAACATCGACAAGTTTTGTTACATAAAAGGCGAACCACTCACATTTCCAAACCAAACCTCAAGTCCTAAGTTGAGAAAGGCAAGATTAACCAAAGTCACAAGGGGTTATTCACCCATGGCCAAGCCTTATTGACTACTCACACATAGCTAAAAGACTAGACATGATAAGAAAATAGAGCAAAAGATTTAACCGAAGAAAACGAAAATAAACTTGATTTATGCAAAGATCCAAAGCATAGCTACAACATTAATAAACGAGAAATTAACATAAGATAAATACTTACTTGAATTCTAAGGAAATTACAAAAGGAAAAAGCATGAATAACAATGGAGGTCTCTCCTAGAGAGAGAAGTAAAGCTAGAACATAAAGTCGATTTTTTTAACTAAAGTGAGAGATAAGGGTATTTATACAACTCAACTTCTCTCCCAACAAATATTCTATAAACATACCAAAAGTAGCAACTATTCCATAAATGGAAAGTCCAAAAAGCAGCAAATATCTGGCCGAAGGCTCGTGGTATTGATACGGATTAAGCAAAGTATCGATACCACGCTGCTAAGTTGAAAAGGACATTTCCCCGTAGTGATCCGGTATCTATACGGATTAAGGCCGTATCGATACAACAAAACCTGCCTTCCCACGAAGCTAATGCGTATCGATACAGAATAAGGCTGTATCGATACGAAGAGGTTATCTCCAGTCTTCAGGCCAGCCTTCAAAACTTGGCACCCGACGGCTCTCAGCAGCTTCCACAGCTTCACAGCACCTTATTTTCATTCTCTAAATTTAAGTAAAGACTACATTTTAAACATTTCTTTTACCTTACATTTTAAACATTTCTTTTACCTTTTCTTTACTTTAATTTATTTAATGAAAATAAGAAAGTACCCCTCATTTGAAAACAATGGCATTACCAGAATTTCAAGATTCCAATTAAATCAAAATGTCAACCCCACACTTTTAGTGTAAAATGGAAAACTACGCATTTTTCTCAAGTGAAAATGGCTCAAAACATGACCTTGCTCTTCAAATAAAACCTTGTAACTTTGTAGTTACTCTTAGAAAAATTCAAAGATCAATTATCGCCATTTTTAATCTCGAAAATCGATACTTTTTCAGAAAGTCATTTTTCCATACTTAGACAGATTTTAAGGGGCCGACAGGGTCTTCGGGTACTTGGAAGCACTTGGGCCATCCATGGCGTTGACATGCGCCTTATTTGCACATTTTACCTAAAAACACTAAAAACACACCTTACGTGCAGTATCAAATAAAAGCTAGATAAATGCAAGTTAAAACAACATAAAATGGGACTAGTCGTACCAAATATCTACAATATTGGGTGCTCATCAAAATCCCTTTAACTTTATTTTGTAGCGTCAAACCAAAAAAAGAAATAAGCTAGATCAAAAGCACCTCAACGACTTGGTGTTTGTAAAGTACAATAGAGCATTGAAGCGTTGATATGTAAAACATGGCAAATTTGACCCCATTTCCTTGAAGAACATTGATGAGAGCAATGAATGGTTGATTAGAAAATTGGAGGATGAGCTTGTATTTGAGGGTGAAGATTTGGATTGGAATGTTGTTGAGGCGGCGAGGGTGAAGATTTGGTTTGGAATGTTATTGAGGCGGCTAGTGGAGTTGAAGAACCTAGCAAAGTTACTAGGTGAACTCATAAACCAGCAACTTCAAAGAAGAGATCAAAAGCATCAAGTTTTCATGTAGATGATTGGGAAGAAGAAGAATTTGATGACTTTGTTTTAGATGAAGGATACGAGGAAGATGTGGATGGATATAAGTCAAATGATGATGAAGAAGATGAAGATATTGGTGATGAGTGATGAAAGGATGATGTCTTCAAATCGTGTTTGGAATATCTAGATTGTTACTACATTTTATGAGCGTATTTTGCGTATTTTACTAGTATTTTGTATGTTGGATTGTTGGTTATTATGCAATATGGTGATGTTTATTCTTGGGTGAAAGTACACAAACACCCGTTCAACTATCACTTTTTCTCATAAACACCTCCTCACATTTAAAAACGCCCATGAAGACCTCATCAACTACTGGAAATAAAATAAAGACACACTCCGTTAACAGAATGGATAAATTAACGAATATACCCTTATTATATTATACTCTTACATGATAATTTCAAAAAAACCCTGAAATTATTTACCCTACCCCTCCCTAGTTCTGGTTCAGAGAGAGAGAGAGAGATAGAAGGAGGAGAAGAGTGATCGGCGACCACCACCACCGCCACTAGCAGCGCCACCAACGAAAGGGAAACTTCAACTCTGGCCATCTCTTTCAATGCCGACGAGCTCTACTCTGATCAGGGGGTTGCATTTCCGTCGGCCGTCGACATCAACCTCCTTGCCATGGACGAAATCAGATCATTCTCCCCTTCACGATCTGATCTCCCACCGACATCAACTTCATCCCCCATGGACGGACCTAGGAAACATCAGGTCCTCTCTCTCTCTCTCTCTCTCTCTCTCTCTCTCTCTTCTGAAATTGTTTTGTTCGGGTTTAATTTTCAACATCTCTTGTACTTACTACTTGATTCTGAGATCAAATTTTGTTACTCCTTTTTTTTCCTTTTGAATTGTTCTGAATCTTGATTGTGTAATTGGTTGGGGCCAAATCAGGTTTCGTTGCGGGGAGCGAAGTGCGAAGGAAATCACAAGGGATGCCCTTCTGGAGAGGGAGCTCCGCAATTACACGCGCCGCACTACGGCCGCCACTGTCTTCATCCAGGGGGTTTTGGCGGGGTGCGGTGCATAGGGTCCAGCGATGGTGGGAGTGGCTGGTTCCGGTGCGTTTCTTCGGTTTCAGCCTCCGAATTGTCGCCAGTTGTACTGTTGGCTGCTTCCGATTGGTTCTTGGTGGTTGTGTGGAATGGTGGTGAAGTCAGTGGTTGAGGTGTTAATGGCGACTTGCAGATGTATACTGCTATGAGATGGCATTTTTGTCCAAAAAAAGCCCAAATTACTAACATGTGACCTTCTAGCAAACGATTCTAAGACGGAAGGGTGTCACTTGGGTAAGGGGAGTAGTTGAGGGGGTCTTCATGGTCGTTTTTAAATGTGAGAGGGTGTTTACGAGAAAAAGTGATAGTTGAGGGGATGTTTATGTGAGTGAATATTGGTCATTTATGTAGTTTATATTTCTTTCTTTTTTTTAAACGCTCACCTCGCCTCGCTCGCTTCAATGAGGGCTTTGTCACCTCGCGTATTTAAATCACTGGTTAGGCAGCTTCTGCAAAGAAGGACCATAGCCCAAACCCCAATTACAATGGCTTCAATAGTAAAACTCAATTCATTAATCAACTCAATGTTAGAAAAGAAAGATTACATCCATACTTATAGGCTAAACAATGGCCTTTTGAAGTTCTAGAAGTCTAAGTGACATGAACCTAATCAATGAACACATTTAACAAGACAATGAATGAACCTAGATTAACAGTGGTGGCTCCAGGATTTTCCAGTAGAGTGTTCAAGAATTACTTTAACTCTATTCTCTCTAGTAACAAGTAGAATATACACAATATTTCGTACTGCCTTCGTCCCAAAATGATAGTCTCCAACGAAAAGACCTACAATATTCAAATTAAAAAATTCATATTTAGAATCATAATTTCTCAAATATTTCTGCACCAAATTAAAGAACTATTCGAAATCTTTAATTAAGTGCGAAGAAACTTGAAAACTCATGTACAAAAGTACACTTTATTTCTCAAATATTTCCGCACCAAATTAAAGAACTAGTCGAAATATTTAGTTTGGTGCGAAGAAACTCGAAAACTCATACTCCGTACAAAAGTCCGCTTTGTTTGATTTTGAGAAAAAAATTGATATAATGAGTGGAAAGAAATAAATAGAGAAACTTATTGAGAACCATGCAGAGTAAAAAGTTGAGTTTAAAAATGGTAAATGAACAAAGTGTTTATTTTTGAACCACAAGTAGGTACCTCTGTTTTGAGCCACAGCCTCCCCAAATCTTTTGAACAATGGCCAAGAGGATGCCAATTGTCTAACCATAAAAAGATGGACTCACCGCTACCAACTTTAGATCCATGGCTGAATAATGTCCCTAAGCTTGAACAACTTTCTTATAGTCCAGGAGGCCTCAATTGTCACATTAAATCTCCACAAACGCCTACCTTTAAGGATATTAGTATGCACCCCCTTCACCCAAAGAGTGTCAGCCTTGTTACAGATAGCCCAAATATGCCTAGAAATAGCAATTCCCAATTGACATATGCTTAAACCCTAAACCACCTTCAGCTTTAGGAGAGCAAACAGATGACCAAACAATCTTAGCACTAGTAGTCTTTAAATCAGGACCTGGCCATAGGACATTAAAATCTTGTCAATAGCCTTAAGCACCTTTCGAGGAAGAAGAAAAATAGAGGACGTAAATTGCTACTCCCCCCCCCCCGACACCCCACCCCCCCGGCCCCACACCAAATTTACTTCCTTACCCTTACACACTCCAGCCTTCCCTTTTCCTTTTTTTTTCTTTTATTTTTACCGGGGCCCCCCCAGCCTTCCCTTTTTTTTTCACCCGGCTATTTTCTTTTTTTTTTTTAACCCGGCCCCCCCTCCCCCAGCCTTCCCATTTTGTTTTCTTTTTTTTTTTGACCCGCCCCCCCAGTAGCCTTCTCTTTTTGTTTTTTTTTTTTTTATCAAACCCCAGCCTTTCCTTAAAACCCGGATTATCCCCCGGCCCCCCCTCCCCTCTTAAAACACCTTCACCTTTTAAATTTTATTTTTATTTAATTAATTTTATGTTATTTATTTAATTTCTATAAATACACCGGGTCAAAATCATGTTTTTTTGATCATTTTATTTTAAATGGTCATAATGAATTTTTTGCTCTAACACTTTTCAACAAACACTCTAAAACTTATTATTTAGTTTCAAGACTCTCTTAGGGTGTTCATTGAAAGGCCTTGGAGGCCAAAATTTATTACGACCATTTAGGATGAAATAACCAGAAAAATAACATCTTTATACTAGTTCAAATAGATTGAAAATTGAAATATTTATTTTTGTAACTATATTTTTATTAGACTTGAACCTAAAATTAGACTTCAACCATAGAGCAAATATAGGGAGGAGGGGGGGGGGGGGGGGGGTGCGGCCGTATGGAGTGAGGAGAGAGGTCCTCATTTTCCTATAAATAGAACCATTTGTGAAACCATTCAATTCACACCTTGAATCTCTCCAACTTTTCTCTCTAGAAACTTTGTGCTTGCTCTTTGTTCTTACTTTGTTCTTGGTATTATTGAGTTTCTTCTTGAGTTTTTCAAGAAACTCAACCGAAGGCCGCCACCAAACCACCATCCGATCAGCCTCTCGATCCAAAAAATTTAGTAGTTTAGTCAATATTTATTTTCGAGAGAAAAAAAAAGTATTTTCTTTTCTCTTTCGAAGCTACCATAAGCTTACCGTAAGAAGTCACTTCGTTCGATAGCCACATTCATCTTCCGTAAGCTACCGTAACCTTCTGTTATATTTTATTTTTGTGTTTAAAAATGCATATTAAGTTAAAAAACTAAAGATAGCTAGCAAACTTATTCTACTAAAATTACTGGTCTAAAGCATAAGTGGTTTCCACTCCAAAGGTGTCCGTCCATGTGACACTATGCTTTATGATCGTTTTTACAATTGTGGAGTAACCCGAGGCTAACACCCTCGAAAGTTTGTCAACAAGTCTGGCTTCGTACCGACTAAGGAAGGACTGGTGATTCTAATTGGACTCGTCCGACCATCCGACCTGGGACTTTCCTGGTTATTTCTATGTCAAACATAGTCCACAAAATTTAGAATAATGATTTTCGGTGAAAATTTAGCATGGTTACTTAGGCTTTCCTCACAGACTGTGTATCTGTCAAATTTTTTAGGAACGCCGCAGCGGAAAATTCAGGAAGGAACAATGGATGACTACAACTTTTCAATTTCAGATAGTTGGTCATTTGAGAATGATGTTCGTAGTGAGGAGAGTGTCTCCCACAATAGTCGCGATTATACACTAGAATTTACCACCGACCAGGTTAGTTTTCACTCTTATTGTTTTACATATTCGTTATTTATGTTAAGACTGGTTAATATTGTATTTATACATATTCATTTTTTTTATATAGATTTTTGAAAGTAGAGAAGATATGTTAGCTTGGGCGCGGAGCGTTGGTCTAAAATATGGTATTGTGGTGGTTATTTTAAATTCTGCTAAGTTAAAAGGCGGCAAATTGCCGAAGTGCATTCTTGGTTGCGAAAGAGGAGGAAAGTACGAACCGCCACGGTATCTGGTTGAAGGGCAATTCTTGCAAAGAAACACTGGGACTAGAAAATGCGATTGCCCATTTCAACTGCGAGGTATACCGCAACATCCATACGGTATACCACAACATCCATACGGTATCAGGTGGGGTTTAGAGGTTATTAGTGGTGTCCATAACCATGAAATAGCAAAACATATTGAGGGCCACGAGTACCCGTCAAGGCTAAAACCAATAGAGAAACAATTTGTGGTTGACATGGCCAACAGCACTGCGCCTCGTGAGATTCTTAATATTTTGAAGCAAAAAGACCCGTCAAACACTACGGGAATCAAGAGCGTTTATAACACCATTTTTGCAAACAAAGCAGCCAAACTGAACGGTCTAACTCCTATTCAGTATGTCATACGTCAATTACTTAAGGAACATTACCTCCATCAATTTCTTACAAATCCGGATACTAACGAAATCACAGATATTATTTGGGTTCATCCTATGAGTCTAGAGCTATCTGTCAACTTTCCGTCTATACTGATCATTGACGCCACGTACAAGACCAATGAGTATCGAAAACCACTATCGGAGGTTGTGGGTATCACATCCACATGGCGAACTTACTCACTTATGTTTGCTTATCTTAGTAATGAGAGAGAAGAGACATTGACATGGGCATTGGATAACTTAAAAAACTGGATGCTTCAAAAGGGGGCGTCGATGCCATTGGTGTTTGTTTCATATCGGGATTTAGCGCTTATGAACGCCATTGAAACATGTTTCCCTACGGCACGTCACATCTTATGTATTTGGCACATAAATCAGTGCGTCATGAAAAACTGCAGCCGTGTGCTTGGTTCGGAATGGAAGCGCTTCATCAAGTCATGGCACTCACTTATCAATTCATCTACACCTTCGTCTTTCGAACATAAGTGGCAAGCCATGTGCGATGATTTTCGCCAATTTCCGTATGTCATAACTTACCTGTGGCAAACATGGTTAAGGTCGTACAAAGAGCGGTTTATTTCAGCATGGACAGATACATGTATGCACCTCGGAAGCAATTCAAGTCAAAGGTAAAATCGCTTTTTCACTTTACTATTAAAATTTTGTGCATTTCTCTACTATACTAAGAAATACTTTTTGATACTTTCCTATTTAAACACAGTGCATTATTCTATTACAGGGCAGAGTCTGCACATGCGAGGCTAAAGCTATATTTGGGGAATACCATGTCATCACTACAAACATCTTTTGATAAAATAAAAAAGATGTTGAAAAATCAGTTCGGAGAAATTAAGAAGTCGTTCGAAAAATCATTGAACATTCCACGCCACAAACAATTACGTGACGACATTTTTGATCAGGTAAGGTGTCGCATTTCATTAGAGGCAATGGAGTTCATACATGATCAGCTAGAAACCGCTTTAGAAGTATCCCCCCACATTGTTGGCTGTTGCAACTGTACGATCAAAATCACACACGGATTGCCATACACGCACGATCTTGCATATTATCGTTCCAATTCCGCTATGGAGTATCCACCCTCATTGGACTAGGTTGTCTATGCACGCAACCGAGTTTAATGAGGAGGGAGCACGATTTGACAGGACATCTCAGGTCGTTGAGATATTAGATGGGATGGATCCACCTATGCGAGAGCATATCATAGACAGAATTATCGATATGGCAGATCCATCTCGTAGCACAGTTCGACCTCCATCGTACAACACAGAACATAGAGGTCGACCTACAGGTAGAGATGAGCAAAGTACACGTCGCATACCTTCTTTCTCATAAGCATCCACTTCAGGATCAAGGACTGCAACATCACGAGTGAGAGGGAGAGGGAGACGTGGGAGGGGTTCGTGGGTTCGCAACACTCAATTTATAGTTTCATCCATCACTGATCGCTACATTCAACGATTACCTCAAGCTTATCAGCGTTATATTTCCCACACTGTTGACGTGCTTGGTGATGGTCATTGTGGATTCAGGGCGATAGCTGCACTAATCGGGTATAGTGAAAATGATTGGTGTCGAGTACGAGAGGAGCTTATTGAAGAACTTCGACAAAATTATTATCTATACAGTGTGCTTTATCCAGTACATGATTGGGTAAATCATCTACTAATTTTACTGAATTGGTTCGAGCCTACAGCACCAGAGAATCATTGGATGGAGTCTATGACTTTGGGAGTTGTCATCGCAACAAGGTACAACCTAGTACTGCATACATTTGATGAGGATGCTTACAGTTGTTTTACTCATTTGCCATTGAGGTCCCCTCCAGTTCCAGTTGAATACCGCCGAGAAATTGCTATTGCTCGTGTTTACAACAATCACTTTGTGCAAATTTTCTTAGAACCTCATTACCCTGTACCACCCATCCCAATATGGTGGGAGTAGTATTCATCGGATGAAGCTAAAGGATGGGCTGCCAGTTATGAAACACGTTTGCTATTGTGGTACGAAGTAATGGGTATAAGCACGCCGGGAGCAGCATTTGGAGGAGATATTGATTAAAATTTGTGTTTTTATTATTTTCATGTTTTGACAATATGTACTCAATTATAATAAAATGAAATTTTATTTCAATTTATTATTGTTCATTACAAGTTATTTTTATTATTCATTGTTAAGACTAATTAACTAATTAAAATAATATAAATTTATTAAGTATAAAGTCAATTTTAATTGAAAATAGAATTTGAGTTAGCAAAAAAAAAATAAAGAAGGGAGGTAAATGGGAAAAGAAACAAATAAAGAAAATAAAAAATATTATTAAAATAATAAAAAAAATTCAAAGTGGAAGGAATCAAAAGAAAATAAAGAGAAAACAAACAAAAAAAAGATTCTAACAAAAAAAAAAACAAAAGAAATTAAAGAAGAAAAAAGAAGAAAAAAAAAAAAAGGTAATTGGAAGGGGGGGAGTAGCAGGAGAACGGAGGGAGGGGAGGGGGTAAAATGGGAAATGAGGCGTGGGGCTGTGGGGGGGGGGGGGGGGGGGGGGGGGGGTTGAAAGCAGCCCTCATAGAGGAGGAAGCAGGGGGGCTGCTGTCCCACTGGGGACAGCAGCGTGCTGCTGCCTCGGATTTTGGGGTCCATCCCGCTCTCGCTCCGATGATCGAAATCGTTCACTTTGTAAAGTTCGTCGAGTAAAATAACTATGCAAAAAATCAACTTAATTGGATATCATTAAGTGCCTGATCGAAACATTTTTATCTTGAAAAGAATGGATCCGAAACACTGGATCAAATCCACTATAACCCATGGACAGAGAGTTATATGGGCTCCGATCAGGTACTTAATGATATCCAATTAAGTTGATTTTTTACAGAGTTGTTCTACTCGACGAGCTTTACAAAGTGAACGATTTCGATCATCAGAGCAAGAGCGGGGTGGGCCCCAAAATCGGGACAGCAGCACGCTGCTGTCCCCTTGGGGACAGCACCCCCAGCTTCCCATAGAGGACCAGTAAACTTGAGTGCTAAAAACCAGTAAACTTGAGTGCTAAAAAGAACAGACTGGACTCACTGGGCCCTCCCACTCCCACCATAAGACAAATTCTTGTTTCATCTCTATTCTCTTGCCCTTCCCACTATGATTATGTCACGCAGGAAAAAAAATTGCATCTTATTTTGAGGAACTTCATGGCTTCACACATAAAATAAAACACTATCAAACGCGCATATGCAGATCAGACGTAGATCAGAAATTCTGAATACAAACACTGCTTTCTCTTGTAGAGAGCAAGTCATAACATCAAAAACCTAACACGAACAAGATCATAAATTATGTGTTACCACTGACCAGAAAAGTATGACATACATTTTTTCACATCGCATATCTCCCCATCATCTTTTGGAATTTCCTCATTGTCTTTAAAAATTGTTAAATGACATGTTCCTTTGCCAGAGATTGGAGCATTGTAGTAGATTGCCAATTAAACCATCACTCCACACATGACCTTTTCCAAGGAAGATCAAATCTGTTATTTTCCAATTCACCTTCGGCTTCATCATCATCCTCTCCATCCATACCCACGCTATCTTATCTATTACAACGCTGCAAGAAATGATCATCTTATCATGTTCTTTCCATCCCCAAAACATAATTTTAATCCTGCAACACTACAAAATTTCTTTTTCTTTTTTTCTTTCTTCCTCTTAAGCTCATCGAAGTTGAGAGTTACGGCTCCACTCCTACCTATTCTGACAAAACAAGACATCCATGGTGCAACAAAAGCTCCCTCTGCCTTCCAGAAGGCAAAGAAGAATGTGGAAGGATAATTTTCCTCAGTGATGGCCTTGAAGACACCAACCAATCAGCTGTCTCCGTACTCACATTAAGACAACCAGTCAAATTTATCTCTCTCAATCTTTTGCAATTTGTCAATATTTCTTTCAACCCTACTGTTGTCACTCCTAAGCAACCTTCCAAGTTCAAATTCAGTAGCCCACGACATGTATTCCCTATAACCACCAGCCCATCATCATTAATCCCTGATCTAGCTGCACCAAGAACCACCAACTCAGAGAGTTCAAAACCATTTCCAATATTCTTAATCGCCCTGCATTTATTGATCCACAACTTCCTAATCTTTGATCCGCGCTTCAAGAAATCAGCAATCCCATTATCTGTAATACCTTTACAAGAAGAAACATCAAGCACCTCTAAGCTAGGGCACACCGAAGCAAGTTTTGCAAGACATTCATCAGTGAGATTCCGATTTTTTACCAAGTTCAAAGACTTGATTCGTGGGTTTTTCGCATTATCGCTAGCCTTGTCTCCTCCTCCTCCTCCAACATCCGCTCCGTCCATACTAATATCCTCTAGAAAAGTACAATTCTTTGCAAGCGTGAAAAGGGTTGACTCGGTTAGATTATTGCAAAGATCGAGGTCTATCAGTACTAAAGCGGGGAGACATTGAGATAAATCACTAATATTCTCATCAGTGAGGAAATCTGTTCCAGCTAAACATAACCGCTCCAGGGACCGGTATTTGTTGAGAAACAACAAAATTCCAGAGAAAGTGAAGCTCTGGTGTAGGGACCGAGCAAGACTGAGCCTCTTTAAAGGAATACCAGCTTTAACAATGAATTGGAGAAACTCATCTGGAACCGACGAATCAAAGATACCAAGAGCTGATAAATTTCTTGCACAACAAACTAAATTGTCAAACAGACCAAATTCAATTCGACTAAGCTGACTTACTAACAAAGAACTCAAATTGGAGCTATTGCGCATCACAAATGCAATTCCATACGAAGTAACGGACCAACAATCGAGAACAAAAATTTCTGCCAGGTAGACGCAATTCGTGGAAAGAGCTAAAAGCGACTTATCGGTGATATAATGGTTACCAGATACGTCGATTTTTCTCAAACCCTTCAGTTTCGACGATAACACCTCGATCCCGCTATCCGTCACGGCTGCCTCAAATCGATTTATAGGTTCGGAGATATCAAGATCCTCCAAACAGGGCATGGAATCGGCTATAACAACCAAGTCCATGTCACGTAATGTGAGAAGACACGAACACATCAAAACTCTCAAATTCTTCATACGGGATCCCAGAACCTTCAAACTCTCCAAAGGGAGGCGGTCGCTCTCCGATACGTCTAGGGTTTTGAGGTTTAATCCGGAGGTTGCAATGTCGATGATGACGTGGAGGAGTTGTCCGTTGCGAAGGGAGCTGAGGTCGATGGAGTCGAGGCGAGGGAATCGTTTGGAGAGAGGGATGATGAGGGTTGGATCAAGGATTTTGAGGTGGGTTCGAAGGGTGTTGGTGATGGAGAGGAATCGCTTGCAGGAGAGAGATGGGGATTCGAGATGAGAGTGGTGGAGTCGTTTGAATATGAGTTCCCAGCACTCATCCGGAAGGTCTTTGCAACTGGTGGCCATGTTCGTTTTACTGACGGGAAAGATCAGCAGTTTAATGGAGAGTTGGAGAGACGGGGGGGAGACAGAGAGAGAGGAGTAGAGGACTGATGAGAACTGAGAAGAACAATGCGTTAAGGCTTCGGTTCCTTCGGCATAATTTTTGGTGTTTTGGTTGAGAAAAAACAAGAAAAAAAATTTTACTGGATAAAACATTTTTGGTTGAATATGTTTTTTTCTTAAAAAGGTGGTAAATCATTTTTGTAAACTTGGCTTCAATCTCATCCACCTATCAACCAAGATTCTGTATGTATTACATACGTATATACATATATACTTACATACATATGCTACCATTTTACAACAATCAACCAACTATCAACTAAATATAGAAAAATAAAAACGAACTTTTGTATTTTTACAAAATCATTTCACATGAAAAAAATTTTACATGGAAAAACATTTTACTTTGAAACGAATGGAACCTGAGACTCTCCGTTGTGCAGTTGAGCACCTTGTGACATTAAGTACTGGATTATACCTGTAGGTACTTGTATTTTCCTGTAAAGAAATACTGTAACCAATTCTTCCCTTGTTCGAAAAACACCTCATAGGTAATATCCTTTAATTCAGACGCCCTACAAAAGTTAATATTTTATTAAAGAGGGAGCACAATGATTTGTACGGCATACTCTTTTCCAACTTAGGATCAGCGCAAGGACGGAGCCAGCTTAGCCAGGGAGTTTAGTAGTGGCAGCCGTCACGATAAGAATTTTAGAAATATAATTATTATATGTAAAAAAAATCCAAACTTATATAGATCCTTCACTGCTAGATTTCTTTTTCTTTATTTTTTGTTATATACTAGTAGTTCTTAATCCTATAATTTTTTTTCATAGAAAGGAGACTCAAAAAAAATATTCCAATACTAAATTCAATGAGTCAAAGTGAAAAAATATAAATGATGAAGTCTAATTAAGAAAAAAAAAAATCCACACTTTGCTATTTTGCAAAGTACTCTATAAGATACTGGGACAAAAAACAAAACAAAACTTAAAACAATTTAACCTAAAGGTGTGCACTATAGTTTGTGTTCGACTCTTATGTCGCAGTTGTGGTCGTGTGATATTCTGGTATTGAGAGATGGCTCACCGCTCACTTCAAGACTTTCTCTTGTTGATAAATTGATTCGTCTTATATTGACTTTGTCTGTTTCAACGGCTATGACAGAGCATGCATTTTTAGCTATGAAACTTGTGAAGGCTAGATTGGACAATAGGATGGAGGATGATTTTCTAGCAAATTTCTTGATCACATACATTGAGAAGGACATAACTAGAAGTTTTGATGCTGATCCTATCATCAATGCTTTTAACGACATGAAAAAGTGTCGAGCACAATTCAAGATGCCTCACTATAGTAGATAGATTAAATCAAAGTCATTTTTCATACTCTATATGTAAATGACAAACATCATTTATTATAGTTTTTATTATGTTATTTTAATTTTCCCTACAGTCGATGACATTCATATTGTATTGCATTCTTTTATTTTTTTAGTATACATTTCGCCACTGCTAGAGTAAAATCTTGGCTCCGTCCCTGGATCAGCGTCCTTTAGTTTAGCGTGTCTTGCTGCTGCTATCTACGCCATATGGAAAGAAAGGAATGCAAGGATTTTTTAAGCTTTTGGATATTGATTCTGCTACACTGGTACTGCAAGTGATGGAAGTGGTTCGCTCATGTATGCTTTCTTTGATGTATTCCCTGTACAGGATCTTGTTTTTTCATTCTGTTTCATTCCCTTTTGGGTCTAGTTTGCAACCTCAAGGCTATTCCCTTTATCTGATTGGTTTGGTTTCTCAATGAAAGTCACTATTCCAAAAAAAAAAAAAAAACTTAGGATCAGAGTGAATCTCACGTCCTTGAAAATCTGATCAAAATCTGCATTGAACGATAGATAGTAAATCCTCATTAGTAAAAAGGCCTCATGGAGATTCCCTGGGCTACGGGAACCAGGAGATTTCACGAAGGCATCGAAGAATAGGAACTGTCAGACAAAAAAAATAGAGAAAGCATGTAACCTCTACGCAGACAGTCTTAATTTAACATCAATACTTTGTAACAAGCAAAATCAGAGAGAATCACTGTGTTTATTTCTTTGTTCTCTTTTCCTTCCTGCTATGATTTTGTCACACAGAAAATAAAAATCAATTTTGATCTCATTTTGAGGAACTTCATTTACCTATAAATAGACGACAAAAAAAATTATGGCTTCACACAGAAAATACAACATACATATCCATATAAGTAGATCGGAAGTTCCAAATACAAAACACTGCATTCTCTTGTAGAGAGCAAGTCATAACATCGAAAAACTTACAGGAAAAACATCATAAATTATGTTTTACCAGAAAAGTCTGGGGTACATTTATTCGCATCAGGAAGGGAAGACTTTACACTATTATCATTCTTTTGATGCACATTCTGAAGTTTCAAACCTTGCGTTTTGCTGTCCATTCTCGTTATGCATCACTTCATTCTCGTTATGCATCAATCTCTTATCCGGCTTGTGAACCACATTAATGATTCCAGTTCACAAGGCACACCCCTTGTTCACGTTTAATTATACAATTTAGCACATCTCTTTCTCACTCTTTAACAATTCTTTCACCAGTTCCATGGCGCTCTGCACAATTTCTAAGACATTACCCATCGAGCTGATACATCTCCCCATCATTTGTCAGAATTTTCTCATCCTTGGTCTTTAACAAGTATTCAATCACATGGTCGCTGCACTTGCTAAGTAAGGAAATGCTAGTTCATAGTAGATTAATTCATTTAACAGAACCAAAAGAGAACAACACAAACCAGTAACAACAACAACGACTACCTCCAGACAACCACCTCCTCACAGAGGAAAACCCCTAGCAGAACCAGGAAACAAAGATAATCAAAACAAAACAACTCATGCCCAACGACCAGGGACACAAGATCTACACTAACACTAGATTAGGTATTTGTAGAAACAATGGATCAAAACAAACAGAATAATCTCTAAAAGTTCTTGTAGAAATCCTCCAGCTATTGCCCAGATGTATTTTCCTTGCTTTACCCTTCAAAGACCTCCAAGAGCTCAGCTTAGTTCTGACGTCATCCACCGCCATCCTTGCAACAGCCTCACTATTTGCAGTCTTATGATGGAAGATCCTCAAATCATCCTAGTTTTTCCCATGACCTACGACCCTACAAGCCATCGGCCCTCAACCTTTTATCAGCCATTCACAAAAATCCGTCCAAATAATGTCCATCGTGCATTGCTCTCGTACTACCATTACCTGAAATTGAAGTATTCTAGTTGATTGCCAGATAAACCATCACTCCACACACACATGACGTTCCTGAGTAAGATCAAATCTGTTATTTCCCAATTTACCTTCTGCTTCAGCATCATCCTCTCCATCCATACCCATGTTATCTTCTCTATTACCACGCTGCAAGAAATGATCATCCAGTCAAGTTCTTTCTATCCACAAAACAATAATTTTTATTCAGAAACACTACAAACTTTCCTTTTTTGTTCCACTTCAGCTCATCAAAGTTAAGAATTACGGCTCAACTCCTGCTTCTTCAGACATAGTAGCAACAAGACAACCATGGCGCAAGAAAAGCTCACTCTGGTTTTTGGAAGGCAAAGATGAATGTGGCAGGATGATTTTCCTCAGTGACAGCCTGGAAAAAACTAACCAATCTACCGTCTCCATACTCACATTAGGACAACCAGTAAAACTTAACTCTCTCAATCTTTTGCAATTTGTTAATATTGCTTTCAACCCAACTGTTGTCACTCCTAAGCAACCGTCCAAGTTCAAATTCAGAAGCCAACAACATCTATTCCCTATAACTACCAACCCATCGCCATTAATCCCTGATCTAGCTGCACCAAGAACCACCAATTCGGAGAGTTCAAAACCATTTCCAATGGTCTTAATCCCCCGACATTTATTGATCTGCAACTTCCTAATCTTGGAGGCACTCTTCAAGGAATCAGAAATACCATTCTCTGTAATACCATGACAAGAAGAAACATCAAGCACCTCTAAACTGGGGCATACCGAAGCAAGTTTTGCAAGACATTCATCGCTCAGGTTCCAATTATTTTTGAAGTTCAAAGGCTTGATTCGTGGGTTTTTCACAATTTCAGTCGCCCCATCTCCTCCACCTCCTCCAAGATTTGTTCCCTCCATACTAATATCCTGTAGTAAAGGACAGTTCTTTGCAAGGGTGAAAAGGGTTGACTCGGTTAGATTGTAGCAAAGATCGAGGTCTATCAGGACTAAAGCACAGAGACATTGAGATAAATCACTAATTTTCTCATCAGTGAGCAAATCTGTTCCAGCTAAACATAAATGCTCCAGGGACCGGTATTTGTTAAGAAATGATGAAAATGCAGAGAAGGTGATGCTCGGGTATAGAGACCGAGCAAGACTGATCCTCTTTAAAGGAAAATCAGCTTTAACAAGCAAATGGAGAAATTCATCGGGAATGACCGAATCAGAGATATCAATGGTTGATAACTTTCTTGCACAACATCTTGAATCATCAAATAGACCAAATTCAATTCGATTAATTACCAATGAACTCAAATTGGAGCTATTGTGCATAACAAATGCAATTCCATACGATGTAACGAACCGACAGTCGTGAACTATAATTTCTGTTAGGTAGACGCAATTCATGGAAAGAGCCAAAAGCGACTTATCGGTGATGAAATTGTTGCCAGATATGTTGATTTTTCTCAAACCCTTCAATTTCGACGACAACATCTCGATCCCACTATCTGTCAAATCATCCTGCACCGCGACATCCGGATAGGAGATATCAAGATCCTCCAAACAGGGCATCGAATCGGCAATAACAACCAACTGAATGTCAGCTATCAACAACCATTTCAACTTGAAAACCCTCAAATTCTTCATACGGGACCCTAGTATTTTCAAACTCTCCAAATGAAGTTCGGGTCCCCAGAAAGTGAGGGATTTGAGGTTTAAATTGGAGGTTGCGATGTCGATGGTCATGCGTTGTAAATCGAGGGGTTCGAGGTTTAAATTGGGAATTGGGATCTCGATGTTACCGGGTTCTACATCGTCGGGAAAGCGGTTGACATGGATCGAATTGAGGTTGGGAAAGCGATTGAAGAGTATGGAGATGGGAAATACCCTTGGATAGACGATGTTGAGGCTGGTTCGGAGGGTGTTGGTGATGGAGAGGAATCGCTTGCAGGAGAGGGACGGGGATTGAAGAAGAGAGTGGTGGTGTTGGTGTAATTTGTTGAATATGATTTCCCAGCAGACCATCTCCACCCCATCCTTTGGTATTGGGTTTTCCAATGGGCAAACTCAAACCCAAGTACAAATTAGAGTAAAAATTTCATTAATGGTAAAGTCGTAAATTTAAAAGTGTGAAATTTGTCTACAAAAATTTGAATAAGGATTTTAGTAAAACTCAAATTTGATATAGGTTTGGATAAGCAATGGATGATGATTTTGAGTGATCTTTACTCAAATTTGAGTTTGAGTCAAGATTCGAGTAAGGAGTGGAGATGCTCTTACTAGTACAGTACTTTCTCACCTCTATTTCTTATAATCACTCAAGAGTTGTGTCCTGTAGTGGAAAATTTATGGATTTATTTATGGTTGAGAAGTTGTTAGGTGTTTTCAATAGTAAATAACTTGTTAAGAAATGTCAAGTTGGTTCTAGTAATGAATAAGTTGGGGTTTATGAGTAAAGTTACTGTAGCAACAAAAGTTTTTTGTTGACAACTTTTTTTGTTCGTAAAAACGAAGTGATAAAATGCTGAAACTTTTTTATTAATAAAAACGATATGATAAAATGTGTTTAAGTTTTAAAAAAAAAATTGACAGTAAAAACACCCCTTCAATGGTAGGAAATTTTTTTAAATTTTCCTTTCCTCTTTTCTACAAGTTCTAAAGATTCGAGTTATTGAAGTAGACCAATTGTGTCACCGTTATTATCGAGAATTAAGGGATATCTCTCAAATTTGGGGTCTCTCCCAAATACGCCGTTGAATGACCCGTGCTAGCACGAGATGTTTCATGTCTGGTATTGTTTTGGCTTGAGTATTGGTATTGTAAATTGAGGCACTGTGTAGTAGAATATGTTTTGCAAGCAATTTGCATATATTTACATGTCCTTTTAAGTCAGAGTTAAGTTCATTACACAAAAGAGAGATTGCAAGAGTTTAAAAGCAAATCATACAAACCCAAAGATTTGCCTTTAGTGCTGGGAAGTATTGAAGCTAGAATAAGAAATGCCCAGTAAATCACAATAAATATCCCAACTAACCAACGAGATCAGAAAATGCTGCTGAGGTTTCATTAATAGAAATTCAATTTCCACAACTAAAAAAGGGTAAAATGAGTGAGAACAATCATTCTTATAGCACCAAAATGTTAGTAAGCTCCCTTTACGGTCTGTAAATGAGAGAAGGAAAAGATTCATGAAAATTTAACCTTTCCATTCAAAAGCAGTCAAAATTAATTTGGGTATTGGGTTGAGCTTTAGTGTCTTATCTGTTGCGGACCTTGGTAGACTCTTGGGTGGTTTGGGCTATGCCCTTGCGATGTATTATCCGACTTTTGTTAGATTGCCCTTTTTCTATTTTTAATAAAATTTCATCTTTTGCCGATTAAAAAAAAAAAAACTTAGTTCATAGTTAATCACACTTTTAAGTTATATTCTTGAAATATTTAAAGTTTGAGGCGTGACACTTACACACCTCTCAATTATCCCACTAGTTATACTATATTTTCAGGTTAATTTGTAAGAGTTATATAGGATTGGCCCCTGCAAGTCTCTTGAATGATTTTTTTTTTTGATAGAGTTTTCATATATTTGTGAAAAAAATTCCTAAAATTTCATGTTATCAACCACTTTTTAGCCGTGTTTATAAAATTAAATGCGATTATATATATGTGTGAATTTCGTCTTCTTTTCAAAACTAGTAACCAACAATATTTGTATTACAGACTATATTTTTGTTATAAGTCTAAAAATACATGTGATGCGGGCTCCGCAAAGTAAAACGTCCACCATTGGTTGGGATTGGGGGGCGGGGCCCCTAATCACACTCAATTTTTGTCTTTTAGCGACGTTTTTGTATTTATACTTTCCTAGGAAAAACAAGAAAACGAGTGTAGTTATCAAAAAATGAAGTACGAAAATCATTACTCCATGGCTCAGTTTGGCCGTCCGTAATCTTTTATAGGAATAGAAATTTCGTAATTTGATATCCGGAGTAATTCTATACCGACGATTAGATTAATTAAGTAATCTTCTCTAGAAATCATTTATTTTGACAATATTCTAAAGTCCAATGTTTTCTTTTAAAATTTATCAAGCAAGGAATCCAAGATTCCCATGGGGTGGGAGGGATCAGATTCTTCCTATATTCAGGAATGTGATTCCTCCTAGATTGAAAGACCAGTAGTGGCACGTGCCACTCGGCTTTGGAAAAAAAACTAATTTTGTATCTTAAAAATAACATTATTCTACGGAACACTGGTATTATTTGTGGGTACTAAGTATATTGATGATTGCTAAGTGATTTTTTTTTATGATGAAAGTGAGGTACTGCATTGATAAAATCCAACGGTACTTACACAACAAAATTCATTACAGATAACTTGGACAAAACCAAACTAATCATTTAATTGATACATTACGAGAAAGAAACGAGGCGTTCGATGTCTTTCATCCCCAGCCCAGGCATTGCCTGACGCATCTTCTATTGAGCAGAAGATTCATATATCCTATAGCAGTCTCAAAAAGAGATACATTGCTAGCAAAAAAAATAAGACAACAAGAACTCAGACGATCAGATGAACTTCAACCAGAAATGAACACACTAATGAATTTATAACAAATCACCAATAGATTCATACTAATCTTCTTGAGCCCGAACAGTAAACAAATCGCCCAAAGGCAAACTTTATTATTCTCACAAAGAGAGACAAAACTCCCCCCCAGATCTTGCTCTAATTCCAGCCGCCCAAAAATTGCCGAATGAATCGCAACTCTCACTGCCTCCACCACTGCTGCCACAAGGGCTCCGGTGACGGATTACATGTGGACAAACGACTCTGGTGACGGCGGAGCCCGCTGAACAGAGAAGGTTAGATCTGAGGGAGGAGAAAAAACAAAAAGAGAAAAAACTAAAAATTATGCGAATAGTTACTTTGGAACATGTGTGTTTTTTAGTGTATTAAGTTTGTTGATAGATGATTACATACGAAAATGTATGTGTCTTCGGGTGTTATGAATAATTAACCTTGAAATACCTATACTTTTTTAGCGAATTACTCTCTCCGCCTTGTAAAGATTGTCCATTGTCAAAAAACGTGCAATTTATTGCACATTTGATTCGAAGAACTACTGAGATCTTTAATTTTGTGTTTAGCAGTTTAGAAAATTATGCACGAAAGTGCTATAGTTTTAGGCAAAAATTGTACGTTATATTGTAAGAGATGATCTTTGTGAGACGAAAAGTGTGTATTGATTTTAGGTGTCACCTCTGAATTGAAATCCTGGCTCCGCCACTGGAGATCAGTAATCTCATTTTCATTTCTATTCTTCACAAACATGAAATGTTAGAGTTTTGAAATTATATTCTTATTCTCCCTAAGATACCTGCCATCCAAACGCAGCCTATGATTATGGTAACGAAGAAGAAAGTAATACCGGGTACATTTGTCCGAACCCAGACTTTTTGTTCAAAAAACTTCTTCCCTAGAGCCCTGAAATTATTCGGGCCGGAGCTCGGTTTGGCCCAGCCCGAGTTTCTCAGCCGTCCAACAAGACGAAAAGCCACAGAGAGATTTACCGGTCCTCATTGTACTCAAATTAAGTCAACGTATTTCCGTTGCATCAAAAGAAGAAAAGGATTTGAGTCAACGACTACTCGTTTGTCGTGACTCCTGAGTAGTCCCGTACTTCCACTCTCTCTTCCACGAAGAATTTTTTAGTGCCGCTCGCTCCTCCTCTCTCCTCTCTCTGATCTCTGGGCTCTCTCTCTGGCAATGACTATGCCCGCCTCTTTCTCTCTCCTCCTCTCCCTCACCTTTCTCACCACCACATCCCACTTCTCACGCGCATTCTCCCATCCCCATACCCACCTCCACCAACTACGCGCCTCCATCAGACAATCCACCAGTCCCGCCGCGAACGGCGGAGCGGTGATGCCGGAGCTGTGGTGCGTGGCGATGAACAACGCCAACAGCTCCGCCCTCCAGGCCGCGCTAGACTGGGCCTGCGGCCCAGGCAGCGCAGACTGCGGGTCCATCCAGCAAGGCGGGCCCTGCTACGACGCCGGCGACATACTAACAATGGCGTCGTATGCCTTCAACGACTACTTCCTTACACACGGCCTGACTGACGAGAGCTGTAACTTTGACGGCACGGCGGCTCTCACCTATCTCAATCCCAGTATGATTTTCGGCTTTTTGAATGTGAGCTCAAAAATTATAATCCCCTTATTTTGTTAACTTAATTTAATTTTGTTTCGGTTTCTTATTTCAGGTCATGGTAGCTGCAAATTCCCATCAAGGTAACTGATTATCGATCCGTTCCACTATGGTTCTTATTTTTAAGTATACTTATTTTCCGTTTTACGACGAGATGGGTCATTTTCTCACAATACATCATATGTAATTCAAAAAATAAACTTATTCCTTTTAGCGGAAAGGGTAATAGTCGCAAACCTAGTTATCTACGTACAATGTGTTTGCAATATGGATGGCAGCTTGTATCTGTATAATGCATGTATGTGCATTTTGTTATGTACTTATGTACTTCATTAAGGGTGTATTTTGCATCATTATACGGAGTGATCATGGTCAATTTTGAATTTTGAGTTTTGATTTTATTGCCATCCCTGTTTCAAAAATTCAGAATATATACCCAAAAAGAAGAAGTAAACCCGCTTCATTCGACGAGAAAGAGAACTTTCTCTCGTCATTAGTCCGCAAATTAGGTGAGATCGAAGCAGCAAGAAAAGGGTGAGAAATGGGGATGAAGAGAACTCTCCCAGTTTACATTGTTCCATTTGTCACAATAATGTTGTGTTCTATGAAGCATTGATACCAATAAGGGATGCGGATTCAATACGTTACGGACATGACAATACGAGAAAATCTAAAAAAGTATGATACATGTACGGCTAGGATAATTTTCTAGCTATATATTATGCATAATCACAAGAATGGTGGTAAACCGCCCGTTATAGTTTTCTTATGTTGTTTTCAAGTTTATTTGGTTACTTGCTCAATTATTATCTAAAAGTTGTATACCACACATACAACACGATAAGGATATTCAACAGAATATATAGAGTAGGTAAACTATCAAAATTCTTTACTTTTCTCTGCTCCTAACAATTTTACTCTAACACTATGCAAGAAGTGCCGCAATTTTGGTTTCATAAAAGTTTGTATACGTGATCTCGATTATCCAAAAAGTATCCGATACTTCAAAAATAATTTTTGTGTTGGGGTCCTTGGGGGATATGTAGATAGGAATATCAATATCTGATACAGATGGTGATACAATACGGACACGATTACCCTCTAAAAGAGCACTACTATTTGCACCGACGGTTTCCGTAGGAAAACCGTACCGACAGCCACGCGCGGCCGTCTCCGGCCACCGGACGGCTGATCCGATCAAGCACCTTACACACATCGGATGCCATTTATTCCTGCGTGGGCTCCCTCGGTTTTTTTTTTATAAAATTTTTGGACAACTCGGATCGGCCGTCCGGTGGCCGGAGACGGCCGCGCGTGGCCGTCGGTGCAAATAGCTTTTTCGCTCTAAAAGTATCCATGCTTCATAGGTTACGATTTACTGAGATATGGAATTTCCATTTTCTACACTATTCCATTGGAAAAACTGGCATGAATTGGTGTGAAACAAGATTGTCTACATGTGTACTTTTAATTGTAGTGAGATTGCTCACCAGAATAGAATTCAAGAGTAATATTCTCACCAGGCTAGACACCGCAATATTACCTACCAAGTTAACAAACAGATTTACAACATTACAATAGACTACTTGGCGCCTGGGCAGATAGAATCACACTTGACATCTGAATAAAAGATTGATGACTTCTACTTTTTGTTTCATAGCAGTGGAGGCACAAATATGTGACATTGTGAACAGAATATGGAATTCTGAGAAGTAGAAAACTATGGATGAGCACTTAAGGAATATTATGCCAAATCCTAGAATGGGATTCTTAATTTTGTAACTAATTCAAACACTGATATTCTGTAGGCTTTATAGAGTATGTACTTAGTTAATATGGTCATAATTTATTTGTTTGCTTCCCATCAGGCAAATATCTCGAATTTGTTTACGACATTCAATTGTATCCTCTGATGTTCTGTATTTTCAAATACAAATTAAAAATTGTTCTGTATCCTCTGATGTTCTGGTTATTTTATATTTCATTCATCTCATATTGTGCAAACTATTTCAGTATCACAAGAACTTAGATGTATCATGCATCCATGTTAATGTTTGTATCGTCCGTTCCAGCTTTACAGTGAAGAATGGAAGCTTAACCGGGCCATCAACGACAGCGGGAATCTACCCTGCAAATCTTGATATAAGCGGTGGCAGTTATTTTTCCGGTACATGGAATTGGCCCTTGATAACCATTCATTTTTTCTTGGCAATTACATTGTTTTTGGGGGGACAGTAAAAATTCAGTCCTGTTCAATTCTATGTAACCTGGAAACAATACGAAACCAAATTTTTTGTTGAAGTAAAATATAAGGTTTTCGGTGTTGGTTTTGTAGACTTTAGTAGATAGACTGGATATACTGAATTATGTTCTTATATTTCAGTATGCAATCCACTTTACAAAATCAGTCGGGGTTGTGTTCGTCTGCAAACCTCTGTATCTGAACATTGGCCGGTAGAAGGAAACAAAATGAGCATTCAAAGTGCCAAAAGAAAATTCTCTGTGTTTTGTGTCATCTGCTTGTATGGTTTAGGTACGCCCGTTAATTTTGGTTAGGAGTTCAGGTAACCATTTAAGTGTTAAACATACAGTGGCATATGGGAGTTGATTTTGATACACTGATATTTAAGTAACCTCTCTAATCAGATGCTATGGGGCTCTATCCGAACTGTTTTTTTTTTTGGAACGGCCTATCCAAACTGGTTTTGTTGTGTCCTCAGCGCTCAGAGTCATAACCTTGGTGTCTAATGTACTTACTAGTTTCTAGTTAGTTAACTAGTTACTAGTTAGTACATTTAGTGCCTGCAGCCTGTTAATCGTAGTTAGTACTTTTTTGTTTGTTTGTTAGGATCACACAGACGCGAAGGGAATGAAGATAGATAAAGGTCGGTACAAAAAAACTAGCAGCATGTTTTCTGGTTAGTTACATGTAACCCCGCTATATTGGGTTTCAATATGGGCCTACTTCAAACAAACACCAGCGAAGATCGCTTTTAGTTTTGAAAATTATCATGGAGACATCAACCTTGTTCGTTTAGCACATTTGGATATTTTAGTTTTGGTAGTGGGTAAAAAGAGTTATAAGTGGAGAGAGATAGAGAAAGAAATGAAATTAATAATTGGAGAAAGAAGATAATGATTGAAGAAAAGATATAGGGTAATAATTGAAAAACAAAGTAAATATGCTAAACGAACAAGACCATCATTTTTGTTGTGTTTTCTCCTCTAAGAACGTAGATTTCAATATGATTAGTAATAGAGAGGGCCTTGATACAAAATAACTGAAAAGAGCTTACTGTTGGGTGATGGAAGCGAAGTGAATAACAAAGTTCACACCAAATTTGAGTCAAAGAGCAATTAAAAGGAAGTCACATATAGCAGATTGATCATTTCAACCACTTCAAAAGTTCCTTTAAGGTCTCACCCTGATGACCTACACTCTTGACATAATCTGTTACATCTGCTTTGGAGAATGCATGATGTAGCACACGGTCTGAAGTGACAGCCCATCTGTTATGTTTGCAGGAACAGTTCGTAAATTTATTACTAGTAGTTGTAAGTTTTAAGGTTTTGTGCTTGTTCACTTATTTATTAAGTAAAATTCATCATATAGTGAGTCCATTTTTGGTCAAAAAATGGTATATATATCTGCATGCTTGTGACTATGTGCATTATGTATGGAAAATTATGATTAGGATAATTCTACTAGATAAATTAAATGCCTGAACAAGAATAATAATCACCCAAGAAAGGCAAATAAATATTACTATTAGAGAAAAGATAAGAATGGCCTGTAGAGTGGTCGAGGCACATGATGGCGCCCTCCTAAGGAAGAATACACCCCCTGCATGGGGCTAGATGACGTTTTTTTCCCAAGATACAACGACCTTCAAGTTCTCTTCGGTGCAGTGAATCGAACTCACGGATCGTGTAATTTCCCGACACTCGAAATAATCCACGAAAAGTACGAAGTAAAAGAAACACGACAAGCTTTTATATTTCTGAAAGAGAGCACTTATTGGAAGAAGAGAATGAGATTTTGATAGAGTTGTGCACTGTTGTCACTTCAGCCGAAATAACAGAGCAGTAGTTTGATAGGCCGAGTTTGTCAGGGCTTTATTTAGATAATGGCAGATTTTTAGGAAAAGAATAAGGAGATAATCAATAATCAAGTATTAGAGCATCTACAGTGGAATAAGCAAAATAAAAAATTGTTAAAATTAGTAATATTGAATAAAAAAAGTGCTCACATTAAAATAATCAAACCTCAAATTTTGGCTCTTCAATAATTAAAACTAGCAATATTTTGTCAATAACCAAATTTTATCTCTTAATCAAATACACCAACATTACACAAAAATATACCCTCTTCCATTCTCTCTCTCTCTCTCTCTCTCAACAATGTTTTCAAAAAATAATTTTAAAAAACTGTAATTTTCAGATTTTTTAATGTTTTTTTCAAAAACTTTTTTTTACAAAAAACAATTTTTTCAAAAACTTTAAATAACTATAAGTAAATAAAGTGTGTTTTTCAAAAATCTGTTTTTGAAATTTCAAAACTCTTTTATAGAAAACTATTTTTTACACAAAATCTGTTTTTAAAAAACTATATTTATAGTTTTTAAAATTTTAAAACTATTTTTATAATTCTTTCAAAATTTCTCAAAATTGTATTTACAGTTTTTAAGTGAACAAAGTATATTTTTTGAAAAACTGTTTCTAACATAAACTATTTTTTTTCCCTTCAAAAACCACTTTTTTAAAAAATACGGAGTACGCGTGAAATGAAGGGAAAAAGTTTGGAAGGTCCATTGGTTTTGATTATGGGCAAAAAATAACCAATGTAGGATTGACATTGCTAACTCTAGCAACTTCTAAATAGATAATCAAAATATAATGTGACATATTTTGATAATTCACATTTGCTTATTCCACTGCTGATGCTCTTAGTGGGTGTATCTGCCGTTAGTATGCAACAACATGCTATTAATAATTAGGAATAAAACAAGGAGACCAATTCAAAAGGTCCACTCCTATATCTCTAATTGCGTATATCATCTCCCCAAACCTATGAAATTAATATTAACATTGAAGTAAAATATTAAATTGAAACAACACATTATTAGTGCATATGCGTATTGACAATCTAAACCGTTCACTTTATAGAGAGATCATTGCAAACTTTAATCACGTAAAAATCATGTTCATTAGATATTGATTAATATCTTCTGAATACATTTCTTTTCAGAAAAAAATTGGATTCATCGACATTGGATCAAATCCATTAACATTGGGTTGCTACAACTCATCAAAGAACTCTCCCTTAATTTTTTTTGTCTTAAGGCAAAAAGACAATTCGGTTCTCTTAAAAATACCATTCATTAGGGAGAAATGACTTGTTATACCTTATAGAAAACCTAGTGCTAAATGACAAAAATCCCATTTAATAGGAGAAACTTCCCCCCGCCCCTTTTTTTCCCCCCCTTTTTCTTTTTCTATTTTGAAAGGGAGAACTCTAAAAAAAGGAGCGAGAGTTGTCGGGTGAGGAAGAGAGAGCTAATAAGTCGGGCCGGCCAGAACACATTTGGACAACTGAGATCACCGATGAGTACCACCACGTGATACCAGCTCGGCACCCAAATGTTTCTCCTAAAATTAGCTTCTGCACATGGAGCTTTAGTTCGCCTGCCCCTATCAAGAACTCACAATCACACTCACCTTAGGTAGCCAAATACCTAAAGTCTTTCCTTACAGTGGTAAACAAATACAATTCCTAACGTCCAGAATCTCAGGCTTTGAACAATAATAATCATAACCGAACCAAACGTCTCCGAATAAATCCCCTCACCGGCTGGTGACTCAAGTCGATAATTTCATCTCTGTTTCTCGTGTAATTATAACAAGGAAATACAAAATCATATAGAAATTGAGAGAAGGAACAATGGTAGTTGCCTTGGTAACTGATTAATGAAACTATTTTTTACCCAAAATCACTCTCTCAATATCTTCTTCCGGTCCACTAGATTGAGTTCGTGGGTACAACCTTTCCCTGCTAAGAATCCTCCAAAAAGAACTCAACTGCGAGCTCGATCCGTTCACTTTGGCCGAGGATTGTGTTTGTTGTATCCCACCATCTGATGATGTCCCTTCCACGCTTCCCAATGTGGAGTTGGCGATCCTCTGGAGGCGGAGCAACGGGTGGTGCGGTAGGTGGAGCGCCACTGCCTCTAGCGGCAGTTCACGGAGCTCTAGCGCCACCACCCTCAGCTCCGCCTCTGTCCGACAAATGGGACATGTCGATTGGGAACCAAGCCACTTGTCAATACACTCCGCGTGGAAAGTGTGCTTGCAGTTTGGTAAAAGCCTAGCCATTTCATCATCTTCCCCTTCTCTCTCATCATCGGTTTCTGTTTTCTTGAAGGGGAATACCGGCAGAGAGGCAATGACTGCTGGGTCGAGCCCTGTCTTGGGCGGCTCCACCTGAGAAACCTCAGCCTCGGCTCTCCGGCGGGCCTGGAGACAGAGGACGTATCTCGCGTATGTGGAGTATGATGACTAGCACAACCACAACGGATAGCGAAATGATTGCAGTGAGCATGATCTTGTTGTTCAAATCATATTGGTGCCTTCTAGGAGGTTCGAACGACGGGTTTCGAAAGAAAGGGCCGGTTCGTAGAGTACATGATGGGTGGTTCTCATGGTCGTCGGACAACATGGCGGCGTGTGGCAGAGGAGGGGGTGGCGTTGTTTTGGTTCGGGTGTTTTTTGCAATATGTTGATGGGGAATGGAGCGAGTCCTTTTATAAGTTGTGTCTACATAAGTACATATAGGTGTAAAATGGGGTTATACTGTAATCTTCTTTTCCTTCATTTGTTGTGTGGGGAACTTGTGATGTGCGTTAGGTGTTGGGTTTTTTACCAAGGGATGGAAAAGGGGAACAAATTACCAGTGAAAATGACTCCCCAGTTTTGAAGACTTTCCTAGCTCCAAATTTCCCTTTTTAAGGTGAAGCATTTGCTCCATCAGAAAAAAGGTAACACCTAATTGTCCAAGTTTATGGGTCGTTTTAGATTAGTATAAAAGATTATTCACAGAATCCGGCTGTAGAGCTTTTTGAACTTATTTTTCACTTCAAGAGCTAAATAAATTTGTGACAAATATACTCACATAATTTATGTGGTTGGGTTGCAGATGAACCAAGCAGCTCATGAGCTTAGCTCGGCTCATTAACGCTCGACTCGGCTTGTTTAGTAAAGGAGCCAAGCTCGAGCTCGAGTTTTCGGCTTGTTAAGGGAGACTGAGCTAGATTAAAAAGGCTTGTTTAGTAAATATCTAAACTCGGCTCGTTAAAGCTCGAGCCAATGTCGAGCTCAAGTTTTTGACTTGTTTAGTAAATAAGCTGAACTCGAGCTCAACAAAGCTCGGCTTTGCAACCCTACCACCTTGTACACTTCTGTAATTCCATTACAAAGGTCGGTCAATCTTTGCCACAAAGAAAGATTGATTATCTGGAGTTTTGACACCAACAAAAACAATTTTGGCATTACCACAACCCTTTGGCATTAACTTTACAAGTAGTGGATAAGGATAAGGTTTCAGGAAACCCAAGCTATAACTACCCAAGCTTCCATGGCTCAAAAGCTGAAGGGTAGCTACTGAGCCTAACCTGAATTGTTATAAGAGGCCGTGAGAAGTTACACACCCCCCCACATAAATATACTCATACAAAAACATGCATAAAAGGAAAAAAAACTGACATCCCCCCAATAGAATGTGTCTATAATTACAAGGTATAATTACATGGTACAGTGGAAATATCTTGTTAGGTCTGTCACCCTATGTCATGTTCAATTCAAAGGTTGCTTGCTAAGCTTTAACTTACCAATCTGCTAATGCTCTTACCCATATGCCCCATATTTTTTTTATGGATTCCATAAATGAAGATTCGAAGGCCAATACAACTAATGACAAAAACATGAGAGAGAGAGAGAGAGAGAGAGAGAGAGAGAGAGAACTAGGGTAAAGTGCGATACCTTAAACAAATTAGCTTCCAGGTCGGATTGAGAGCTGCAAAACAGGCAATGAGAACCTTTAGTATCTAGAATAACATACAAACTGGACTGAAAGCAACACAGATAGAAAACAAAAGGTAATTGGCGATGACTTACATGTTGAGAAGGCTATCGTCTATGAGCAGCTTTTCGAGTTCAAGAGCAATTTGAATGGCCACATGATTAGGAATCTGGAATAACAAAATAATGATTCATAACTCGAGAGTCCTTCAGACAAGGATTTGCAATAAAATGGGATCTTGTTATTTCATAAACCAATTAAAATTTTCTTCCCCAAAACAACTGGGTTATGAAATAGAAATACTAAACCACATCCAAAAACCAAAGGAGTGACATAAATCTTATAGAGTTAGAACAATACTAACCAATATAGTACTCCATAACTGGAAACTATCTTCTTGCTAACAATACGTACATAATACTAACCAATATAGTACTCCATAACTGGAAATTATCTTCTTGCTAACAATACGTACATAAAGCATGCACACGGACCCAATACAGATGTATAGGCTTCAATCTCATCAAAGAAAGAGGCGATGAAAGCAAATCCAAACCCTCTTAAGTGCATAATCTGTATAAATCCAAAATCGAGATTAAAACCCTACCTTTGTATTTGTGCAAAAATTAAGAAAATAATCAAATCAAACTTGCTGAGGACTCTCCGAACAATGACCTTTTTGCTTCAACTGGTGCATTTTTGCTTCAACTGGTGCAAAAGGTCTGAATATGTCTTCGATTCTCACCCATAGAAGAAATAAATCTTCGATTCTTCTCCAACTACAGAACGGGAGAGCGAAAATACGATGAAGTCCAAGATTAGTACGAAAACAGAGGTTAATCATCAGATAATAGGAGAACTGAAGAACAAGGAACTAACCTGCAACTCATTATTAAAACCCAATAATAGCAGCCAACACCAGTTCGCCGTTTGCACAGCATGAGAAATCTCGCACGAGTTAGTAGAGTACGATTGGGAGATCTGGGTTCGGGTGCCACTGTGAAATTGAGTGAAAAATAGAAGCGGTGTGCGATTGGGGGGAGATCTGGAATCAGGCGGAAATCGAGTGAAAATTTTGAAGCATTGAGTGATTTGGGGCGCGAAGTCATTTTTGCGCCTCTTTTATTGTGACAGAACGCTATGGATGGATGATGAAACGCTGTATAATGCCTTCTGTGCGTTTCCCTTCTTTTTAACTTTAAAAAACACAATAATTGCTTCCATTTTCTAGCATTCTTAAAAGAACGCTATGAACTTAAGCTATAAAAAGTGATATTTGTTGTACTGCATGTCTCACAGAGGGCCTTATTCTTCAAGGAATATTTCACATTTCTCCTGGAACTGAGAAAATCCCTTATACCAGTAGCAACCCCAGCAGCTACCTGATCATGCCCCTTCACCACACCTCTAAAAATTCGATTATTTGTCTCCTGCCACAGCCCATAAACAACTGCAGCCAAGGTACACTTAAGGCTGGGCAGAACTAAGTGATCACTTCTCCTAATTTACTAGACATCGCTTGAATCTTGTTCTTTACAACCAGAAACTGGGAAACAACTGCAGAGTAAGTGCATTAAAAAAAGAAGCGTTCCTGTGTCTCCTCCTCAAAATTGCAGAGGCAGCAAACACCATCAATCTGCATACCCCATGCCTTCAATCTATCCTTTGTACTGAGCCTTTGAAGAACAGCCAACCAAAGAACAGAGGACCATCTAGGCACATTATTCCTCCAAATGATTATGTGCCAAGGTTGAATTGGGTACCTATCCCTTATAGGATTCCAAGAAGACTTTGCAGTGAAGTTACCAGTTGGGTGAGGCAGCCAAAGAACATAATCTTCCACTTCAGAATTTGGTCTCAAACTTGGAGGCGTTTGAGTTATGAGAGCTTGAATGAGAGGATTCCTTAATCTGGGCCATCTCCACATCCCTTGTGCAATTATATCCCCACTGGTCAACTGCAGTTATGCTGGAAAAGCTTGGGATGTAGTGAATATAAGTATAGGGGGCCTTGACCACAGACATGATAGGGAGTCGTCTGAGTAGCTGAGTGATAGGTTGTATTGCACCACCATTCTGCCAAGGGCAACCAATGCACCTAAACCTTGGGTCTGTCCCCGCACCTTTGATAGAACTCCAAACACCTATTGACCACTTCAGGTTGTCCGTTTGTTTGGGGATGGTATGCTGTACTTAAATTTAATCTAGTTCCATGCAAACAAAAGAGTTCTACCCAGAAAGCACTAATAAAAACCTTGTCCATGTCAGACACTATAGAAGCAGGCGTGCCATGCAATTTGAAGACTGTATCTAAAAAACTTGGCCACATCTATAGCAGTATAGGGATGAGATAATGCCATGAAGTGCACACATTTAGATAATCGATCCAACACTAAAAAAACGACTCATTTACCTTGAGAAATTGGCAATCCCTCAATGAAATCTCTTGCTGCTAGTGCCAACTTATGGCTCAATCTCTCGTTCCAAGTGAGAGACTAGAGCTAAGCCTAGGAGTGAGCCTGAGTCGGAGCATCTAGTCAAGAAGTGAGTGGTAGCGCGCTATAGGGTGCCTAGATAGTGAAAGGTTGCAAAGATAGTGAAAGGTTACTATAGGGCGCCTAGATAGTGCAAAGCTGGAAGCTAAGCAAAGTCACCATTGAGATATCAGTCCATTTCCTTTCTGGAATTGGTAAAGGTTGCAATAGCCCAACTGTTGCTACAATGCCACTGTCTCAGTCTTGTTCTTTTGGAATATGTCACTCTGCCATGAGAACACATCCTTCCTCATGCCTATGAAGCGGAGGAAATTGATGTTCATCAACTCACAGAGAGAGAGAGAGAGAGAGAGAGAGAGAGAGAGAGAGAGAGAGAGAGAGAGAACAATACAAGTCGCACCAATGAATCAATCGACCCCCAATTTGAATGACACGACTCAAAACTACACCCTATTGTGTTAGGACTATTGATAGAAAGAAACCATACACATAAGGAATTCCAGAAAAGGGAAATATTCTTTTGCTGGAGTAAACCAATTTAGGATTTGATTGTGAGATTTTACAAATACTTGAGCTTTTAATAGTTCAATAGGTAATAGACAACACACAAGTTTCATTTTTCATTTCTTTAAAGTTTGGTATCAGTTTTTTTTGTAAGATACTAGTGTAATGTATCGTGCTTTGATGTTTCTGCTAGCTCATTGGTATAATTGGTAGTCAGGAAGTTAATGTGTGTATGTTGTTTGTTGTTGCAGTAACGATAATTTTAGGGAAAAAAAACACAAAAATGGACTTATCTACCTATGACCACGGCACATTAGATTGAAATTAAAGATCGTAGGCAGGAGCTGCAGTTTCATACAAAATTGAGTGTACGACAAAACCACTAGAAAGTCTATAAAATAAATAAGATAATCTATTCAGGTGTATATCAACATTGCTCTACTTACCCAAGTAAAATAATGAGTTAATGACCAAAAGCTCAAAAAAAATTATGACCAAAAGCAAAAAAAAGTTCACTAAAGACGAAAACAATACCATACAGTTGTCTTTCTGGCCTAAGTGTCGTCTTATTGACTTTTTTCAATAGAGGCCCACACATTTTCATTCTTTTCGGCTTCCTCTCATTCAGACATTATTAATCTCAAAAAAATTACAACAAAAAGCTCAATAAAAAAAAGAGAGTAAAGAATACCAAAAAAAGTTTTGGACAAAAAGTTGACAAGGACGGAGCCTCATTGAGAAATCACTAGAAAAGATGGAGAGCGGGGAAAGCCTATGGGCAATCAAGCAAAAGCCAAAATAGTGGCCTCAAAGCACAAAAAATAAGAACTTTCACACCTTATGCAATGAGTGCCAAAACTTTCATACCAGACCGTAGCAAATTAGTCCCTATAATACTACAAGTAAGCCAATGCTTTGAAGGAGAAAAAACTAAGCACTACTCAATATGAAAAATGCAAATGAAAAGAAATGCAAAACATTTCACTGCTTACAGCTACCACATTATTGATTCAACTCTAAGCAATGAAAAATAAGCCCTAATCCAGTTTTTCACAACCATCTAATTTCAAGCCCACATGCACCGAACTCAAGCGCGATCCTACACCTGAAAAGAAACTAGTAATGATGAAAGCCCATTTACCTCCAATCCATGCATAGCTTTAGGCAATGGGCCGTGAAGCGAACGCTGAGAAAGGGCCTCAAAAGACAAGATGAAATTTTCATAGCTTACATAATGAGTGCAGATTGAATGACTTGACATTCAATACAAAGGATTAGATATTGTGATTAATTTGCATACGATTTCATCGATATGTGGGTAAGAAAGCATTCCTCCCCATACAAATTGAAGGTAAGCCAACGCTTCAAAGGAATCGATATCTAAAAGCATAAGATGATATGACAAATCAATATAGTCATTTGAAAATAGGTAGAAAAGAAAATAAGAAATGGAAAGAGATGCCAAACAATTCATTATGGTTTGTCCCAATACAAGGACCCATTTATAGTTTAGACTGCAAACACTAAAAGAGAAATCCAAATCAAGCAGTACTTCACCATCATCTAATTTGAAGCCCAACTACACTGAACCCAAATAATATCTTGCACCCAAAAAGAAACTAGTAAAAAAACAGAGCCTTTTTAATACATTGAAGGTTCCCCCCAACAATTAAAAACTTGAAACAACTTCTACTTAATAGTTATGTAAGGCTACATAAACAAAAGGCCCTCAAACTACCATGATCCCCCCTAATTTAACTTGTATGGGTTGACCATAGTAGAAACAAAAACTCAAACAAGGATGCAAAGTTGTTGCCCTAAGGGTTTTTCCACATAAGTCAGCATTCATAGACATCCACAATCACCATAAGTGAAAAAGTCATCAAGTACATAACTCCATTTATGAATTGGACATTTATGCATCTCACAGTTATATTTTCAGAAGACACTCCTTTAATGTAATAGGCAGTCAAGCAAAAAGCCAAAATATTGGCCTCACACGACAAAAGAAAAAAACCTACTATACCTTAAGCAATGAGTGTGAAAACATTCATACGAATCATACCTAACCGTAACACATTATTCCCTCTGATATTGCAAGTAAGCAAATGCTTCAAAGGACCAGAAACAAAGCATTAGTCAATATGGAAAATACAAAAAAAAAAAAATGCCAAACAATCCACAGTGGTTGGTATGCTTACACCGACCTAAATGTAATCCAACGAAGATTTTCACCACCATCTAATTTCAAGCCCACCTGCACCGAACCCAAAAGGATCTTGCACCCAAAAAGACTATGAAAATGGGTTCCTATCTTCATCTACATGAACGTGAATTACCATTAAATTAACTCCAACTGGTCAAAAACCCATAAAGTGCAACACATTAGAATCACTCAAAATTTCTTAAAAAATATAAATTACATGCAAAAAGAAAAAATGCACAAAGTCAACATTTCGGCAAATAAGTTTTCGACCACAAGTCACAAACCCTAATAACCTACTAAAATAAGTCCCTTCTTCCCAGAGCAAAACAGGTGAAACCAAATAAACCCTAATAAGCCACCAGAAACCCAAGTAACCAACTAGAATGAAGAGGCAGAAGAGAAGACAATAATACCGTCTTCCTCATCTTTGTCGTCGCTGACGGAGTCACCGTCAACCGGTTCTCTCTCATCCTCTTCAGCATCGAGTATCGAGTTCATCTACACGAAACGAGTGAAGAGAAAAAAAAGTGAGCGCCACAGATTTCGTAGCGAAAGTTTCAGAAATCCACATTTTCATGGAGTGAGAGTGGGGGTTTTATCTGAGATTCGGTTGTTTCCGGCCATTTTCTGGAGAGAAAATTAGGGCACAAAGAACCCAAGGATTTGTGGGCAGGTGTGATTCGAGCGAAAACCCTAAGAGATCACAGATGCTTCTGAACGAGAAGAATCAGTAATGTCGCGATTTAGAGAGAGGGATTGAGGGAATTTGTTTCGGGCGGTGCAATCCCACTCTCACCACATCCTCCACCCCATGTATAAATAGAGAACATGTACAGTGCTGCAGCAAAAACCAATAAACAGCAACACATTAAAATCACTCAAATTTGTAAATACACGCACACACACACACACACACACGAACCACCACATTACCTACATAAAGATAAAATGCACAAAATCAACATATCCCCCAATAAGTTTTCAACAAGTTGAAGAGACGGCACAACCAAGAGTATACAGTGAGAAAAACAAAACAACAAAGCAGAAGAGAAGGCCATAATACCGTCTTCCTAATCTTCGTTGTCGTTAACGACGGGGTCACCGTCGACGGGTTCTCTCTCGTCCTCTTCAGCATCGAGTTCATCTGCACGAAACGAGTGAAGAGAAAGAAAACAAAAAGTGAGCGCCACAGATTTCGTAGCGAATGTTTCGGAAATCTAAATTTTCGTGGAGTGAGAGTGGGGTTTTCACCTCCGTCGTCTTGGATTCGGATGTTTCCGGCCATTTTCTGGAGAGAAAATTGGGGCACGAAGAGCCCTAGGGTTTGTGAGCAGGTGTGTGACTCTAGAGCACAAATGCTTAACGAGAAGAATCTGTTGTCGCGATTTAGAGAGAGAGAGAGAGAGAGAGTGTGTAGTGGCCCGAATAAATGGGGCTCCGTACTGACTCCGAAGACATACCACCGAGATTCGTACCGACTCCGGAAGCATATTACCGAGCTCCGTACAGACTCCGGAAGCATATTACCGAGGGCTCCGTACCGACCCCAGAGACATACCACCGAGGGCTCCGTACCGACCACGGAGACATACCACCTAAGGCTTCGTACCGACCCCGAAGACACAGCACCGAGGGCTCCCGGGCAAGCCTCCTACGCCTAATGAGACACATCATCGAGAAGAATCCTCACGACGGGCTGACCTAGCCATGTGCTCCGTAATTGTCTTATCCGGTGTGTCATCCATGATGTCACCCGAGGCGGTTACCTGAGCGTGACCTCCACGCGCTAGCTTGGAAGCCAAGTAAACCTAGGTCTATAAATACACAGGGATACTCATCTTTAAGAGGTATGCCATTCTTCCATAACCCTAACCCTAGATCTAAACCTCTCTCCTTACATCTAACTTGATCGTCGGAGGGTCACTGGGCTTTCACAGCCCTAGTGACTTGTTGCAGGTCCAACAGCGGAGGCGCGGAGCAAATGGAGGAAGAAACCGGAATCCTTTTGCGATCAGGATCCCGACAATTGGTGGAAAACACCGGTTTTGTTGTTTGAAGCATGAAATAACACTGTTCATTGCACTGCTCATGTTCTTCTCGAGGTCTATATCCTTCCCGAGGCCTATCTCCTTCCCGAGGCCGTCGTCGCTCTTCCCGTCACGATCACCAACCCTAGCGACTTGTTGAAGGTTGAGCAGAGGACGCTCAGAGCTGTAAGGAAGGAGCAAGGAGCGGAGCCCGAGCCGACTGATCCAAATCTGAACCCCGACAGAGAGAGAGAGAGAGAGAATTGGTTTTGAACGGTGAGAGGGAATTGGTTTTGAACGGTGCTCTCTCACAACGTCGTCCTCCACTCCACGTATAAACAGCAAATTAGGAAACCTAATTACGTGAGGATTACTTGTAATTAATGATGATGCGCTCCCCCAGCCCTTTTCCTTCCCATGTGCCGTATTTACTGATGCGCTCCCCCTCTCGGCTCTCTCTCTCTCTCAATTTTTTTTGAACAGTCTCTCTCTCTCAATTTACAACGGTAATTTTTGTCTAAATTCACGGGAAAGTATACTACTCCGTATTAAATTAACAATAAAAGTTATTGAAATACACTAATGCACACGAGATGACAATAACCACCAACTACTTAATTCCATTAACTTCAGCCTCGTGAATTTTGTTAGTTTGAGCTCGTTATTTTAAATGAATTTCAAAACACAACCTTTCACGTGGTGAATTTCATTAACTTTGAGCCCGTGGATTTCATGAAACTTCAAGCTAGTAAAATTTACTGAATTTCAATATACAATAGAACATTTTTTTTCTAGGAATTTATCATATTTGAGCTCATGAATTTCACGTGCTACACACTCATGGTTTTTACGAGCTTCGAGATCATGATTTTTACTAACTCATATATTATTTTTAGAAGTATAATTTTTAGAAGCACAAATCTCGTGAATTTCACGATGTCAGACCTCATGAATTTCACGATGTCAGACCTCATGAATTTCACCATCTCTTGGTTAAGAATAACATAAGCACCATGAATCTCGTGAAATTCACAAGTTTAGACCTTGTGAATTTGCAATGCTCTTTCCCTCTAATTAATTTTCTAAAGAATGAATTTTGCAGCAGCTGAACCACAAATCGAAGTCGAAGGGCATTGAAGTATGATAATATTTTGGTACAATAATTTTTCATGACCAAACCCAAACATTCAAGATTTTATGAAACAGTTTCGACGAGTTCAAAAATTAATCTCAATTATTGTTTCTATCATATCATTCGACAACAACTATCGCATGGTATCATTCCCCATTACTTGGTATTCTTCATAATGAAAATTGTTTTTACTTTTAATTATGGTTGACATTTTTTAATTTCTTCTGTAAAATTCTATCAAAATTATGCTTATATGCTCCAAAAAACATTAAAATAAATAAATAAATAAATAGGGTGGGGCATTCGTCCCCACCCTCTACCATTGAATTTTTGTAAGTATTACTAACACATTCATTTCAATCCCAAAAATCGCTATTTATGCCTCGATAGAATATCAACCCAATGAATGAAGAAATTGAATCGATATCTCTGATTGAACCAAACTTTTCTCTCTACGTACCGCTCTTAATAAATTTTTACTCTCATTTCTCTATCTACCTATCTTCACTTATTACCCAAAAAAATTTACCTCAAAACCTAACACAAATGTGGCCTTCGTGTTTCCTTGCTTCAAGTTTATGATGTTCTTTTCGACACTTCTAATCACACTATACTATGTTTTGAATCTCAAAAAATAAAGTGCAAAAATCATTACTCTATAGTTATGGTAACGAAGCAGAAAGTATACCGGGTACATTTGTTCGAACCCAGACTTTTTATTCAAAAACATCTTGGGAAAATGATGGCCAATGACGTGTTTTGATAATTAATATCCGCCAAAGAAATTTTTAGCATTAATAAATATTCTTAATTTGTACTTGACAGGTATTAATTATCAAAACAAGTTATGGGCAGCCATTTTCCCAAACATCTTACCTAAAGCCCTGAAATTATTCGGGCCGGAGCTAAGTTTGGCCGAGCCCGAGTTTCTCAGCCGATAGCAGCCCAAGAAGACGAAAAGTCAGAAGAGATTTAACGGTCATCACTGAACTCAAATTGAGTCAACGACTACTTGTTTGTCTTCAGTCAACGGCTACATCTCTCTCTCTCTGGCAATGGCTATGGCCGCCTCTTTCTCTTTCCTCCTCTCCCTCACCTTCCTCACCACCACATCCCACTTCTCACGCGCATTCTCTCATCCCCATACCCACCTCCACCGACTACGCGCCTCCCTCAGACAATCCACCAGTCCCGCCGCGAACGACGGAGCGGTGATGCCGGAGCTGTGGTGCGTGGCGATGAACAACGCCAACAGCTCCGCTCTCCACGCCGCGCTGGACTGGGCCGCTGCCCGGGTGGCGCGGACTGCGGACCCATCCCGCAAGGCGGGCCCTGCTACGATGCCGGCGACATACTAACAATGGCGTCGTATGCCTTCAACGATTCCTTCCTTACACACGGCTTGACTGACGACAGCTGTAACTTTGGCGGCACGGCGGCCCTCACCTCTCTTAATCCCAGTATGATTTTCGGCTTTTTGAATGTGAGCTCAAAAATTATAATCCCCTTATTTTGTTAACTTAATTTAATTTAATTTTGTTTCGGTTTCTTATTTCAGGGCATGGTAGCTGCAAATTCCATCAAGGTAACTGATTAAAATTATTTCTTATGCAATATGGATAGCAGCTTGTATCTGTATAATGCATGTATGTACATTTTGTTATGTATTTATTTATTTTTTTTGCCAATATGGTAGGAGTATACATTAGCAGGCCGGAGTTAGCGGGGTGTTAGTGGGTTAGTCCACAAGAGATTCAGAGACTATCCATAGCCCTAAATCTCAAACGCCCACGACGGGGCTCGAATCCTGGCCTCCCACATGGGGAGGACAAGAGTTACTAACTGCAGGAGCCCAATGGTTTATGTACTTCATTAAGGGTGTATTTTGCATCATTATAGGAAGTCAGGGCCGGCCCAGGGTATTTGGATGCCCTAGTCCAAACGGTGAAATTGTGCCCTACATAAATTTTCTAATTTAAAAATAATAAATAGAAATACTTATCTGTATATCATTTTCGTTCATACTATTAAACATGGTAAATATTCTGGCCTTAATGGGTTGAGCAGTTGCAATAATATTCAGTGGACTCAGGTTTGAATCACAGTAGCCCCCAATTTGTGTAACAAGAAATTTTTTTTTGGCAAAAACACACTTCAATTTGTGTGGCAGAGAATTTTTATTTTTTTGGTAAAAAGACACTTCAAAAAGGTATCTTACCGGGACTTGAACCCTAGGCATCTTACGTGGAAAAACAAATACTTTACCAACGAACCACCAAAGGAATTTGTATTATATTTGCGCACAAAAAATATATATACTTATCTAGGAAGGGGTGCCCCATTTTTGGCCCAAAATATGAAGGCCCAAGGCGGCAGCCTCTTGGGCCTTCCCATTGGGCCGGCCCTGTAGGAAGTGAACATGCTCAATTTTAAATATTGAGTTTTGATTTTATGGCCATCCTCTGTTTCAAAAATTCAGAATAACCAAAAAGAACAAGAAGTATTACAAGTTTACAACCCGCTTCATTCGAAGAGAAACCGAACTTTAAGTGAGAAGTAGCAAGAAAAGGGATACGGATTCGATAACGATACAGACATGACGATAATGTCGCGATCTATGAAAAGGGTGAGAAATGGGGATGAAGAGAACTCTTCCATTTTACATTGTTCCATTTGTCACAATAATGAGAATTAGAAAGAAAAGAGTGAGAAAGGGGGATGAAGAGAACTCTCCCATATTACATTGTTCCATTTGTCACAATATGTCGCAATCTATGAAGTATGGATACCGATAAGGGATACGGATTCGATAATGATACAGACATGACGATACAAGAAAATCTAAAAAATAAGATACGGGTATGGATGGGATACGTTAGATTAGAACGTATTTTGATAATTTTCTAGCAATATATTATGCATAATCACAAACATGGTGGTAAACTGGCTGTTAAATTTTTCTTATTTTGTTTTCAAGTTTAGTTGGTTACTTACAGAGGCGGCTCTACATTGTTAGTTCCATAGTCAATTGAACACCCAAAGCAAAAAAATTTGCTTAGAATATAAGTAAAATTTTTGGACTAACCTTACTTTGAACACCCAACCCAAATATCAATAAACACCCAAACTCAAAATGTCAATGAACACCCAAGTTTAATAGTCTTGAACACCTAACCCAAAAAGAATTGAACACCCAACCGAAAATCAATTAAACACTCAATCACAACCCAATTACAGTTCATCAATCCATGTAATTCATATCTGAACACATAACGCATTGCCTCAAATACAACTCACAATCATAATGAAAAAAATTAAAAAAGAAAGAGAGAAAGAAGAATCTATAGGGGCAAGTATTGTGCTATATGCATTCTCTCCCCATCTTTATTATCGATGGTCTAAATGTGTTAATTTCACATTCATGACAATAACTACATTATTGTTTTTTGTTTAATTAGCTTATAGAATTACAGACAAAAGTTTTAAAAATATTCAACTACGTTGCAAAATTCGTATTAACTTTCTAATATTCCTTCGAATTTAAGACTACGATTAAAATCTCATCGTGTTATCCTAAAGAACAACATATTTTTTAGAAGGTCAGCCCCAACATACTCGCTACAATTTCTTTCAAAAGGATTTTAGTAGATTAATATGATGGTTAAACGTTGATACAAAATATGAGAACTCGTCTAAGACAACTGTAAAAAAAATTTACCCCTTCCATTCTTGAAACACTGTCTAGTGCGCAATATGACAACTTTCAAAAAAAACTAAATATTTTGTAAAAAAATATAATATGTATTTTTGAGTTCTCATTTTGCCTCATTTTATTTTTATTTTTAGAATAGAGGCTATATTTTTTGACCGCACTATCTATACTAATTTATGAGACTTTGTACATATATTATTAGTTAATAAATCAGTTAGTGAGTTAAGGTAATTTCTGAACACCCTACCACAAATTCCTGGAGCCGCCACTAGTTACTTACTAAATTTTTAACATCTAAAAGTTGTATACCACACATACAACACGATAAGGATATTCAATAGACTATATAGAGAAAGTAAACTATCAAAATTCTTTACTTTTCTCTACTCCTAACAATTTTACTCTTAACACTATGCAAGAAGTGCCGCAATTTTGGTTTCATAAAAGTTTGGATACGTGATCTCGATTATCCAAAAAGTATCCTATACTTAGAAAATAATTTTGATGTTGGGGTCCTTGGGGATACTTTTGGGATATGTATATAGGAGTATCGGTATCTGATACGGATACTGATACGATATAGACACGACTACCCTCTAGAAGTATCCATGTGGACTTTCCATTTTCTACACTGTTTCCATTAAAAGAACTGGCATCAATTGGTGGGAAACGAGATGGTCTACACTCTACATGTGGACTTTTAATTGTAGTGAGATTGCTCACCAAAATAGAATTCAAGAGTTATAAAACCTCATCTATATCATGATTTCAAATCCTTTTTTTTCCTTCTTCTTACATATACAAGCATGATGGTTGAGAAAACATGGTAATCTCACCAGGCTAGACACCGCAATACGTACCTACCAAGTTAACATACAGATTTACAATATTACAAATTTACATTAGAATACTGGGCGGATAGAATCACACTTGACATCTGAATAAAAGATTGTTTAATAGCAGTGGAGGCACAAATGCATGACCAGAATATGGAATACTGAAAAGTAGAAAACTATGGATGAGCACTTCCTTAAGGAATATTATGCCAAATTGTAGATTGGGATACTGAATTTTGTAACTAATTATTCAGTATTGTGCAAACTATTCAGTATCACAAGAACTTAGATGTATGATGTATCCATGTTAATGTTTGTATGGTCTGTTCCAGCTTTACAGTGAACAATGGAAGCTTTACCGGGCCATCAACAACAGAGGGAATCTACCCTGAAAATCTTGATATAAGCTGTGGCAGTTATTTTTCCGGTACATGGTATTGGCCCTTGATAACCATTCATTTTTTCTTGGCTATTACATTGTTTTTTGGGGGACAGTAAAATTCAATCCAGTTCAATTCTATGTAACCTGGAAACATTACGAAACCAAAATTTTTGTTGGAGAAGTAAAATATAAGGTTTTTGGTGTTGGTTTTGCAGACTTTAGTAGATAGATTGGATATACTGAATTATGTTCTTATATTTCAGAATGCAATCCACTTTACAAAATCAGCCATGGTTGTGTTCGTTTGCAAACCTCTGTATCTGAACATTGGCCGGTAGAAGGAAACAAATTAAAATGACCATTCAAAGTGCCAAATGAAAATTGTTCCAAGATTCCAATATTGGACATGATTTTGCTACTGTTGATAAGCAGATTGTGAATGAAGTGAAAGCCTGTGCAGTCTCATGGCAGAATTTACCCAGGTCTGTTACTAACTTGAAGCTCTGTTCCAATTGGGGAATATTAAGCTTTGTTCTGCTGGTAGCATGTAGTTAGGATTTTTTGTGTAATCCTGTTTTTGTTGCTTGTTTGTAGTTCAGCTATCAAGTGGTGTTGGTAGGATGTAGTTCTGTCCAAGGCAATCCCCTTGGCTTTTTTGGGCTCGTCCCTTTTATAAAACGGAAATTGTTCCCAAAAAAAAAAAGTGCCAAACAAAAATTCTCTGTGTTTTGTGTCATCTGCTTGTACGGTTTAGGTATACCTGTTAATTTTGGTTAGGACTTCGGAGTTTAGGTACCATTTAAGTGTTGACATACAGCGGCCAGTATTTCTTTGTCTGGTACTGTAAAAATTATAAGGGCGTTGATTTTGATATACTGATATTTAAGTAACCTCTATAAGCAGATGCTATGGGGCTCTATCGGAAACTGGGTTTTTTTTTTTTTTTTGAACAGCCTATCCGAACTGGTTTTGCTGTGTCTTCAGCGCTCAGAGTCATAACCTTGGTGTCTACGACTTCAGTGTACTTTCTAGTTAGTACTTTTAGTGCCTGCAGCCCGTTAATCATAGATTTTTGGATGAGAGCATGTTCAGTTCCGTGCTTGTTTGTTTTGTTTGTTAAACACAGATGCGAAGGGAATGAATATATAATTGTCAGTACAAAAAAAACTAGCAGCATGTTTTCTGGTTAGTTTCACGTAATCCTGATACATTAGGTTTCAATATGGGCCTACTTCAAACAAACATCAGTACTGAAAATCGCTTTTAGATACGAAAATATCATGGAGACATCATATTTGTGGTGTTTTCTTCTCTAAGAACGTAGATTTCCATATGATTAGTAACAGAGAGGGAATAACCAAGTTCTACACACTAAATTTGAGTCAAAGAGCAAAAGGGAAGAAAAATAAATAATGAAAAAAAACCACATATAGCAGATTGATCATTTCAACAACTTCAAAAGTTCCTTTGAGGTCTCATCCTGAAGACCTACACTCTTGACAAAATCTGTTCATCTGCTTTGGACTGGAGCATGCATAATAGTTCACGGTCTGAAGTGATGTGCATCTGTTGTGTTTGCAGGCACAGTTTGGAAATTACTGAGACATTTTATAAGGTTTTATGCTAGTTCACTTATTTGTCAAGTAAAATTCATCATATAGGGAGTCCATGCCCTTTTTTTTTGTGTGTCAAAAAATGGTATATATAGTGCATATGCGTGTGGCACGGCACGTCTGTCTCTATGTGTGTGTGTTTGAGAGAGAGAGAGAGAGTTCGCTTTTCGGCAATTGGTTTGCGTGTAGTTTTCCCATTTGTGGGCTCTTGTGCGGAGCTGTATTAACGATCTAAACCATTTACTTTTATAGAGAGATCATTGCAAACTTTTATCACATAAAAATCATGTTCATTGGATACTGATTAATATCTTTTGCTGAATACATTTCTTTTCAGGTAAAAATTGGATTCAATGACATTGGATCAAATTCAATTTTTTTTTTCGTTTTCCTCAAGAGAAATGTGATCTGCAAAGATACTACTCGATATCTGATGAACTTGATTTTTGGTATGATTGATATTCTCAACGAGTTCTATATGGTCATCGGTGTAGATCATCACTAGGTGAATGGCTCGTGCTAGCACGAGGAATTTCGTGCCTGTTATTCTGAAGCAACCTACTACTGAATTAGTGAACTATGCTTAGAAAAGTTGGGATATCATATGAAGCACCAATCAATTGATGCAAGTGATACAATAGCAGTTAAACTTTCCAACCGGAAAACATGACTTACCATGAAATCTACAAAAATAGTTGCCTTCACTGGTAGACAAAAGTTGCCTAAAAACAAGCATAGTAGTTTTCTTATTGCCAACATCTACATTCCCAAAAATAGTAGCACCTACTGCATCACTTGGTGCTATCCAAGATAATTACAGAAAGCTCATTCATAACAAAGCAATAAGACAACTTCAAATTAGTGGATATCATGATCAGCAACAAACTCTGCCGAATCGGTTATCACGTAATATGCCATCCAGCAGCTGAACATTTCATTCCCAGCTTTGAGCCCTCGTCACGACCGAATGCAGCCCAGCTTCAGTCGTCATCACGACCGAATACAGTCTCGCTATCTTTTAAATTTCCCTCGATCAATATTTTGGACATGACTAAGGCTACAACAAACTATAAGTAAGTCCAACACCTTAGTCAACAAATTGACCAGACACTAAAGTTCAATACTGCACACTATGAAACTACATATAAAAAAAAGGTAAAAGCCAATACTTGGAAACAATTTCGAAATAACCCGAAACTGCTTTTGAAGGTTGTTTGCCTCTCTGGAATAGATGCTTAAAATCAAGCAGATGGGGATCAATCTTTGCACGAGCTTATACTTAAAAACCAATAATATAAATCCCAGCTGACATTCAAATAACTGCATGTTTTTTACTCAACCTTAACAAATAGCTACTACAAAAATACAAACATCAAGCTTCTTCTACCCACGAGATCATACATATATTTACCACATTGAGATTTTTGTCATACTTCGAAGACCCCAATACAACTTCTGATTTCTGTCGTTTGGGAAAGGACCACAAAAACAGAGCACAAGAATATATACAGTTTTTCAGAAATAAGACGGCCTATGGATGCTTCTATTCAATACCTCCACTGCATCATATAAAACAAAGGCAATACCAATGCCACAGTTTTCAATTACTTCACCAGTACAGAGCAACTAAATTACCTTTATTAGCTTCCCATTTTCTGTTGAAAGCTTCAAGGAGACTGCATACAGGCTTTCCAAATTTTCGAGTGGCAAGTAGTGTTCCTAGAAAGTCAATGATGATAATGTCAAAGAGTTACAGAATGAAGTGGAGCACGCAAAAACTATCAATCTATTAGAGCATCTCCAACCAAGATGTCAAAGTCAGGGATGTCAAGGTTTCCTATAAGGCTTATTTGCAATATAGCATGTTAAAAACTGGCATACTTAAAATGTGCACTCCCACCATTATACCCAATATTTAATTTAACCATTCTTTTACCTGAAGGAACCAAAGCTGCATCTGTCCATGATCAACAACAACAGTAGATAAGAGCTACAAAAAAAACAAGTGTACAATATTCAGTTCTTTTCTAAGAAAAATCATACACAAATAGTTCGAGAGATTACAAGGATAGTGAAGAGGTTCACTCAATGCATTGCCACACCAGCAGTTGTCCTTCGGCCTCCAACAGTGATGACATAGTAAAACTCCCATTGGTACTTGCATGAGACAGATGCCTTTCATAACCCCAACGGATGAAGGGAACACGAATCAGCATAAACTGCAACATAAGGAAATAAATCAATAATCCAATAGAGTTTGGTAATCTACACAACGATTGCAAAACTTTTAAAAAAAAAAAAATGCATGTGCACGAGAAGTGAGTCACGACCAAACAAATATGAATATATAGTTACTAAACCTAAAGTTCTGTTCTTCTAATTCCAACCATAATCTTATAATTCCAAAGATGCACGACTTATTCAAGGAAAGAAATACTGTATTAGTGAATTCGAGGCGGGAAACATCGATTTCAATATCACACGCACCTAAGAGATCCCATTTCCAGTTGATTCTGTGAGGGCTTTATCAACAATATCTTTTAGATAGATAATCTTAGACTCTCTCATGACAACATTGCAAGTTAGCACCACCTTTGATTTGCAATCTATGATCCTTTGGGCAAGAGACTTTACAAAGAATCTGGCAAAAACAACGCGAACAAGCAGAATACATGATTGTCATCATTCAATTCCAAATGTTTGCTAGATACATAAAAATGTAAGGATCAGGACAAGGGCAAGGCGTATTTACAAAATCAAGTGGACATTCTGACAAATCTTAGTTCACCATAACTAACAGCAAGGCTCTTTTCCCTGTTTCATGCAAATTAGGCTAAACATTGCATCTGGCAAGTAACATTGTCATGTATGCTTCGAATATCTAGGTCATGCATCAGATTTTTTTTTTTTTAACAGAAAACATTTTAAGGTTTAGTAAAATTTAGCAACTTATCAACGTGAGGTTGCAATCGCTAACTGGAACACACACAAACTTCAACTACTCTGTACAACATACATACACAAGCAGTATTACATTATTGGCTTGCAGATGTCGCATATATTATTTAAATGGCTGAGTAACAAATTGGAACATGAAACAACCACCAATGCGAGTGAAGCAAAGCAATAAAAACAGAATCACATTTAACATAAGTTTTTTTTTATCACAGTAGAATAAGGCAAGTCATATGTTCTCGCAAAGCAAAAAATTAGCACGGGAATTCTAACGAGCACCGAAAGCAGATCAAAAAAAAAAAAGCATCAGCAAAAAAAGTACTGCACGTACATGAATAATACTCAATAAACGCACAAGCCTGGCATGAAATTTTCGATTGCAAAGCTCTGAACCCACAACAAAACCGGCCCAGCCACAGCGCTGCAATAAATAACATGAATATCGCAAACATGGTGGAAGTTGAATAATGAAAAATAATCAAGAGGCAAATAATCACCCCAACACTACCTAAACCTTGGATCGTTAATAATAAACAGCAAGAATGACCTTCTTACAGGTAGATAGGTCAAACAAAACAACAATCAAACCACAAAGAAAAACCAAAATTGGAAAACCCACCCAAGTTAGAGCCAAACTTTGGTAGGAGGAGCACGAGCCGTCGATTGCAGCGCCTTACGGAGCAAAGAATTGAGTCGAGGAGCAGCGCACAAATCTGAGACGGGAATCTCTACCTTGCACAACCCCCAAACGCTCGCATCCACTTCTTTCTGAACTGAGATATTGAAACAGCCTACCAAAATCAGTAGGCATAACTACAAGGTAAGAGATCTGAGATCATATGTATGAGAATACGCAAAACAGAAAAAGTACGTATCATGGTTCTTACTGGGATTTTGTCCGCCATCGTTATCTTTTGCACCAGAAGTTCCTGCAGGAAATTAAGATGCTCATCACGATCTGCTCTTTCCATTCCTGAAATCTCTCCAAGCCTGGATCTTCTCTGATTCAAGAACAGTGGCAGTGGAGGATTTCTTTCATGAGAGAGAAATACAACGTATTTTGGGGGAGGGAGAGAGAGAGAGAGAGAGAGAGAGAGAGAGAGAGAGAGAGAGAGAGAGAGAGTTCTCCGAAGAAGCAATGGCGCGTCGGTAGTCTCGCAGGGAGAGAGAGGGGAAAGTAAAGTGGAAGTAATCTGATAAAAGGGAATTCTCTCGAATGCCCCCTGGTCCCACAGAAAAATACTCGGACACAAACACGCCAACGCACAGGTTAAATGAAAAGACGAGATTACCCAAACAAGCAACTCTACCTGGCATTCAATTGAGGGATAAAATTGGAAAAATTGGGTAAAAGTTGCCAACCCATCCAATTTGATTCACTTCTCTTAGTTTTAAGAGATAAGAGATAGGTGATTGGCTCGTACCAGTACGAGAAGTTTCATGCCTGGTTTCTAAATTTAAGCTGTTTATGGTAAAATATGGTTTGGAGATAGTTTGCATATATTTACTTGTCTTTATAAGTCATAGTTAATTTAGTTCCATAAAGGAGAGAATGCAAGAGCCTAAAAGCAAATCATGCAAATGAAAAGATTTGTTTTTAAAGTTCCAATATAGTGAGGATAGAACAATAGACACGGTCCCAAATCAAATACACAAAGATTTGCTCCAATGTCTATTGTTTTAAGATTTGAGAAAATGATTGATTGGCAGATCTACTCCTCGTGTTTGTTTTTCAAAACAGAAACCAATTTTATGGTTTTTTTAGAGCTAAGTCAGAAGCAGTCTTCGTTGCTTTCTACTACAAGTATGCAATACTATAATCTATGCATTGTGAAATATGTTTGTAAAGAACAAGACCATCACTTTACACATATTGACTGAAATTTCATCAAAATAAACAGAAAGCAGCAAATGCTACACACAAGTTAAAGCTGTCTATACTGTCTTTTACTATCGTCACCTATGTCAGCAATACCAAACGTCCATAACCATTCAAATATTCTTTCACTATCTTCTATTGCATCAAACACCACAACCCTGACTTCATGGTTTGCCAGCATTGCAACAAAGATAAAATCTGTCTATTCAAGCTGTAAGGCTTCAATAAAGTCATAAAAGACGGGATAGTTAAGAGACATATTATTATAAGGAATGGCCCAGGTTTGGTTGTCCATTCTAATTGAAATCTCATCCAAGTTTAAATTCTCAAGAACCAGAGACAGTTTTCTAAGAAATTCCTGCATGGTAGCTTAAATTAGTAACTAAGAAATAAAACATAACTAATTTATCAATGTCCAATATTCAAGTAACACATTTACAAATTCTGTAAATTCAGACCTTGCCATTAAAGATTTCTGATCCACACATGTATCCAAATTTGATTAGAGTCATTAGACTATATTGATGGTCAAATGTAGAAGATAAAAGTGAAGAATGTTACCTTTGCATTAGCATCCCCAATCAACTTTTTAAGAACTTGATGACCTGGATCTTGATTTCCAATTCAGCGAAACATATCTTGAACAACAGAAATGTTGAACACAGAACAGAAAAAATCAAGGATCAGAAGACAACATAGATTATAGGAGATACACTGGTAAGTTGAGTCCTTTCAGATTTCAAAGTTTAGCCTGAGGAGTCATGTTTTGATGTTGGAAATTTTCAGCAAAGTATTGAGTAGTTCTACCATCTGCAGTCATGCTTCTTTCTCACAGCCCAAAAACTGGGTGTCCAATTTTGTTAGATGTAGGACATGAAGAAAAAGGTTTGGCAGATTGCTCGCTAGGTGATGTTTGGATCACAGAATTGTTGAGGCAGAAAAGGGAAAAGAAAATTTCGATGGCAATTTCTTTAAATGAGGAATCAAGCATATGATTCTTTTCCTTATGAATCAAGCACTGGAATTTTTTACGGTTTTGCAAACCTTTTTTTCTTTTTCCTACGGGCTGGTCGAAAACTTCAGTTGCATATTTCATTCTTGTATCCATAGCTCAAAAGCATTGATTCGAAGATTTATGTTGGGTGTAAGCTATTACAAACTCGATCAGAAGCAAAGAACTCATTCTCTCCTAAGTCCTAATTAAACAGAGTATCAAAAAGACTTTCTTTTCGACCAGAATTTCACTTTCTTTAGATCTGTTATATCTCAGGGTTTCGATTCCTTAAGCACTGAAAATTCAGCATACTAACTACAAACACAAAACAGAAAAAGTAATGACCTCTATAACTATGAGAAGCGTTCTCTTACTTACTGTCGGAGCTCCAACAAGCAAACACGACTCAACAGTCCTACAAGAACGAAATAAGAAACAGGAAAAGAATCAGGAATTACTAAACAGTTCCCGCAAGACTATCAAATATTACAAGGCAAAAAATTTTACAATCCTTATTATGGTGTACCATTTACATATCACTCGATAGAACTAAAACAAAGAAATATCACCAAAAACTACCTATCGAACTTGAATAATCTTGTAACTCATACCAATGACAAGGCAAAAAATTTTACAATCCTTATTATGGTCCACCATTTATACACGATTATTCACATAATAGACATCTATAATCAGTTTTCATGGTCCTATGAATTTCATCACATAAACTCTTAGGGTAACAAATCTTTTGCAAGAGTATGTAAACCATTTTCTAAGCCCATCCAGCAGACCAGAAAAAGCATTGTTATCATCTAACAAGAAAATTAACTTTTCGAAAGATTTTTTGGGAAACAAAAGTAGAACCGAACATAAATACAAGAAGATTTCTTGGTAGCAATATATCTGACGTTCTTTTCAAGGTGCTTAGCACAAGAAGATACCTTCACAGTTTGAGAAGCCACATAAATACAATAAATAAGCAAGGACAATGTGTAATGTGCATGTCAAAAAGGATAGATTTTTTCCCTCTTTGCCGATGTTCATGAAGAAAACTTCAATATTCATCCATATCATTATGGCCTTCTATATCACATACAAAGCTTCTTAAGAAACTTATCGTTTTTTTTATTAGTGTCCCATTGGTTCTAACGTATAAGGGTGCAGACGAAAACAATAATAGCCCACAAACATCAATTTCGTATGAAGAATACATCATGCAAATAGGTCTGAGTAATGGTCTTCCTGCAACCCCTGATCTCCCATAATAGAGAAAAAGAAAGGTACTAACAACAAAAAAACTGAAACCAGACAAATAACAAACAAAAAGCAAGCAAACAAAAGATAAAGAAAGATTTGCAAAGTAATCTCTTCGTAAAAGTGATGCCATTAACATCAAAAGTTTAATATAGGTTTAGGTCCATCTTGGACAAGTGTTTCCTTTAATAGCAGAGTGAAAATAAGTCGAATAAATTATGATACCAGTATTGATCAAACTACCACGATTGAACATGTCCTGGGATGTCAAGTTCAGCCAATACATTAATACTTCATCTCTGAGCATAACTGCAGAAAAGAATTTGTTGGAGGAAAGATCAGGAATGATCTTAGAAGAAAAAAAGTCAATACAGCACAAGTTAGGGATCATATATCCATTTAGCCTGCAAAAGAAGGTGGAAATCACTTGCCTCACAACCTCAGTAGCATCAGCCATTGGGGGGTGGTAAAGCAAGTAGAGCCAGATGAAATTACAACTTTGACATATCGGGAATCTCAAAAACAAAATTTCAACAGTTAGAACAAGATCTTCATATTTAACTATTCACAACAAAATATTTTCCATATTTCCTTGAAGCAAGAACAAAAACAGAATAAGAACTTAAAGAATTAAACAATACCACATCCGTTCAAATCAAGTTCTGAAATCTCACTCAAAATACCAGCAATGGCCAACACCTGTGAAAAGTAAAGCACAAATGATGGTTAAATTATACACATTGGCAAACCAAAAGATACAAAAATCTAAGACAAAAAATTGACACGAATTCAAAGAATCAAATAAACACCAACAGTACCATAGCGCACAAATGCATTGCGCACGAATTCAAAGAATCTAAGGCGGAAGCAATAGCCGAATAAAAAGTACGAGAACCATTTGTCGGTGAATTCATGGCTCTCTCTCTCTCTCTCTCTCTCTCTCTCTCTCTCTCTCTCTCTTAAGAGGGGAACTGAAATGCAGTGAAGATGATTGAGAACGCGTAACGAATTGCACCAATTTATAGGGCAATCATATTGACTGAGTGGCTTTAGGTATAGGTTTTGCAAGGTCAGTATTTTACTGGTACATTGCACCGTGTAGCTAAAGTTCAAATAGTGTTTTCTTTTCTTTTCTTTTTTGTTTTTTTTTTTGAAAAGTAGTTCAAATAGTCTTATAGCTGGAGTACGACTTGTTCATCTTTGGCTGCCTTCAAATATTTGTCTTTATAAAATTGGATCGAGAAAATCTCAGGGAATTTAGTAACGTATGGACAGTTAAATAAGTGAGAAGTTTTTGGGTGCTGGGCAGGTACAATGTGGTACTGGATCGCCATCCAAACGGTCCAAGGAAAAATCAATCACAGCTTTTTTCTTCAACAGTATTTATGGGGTTTATGGTTTTCATTATAGCTACTAATGATGGAGTCATCACATACACAGATACATATATGTGCAAACATAAACAGTTTAGAGATTAGGAACACACACAACCATAGCAACCCAAAATTGTAACCCAACAAGAGCAAATCTGAAATGAAATCAACTCGGTGCCCAATATTTGCCCAAAAATTGCGAAAGAAAGAGAAAGCGAGAAAAAAAAGACAGATAGGGACGATGCAGATGAAAGAGAGAGAACATGCGCATGATAATGGCTGTGTTGTGCAATGTAAAGAAAATACAGCATGACTATAGTATTAAGACGGGTTAGGTGACTGGGAAATCAAGAGTCAAACTGGCCAAAATGACAGTTGATTGTTTGGTTGTCTCCATTGTCAAATTGCCAGGGCATTTGAATACTACGAGGAGAATTCCCAGCGCAATTTTCTCAGTTTGATAACAGATAGTATGAATGTTATTGTAGGATAATTTTGGAAAGTGGCAAATCTTCAAAGCTTCATTTTGAAGCAAACTCCAAATGGGTATTCCCTTAACCTAGTAGTTCGATGTATGTCGCCAAGTCAAAGAGTCCCACTGGAAAGCATCCATGGGACGATAGTTGAATCTTTTATTAGTATTGTCAATTGGACTTTCTACCGGGAATTTCACATCTCAACAAATCGATTCAAATGTGTAACTGAAATTCATACGATGATACTTGACGCCAAGTTGAACACAAAAGAGTAGCTCTCTCATGTAAAAACAACCACAACCACCCAAAAAGTTAAATTCAGAATTCACAAATTCAAATGCATACACAACCAAATCAAAAATAAGAGAATGGCAAACACTCAATATAACCGAAAACTTAAGCAGTTGAAATAGCTACTTTGATTATTGTGCTTTCAAATGAATCTTTATCATCAATTTTTTATATTGTATGCACGATCTTCCTGTTGGAAAAATCTTGTATTTTTCTAACCATGCAAAGAAAACCATTCAAACATTTCAACAAACATGCAAAGTGCTACTGCTACATAACTACATTCACTTTGTAGAAAAGAGATAGCAAAAGCTTCTTGTGGGAAGAATCTTGTATTTTACTGACCATGCAAAGAAAACCATTCAAACATTTCATCAAATATGCAAAGTGCTACTGCTATATAACTACATTCACTTTGTAGAAAAGAGATAGCAAAAGTGGAATAGAGCTGGTCTAATACTATTTTGCATTCTCATTCACCTCTTCTTCTTTTTTTAATCTTTATCGGCCAAATCGCCCGCCAGTGGACTCCAAACCAACCTTCTTAAAACACCAGCATGGTGAACTACACTTGATGTCGTTCCAGAAAGCACATCACCATCGGAAACATGATTAGGGGGAAACATTCGCTGAACTACGTAGAACCGTTCAATCAACTGAGTACCAGAAATCACAGATAATAGACTATCTATACCATTCACCATAGCTACCAAATTGGCTGAAAATCCCCAATTCCAGCTAACCCTAACCCTAATTCGAATTCCAAACAATTGAATGAACAAGTTCTAAGCAATCGATTTCAATTTATACACAACCCTAATCTGACAAAAATCGGAACAATGGAGAGAGAGAGAGAGAGAGAGAGAGAGAGAGAGCGAAAAGAGAGACCTTGTCGGCAGAGGGAAGGCACTAACGGAGGTGGCGGTTGCCGGGGTCGCAGTCGCGGTTGTGGTGGTCCGGTCGGCGGTGGCGGACGCACCCAAATCCGATTACCCGAAGCTCTCAGAACCACACCATGATCGCGAACACCAGCTGAATCCGATGAGGATGAGAGAGAGAACCTGCACATGATAATGGCTGTGATTGTGGCCGGAGATTTGAACTACGGTGGAATGGAGTCGCCGTACATCAATCTGGAGAGAGAGAGAGAGAGAGAGAGAGAGAGAGAGAGAGAGCTCTTCGATTCTAGAACCGTCTACGCTCAAGAGAGAGTAAGAGAGGAAAAGGCAAAACATTCTGTAGACTGCAGGCCTGGAGGACGTCAGCGTATAATTATTCGCATGACCTAAAAAGACGAAATTGCCCTGGAGGGCATAACCAGAAGCTATCCAATCGGGGGACATAATTGGAAAAATCGGACAAAAAATGCCAACCCATCCAATTTGTTTCAATTTTCTTAGTTTTAAAGCTTAGAAAATGAACCCAACACATGCTCAGGTGTTGGGTTGCTCCAACTCATCAAAGAACTCTCCCTTAATTTTTTTTTGTCTTATGGCAAAAAGACAATTCGGTTCTCTTGAAGATACCATTCATTAGGGAGAAATGACTTGTAATACCTTATAGAAAACCTAGTGCTAAATACCAAAAATCCCATTTAATAGGAGAAACTAGCCCTTTTTTTTCTCTTCTTTTTCCCCCTTTTTTGAAAGGGAGAACTCTAAGTTGTCATTCATGGTAAATATGACCAGAATGAGAGCAAATCTCATTTTGGAAATTCACCAGAAACCTCTCTCTCAGTAGTTCAAAGCCTTCAAAGATCAACAACTGCTTGGAATTCAACTTTTCAAACTTAAAATGTGGAACATGCACATGAGGTCAACGATTGAAAAGCAAAGGCTAAAATTAGAGAAGTTTTTGGGTTCCGGGCTGATATCACAGACACGTGATATACTGTTGGCGATCCCAGCCATCCAAACGTGTTTTGGACGGTCTGGATTTTAGAAAGAGAAAAAAAAGGAGAGAGTGGTCGTGTGAGGGGAGAGAAAGAGGTAATAAGTTCGGACCGTTCAAAATACGTTTGGACGACTGGAGTCACCGACGGATACCCGCTCGGCACCCAAAAATTTATCCTCAAATTAGCTTCTGCACATGGAGCTTTAGTTCACCTGCCCCTATCATGTATTCACAATCACACTCACCTTAGGTAGCCAAATACCTAAAGTCTTTCCTTATGACAATATGACTGGTAAACAAATACAATTCCTAACGTACAGAATCTCAGGCTTTGAACAATATAATCATAGGCCGAACCAAACCGTCTCCGAATAAATCCCCTCACCGGCCGGCGACTCGATCGAGTCGATAATTTCATCTATGTTTCTCGTGTAATTATAACAAGCAAATACAAAAGTCATATAGAAATTGAGAGAAGGAACAATGGTAGCTGCCTCGGTAACTGATTAATGAAACTCTTTCTACCCAAAATCACTGTCTCTCAATATCTTCTTCCAGTCCACTAGATTGAGTTCGTGGGGACGACCTTTCCCTGCTAAGAATCCTCCGAAAAGAACTCAACCTTGAGATCGATCCGTTCACTTTGGCCGAGGATTGTGTTGGTTGTATCCCACCATCTGATGACGTCCCTTCCACGCTTCCCAATGTGGAGTTGGCACCCTCTGGAGGCGGAGCAACGGGTGGTGCAGTAGGTGGAGCGCCACCGCCTTCTAGCGGCAGTTCAGGGAGCTCCGGCACCACCCTCGGCTCCGCCTCTGTCCGACAAATGGGACATGTCGATTGGGAACCAAGCCACTTATCAATGCACTCCGCGTGGAAAGTGTGCTTGCAGTTTGGCAGAAGCCTAGCCATTTCATCGTCTTCTAACATGCTCAGACAAACCGCACACTCTGCTTCCCCTTCTCTCTCATCGCCGGTTTCCGTTCTCTTGAAGGAGAAAACCGGCAGAGAGGCGATGACGACCGGGTCGAGCCCTGTCTTGGGCGGCTCCACCTGAGAAACCATCAGCCCCAGCCGAATCGCGGCTCTCCGGCGGGCCTGGCGACGGAGGACGTATCTCGCGTATATGTGGAGCACGATGACCACCACAACCACAACGGATAGCGAAATGATTGCTGTGAGCATGATCTTGTTGTTCAAATCATATTGGCTCCTTCTACGATGTTCGGACAACGGGAATCGATAGTTAGAGCCGGGTGGAGGAATACGTCGTGGGCGCTTATCGCAGTCGTCGTGGTCCTCGGACGGCATGGCGGCGTGTGGCGGAGGAGTGGGTGGCGTTGTTTTGGTTTGGGTGTTATTGCAATATGTTGAGGGGGAATGGAACGATTCCTCTTATAAATTGTTAGTGTCTACATATAGGTGTAAGATGTTGTAATGGTCTTATTTGCCTTCATTTGTTGTGTGGGGGACTTGTGATGTACGTTAGGTGTTGGGGTTTTTTTCCAAGGGATGGAAAAGGGAAACAAATTACTAGTCAAAATGACTCCCCAGTTTTGAAGAGGTTGACTGTTGAATGATGACTTTCCTCGTTCCAAATTTCCCTCTTTAGGGTGAAGTATCTGCTCCATCAGAAAAAGGCAACGACTAATTGTCCAAGTTTATGGGTCGTTTAAGACTAGCATAAAAGATTATTCACGGAGTCCGACTGTAGAGCTTTTTGAACTTATTTTTCACTTCAAGAGCTAATGAAATTTTGTGACAAATATACTGACACAATTTATGTGGCCGGGCTGCAAATGAACCGAGCTGTTCACGAGCTCAGCTCGGTTCATTCAGTAAACGACCCAAACTCGAGCTTGAGTTTTCGGCTCTCTAAGGGAGATTGAGCTCGATTAAAGAGACTCATTTAGTAAATGACAAGCTGGACTCGTTAAGACTCGAGTTCAAGATTTTAGCTCGTTTAGTAAACGAGCCGAGCTCGAGCTCAACAAAGCTTAGCTCGGCTCGTTTGCAACCCTACCACCATGTATACTTCCAAAATTCCATTCCAGAGGTCAAGGTCAATCTTTGCCAAAAAGAAAGATTGATTATTGGTTCTCCTTAATGGGAGTTATTTGTTTCTTAATTAATGGTTGGAGATGCTACATACATTACATTGTTATACTATATTTCATGTGGGGTTTACTCTAGGTCTCACGAAAATTTAAAAAAATACCCATAAATTTTAAAATATTGTTTTATGCGGCTCTGTAAAAAAAATCAATTTCAACGAATATCGGTACGTATTATTTCTGGATCGTAGGGGCGAAACTGTGCTATTGAATAGTTTGCCCCTACGGATCAAAAAATAATACTTACTGATATTCGTTGGAGTTGATTTTTCATAGGTTCCCATAAAATAATGTTTTAAAATTTATGGGTATTTTTTGAATTTTTGTGGGATCCAATGTGAGCTCCACATAAAATGTAGTGTATCATGCAGTGGAACAATGTAGTGTACCTATCTTTAGTGTTTTTTTACTAGGCTTGGTCCGATTGTGGACTTCCCATTTGGTGCAATTCAGATATTTGTATTCTACGATGTTTATGATAATAGAAAAAAAATTATGTGATATTACGAAGCAAAAACTAGGCTCCAAAAAGTATGGTACACACACGCCTATAATAATTGAGTAGTAGATATTACTACCGTCTACAGAAATGTTTTATAATACTCTGATTGGCAATGGACGAACTAGATTAGTATTGCCCTTGCGACAAGACCCTTGATTAGTTAGTTAAGACTTCGAGTCTGAACACCTAACGCTTACTATATACTATATTTTTCATAAAATATTGATGACAATTAATCCAATACTAAAAGATTTGTGCTTATTAATTATTATTTTTAGTATAAGCGGTAGAAGATTACAAGTATATGAAGTACATGACACGGGACATATATAAAGTCACAATCATATACTAGCCCAACCCAAAGCTCATTAAGAGAATAAATAACTGAAAAAGTAACCCACATTCATCAATCTCTTGATCAAAGTGTATCAGAGTGACCAACTGAGCCAACTACAATTGGTTTAATACTCAATTATTAATTCACCACTGAGTGTAGCTATATAACATAACAGGTGTCATCCTTGTTGGCTAAGCAATTCCTAATAAGTGCCATGTTAGAGAATTTTGTGTGTGTGTACGTGTGTAATTCACCACTGAGTGTAGCTATATAACATAACAGGTCTCATTCTTGTTGGCTAAGCAATTCCTAATAAGTGTCGTGTTAGAGAATTGTGTGTGTGTGTGTGTGTGTGTGTGTGTGTGTGTGTGTGTGTGTGGTGTTGTTTTTGGTTCCGGTCGCCCACCATTTAGCTAATCTTGGCTTAGAGAATTGTTTTTTTTTTGGGGGGGGGGGGGGTTGTGTGTTTTGGTTCCTGTCCCCCATCATTTAGCTAATCTTGCCTTAGAGAATTGTGTGTGTGTGTGGGTGGTGTGGGGGGGTTTGTGTTTTTGGTTCCTGTCCCCCACCATTTAGCTAATCTTGGCTCCCACCATTTAGCTTATCTTGCCTTACTGAATTAGAACTTCGGGCCCTGTTTCTTATTGATAACATCCAACTCTATTGGCAGGGAAAAAAAAGAAGGGAAAATGACGACCAAGGACGTGTTTTGATAATTAATATCCGTCAAGGACATGCTGAGAACATTTGTTAATGCTAAAAATGTCCTTGGCGGATATTAATTATCAAAACACGTCATTAGCTGTCATTTTTCCAAAAAATATTGATGCCATGATCATTCTGGTCTAGGGTGTACGTTAGCCCTTATCAGGCCCACTCGGAGTCTTATTATTTGATTTAAATTGTTCATTTCCTTCTTTTCATCGAGCAAGTAACTAAGGCAAAAATTCAAGTTAATCGAAAATAGAAGTTCTATGATTGGAACACAAGTATCTTAAAAAAAAAAAAACCTCAACTTCAATGAATTGCTGCATTAAAACTTTGAGATAAATGTGCTCCAATTATATAGCTGCATCTCAAAAAATTTCGCATGAATTACCAACTCGATAAGACAAGAATATGAACGATTGAGATCGATCAAAGAAGAAGCCCAAGGTGGGCCCAATAGAGGGCAGTTGCCCTCATGCTTAGCGTGTTCAAACTTCAATGCAATATCTGGTTTCCGTTTCTAAAAACAAGTACGAACACAAATTGGATTCAAACTTTACAATTCAATGTATCCTTTTCTTAGTTAATTTTGGGTAAACTTTTGAAATGCTCCCTCTTGTTTCAACCAAGTCTTAGTTTTTGTCCCCCTAATAATAACAATTGCAACGCTTTTAACCCTGAAGTTTGGTTGACGTACCCATTAGATTCAATAGATAACATTTGCTCCCGATAGAAAAGTGCCCAAGGAAGGGCAGTTTCAACATTTGAGGACCTCTTCCCATGTCTATCTATTCAACTCCTTAACCGAACTCGATCAAATAAGTTCATAAACGCGGAAGTATATTCAAAATTTCTTATTCTGGTAATATATGTGCAGTAACTTTCACTATCTTATTAGTTGTATTCTAGTGCTTGAGTTTGAGCTCGAACATGGCTCGTTTATATTAATTTGATTTGGCCCAAGTTGAGCTCGTGTTTTCCAAACACTAAAGAAACGTGGCTAAAAACTCGAGTACGTACTTCAACTAGTTTTGAACGAACCGAGGTTGAGACTTAGCACTTCAAAGCTCAACTCTACTTTGCCTTGTTTGCAAGCCTACTGCGATGTCTTTCGTACTTTCTCTCCAAATTCTGGAATTATATGTGTCTCTCTCAACAAATCCTTTCAGTAAATAAACCAAGCATCGATGCCATGGGAAGTATCGTAAAATAAACTGAACAACAAAATAAATTTACTTGTAGCTCCTTGAAAGTAAATTGAGATAACAGAAAAAACAAATTTCTTTTTAGTGTTTGAACATTTTCAAACGTTAAGAATGGTTTGTGTGGTCGAGTATGGTAGCGTGATTGTGGGGGTTTCTAGGAAAACGTTAGTCCGTTTACCAGGAAAAAAAATGGTCTCGGGAGAGAGACAGGTCAACAAATAAGACTTTTGTGCTAAAATGGCTTACATATTTGTCAATGTTCTCATTTAATTTAAGGTCTTTTTGTCCAAAACAATGACCACACCATTTGACTTTTACCATGAACCCACATTGACAAATACGTAAATATAAAATGTGTGTATAAATTAGGAGCATAAAGAGGGGTAGTGTAAGTGCATCTTGTCCCGAGCCAATAAACTCGGGTATAAGGTGGGTCAGGTTAGCCTCGCCGATCCTGTGATTGGTGTTACGCCGGGGACACCCAGAAATATACAACACACATGCACGCATGCAAACGAAAATGGGGGACCCTGCTCCCTTAGGAGACGGTGTGGGTGTTGGTTCCATCCAAATTGTTCATGCTTGGCAAAAGACGACCTAGATGGTCTCAGCTGTCCAGCCGAGGTGAAATCTGACCCGTCCATTGCCGAGGATGAACGGCTCGGATGGGGTCAACAAACATAATGGACAACAGGATCCCTGGGTTTGGGAGGTGCATGGCAGTTGTGAACACACTAATTGGGTTTGGCCCCCAGTAATCCATTGCCAGCCAGATCGATCCAATCAAACCCAACTTTCAACCATTGGTACATGTGATTGCTTCGATTGTATTAGGTGCTCTAGAGACTAATTGGATGTATTAGGTAATACTTATTGGTGGCAAATGGGCGGGTTTGGATAAAAATGAGTAAGTTGCAAGTGAGTTGGGCCTTTAATAGGTCATTGACCCATTAATTATGAGTTTAATTACACATATCCAACTCGATCAATTTATTTAAAAGCAAATCCGACCCACCTATTAGCCCAATTACATACTATATACTAAAATTTAAAATGACTAAAATATCAATGTACACTAAAATGACTATATTACCCCTGTAAATTTAAATGACTAAAATGACCATACTATCCCTCTACTACTAAATACCAAATTACCCCCGTACACTTAATTTTTTCGATACATAGCGGGAGTAGTATGTTGCTAGCTACTGTAAATTTTTTAGAACGCCTAAAGCAACTATATAGGAAGCAAGCTAAAAATTGAATAAAAACGATTCTTGTGAACTTTTTTGTCCATAATTTTTTTCGTTATTTTTTATTTTTCGTAACTGTTTGTTTGGATTCACTATAAGAAAAATTCAATTGGGTGACGAATGAAAATCGTCACAAATTATATGTTTTTCGTCGCAAATAATATAGGTGGCGAAAAAAAATTTGTCGATTAAAGGTTGTCGAGGATTCCTACCTAGTGACGAAATCTATTTTTCGTCACCTATAGTGCTTTTTGATGACAAAATATTTTGTCACCAAAAAATGAATAATTGGTGACGAAATTTTTTTCCTCGCTTATTGGGCTTTTTGATGGCAAAATTTTTTGTCATCAATTATTCCTTTTAGCGACGAAAAAATTCGTCACCAATGTGACACATCGGTGACAAAAATTTTTGTTGCAAAAAATGTTTTCATATGGGAAAAAAAATCATTCTTTCTTGCTCCTGCTAGGTTTCGAACCCGAGTCTATTGAGTTTATCGCGCAAGTTCCAACCAACTGCACCACACACACTTTTCAGTAAACATTTGAAATATCTAATATATAACACATATGTTTAATATGAAAATATATTTCGAATGTAATTTTGAACATTTAAACATTAAAATTAGCAAATTTGATAAACATGAAAGTTACAGGCAATTGAGTTATTGTTCAAACCCAATTTGAATTATCTCAATCGGAGTTTTTAGTAAAAAGTTATGTCCGAAATACATTTAGTGACAAAACGCAATTCATAAATTTCGTCACGAAAGGTGCCCATTTGACGACGAAATATATTTTTCGTCGCTGAAAGTGTTAAAATGGTGACGAAATTATATTTCGTCACCAAAGTTAAGCATTTGGTGACGAAATAAATATTTCGTTACTAAATTGCTCTCATTTGGCGACGAAACAAATTTTTTGTCACCAAATGATTATCTTTGGCGACGAAAAATAATTTCGTCACCTTTTTTAAGCTTTTGGCAACAAAAAATGTATTTCGTCACCAAATGGGTACCTTTGGTGACGAAAATATTTTTTTCGTCGCTAAACAGGTATAATTGGTGACGAAATTATTCACAGAAGTTATCAAAATAGTAACGAAATTAAATTCCGTCGCCACTTTTTCGTCATCAATTTTAATTTTTCTTGTAGTGATTTTTGTGTTTTTAGGATTAATTATTTATCTTGAAGAGAAAAATCGAAAATGTATAAAATTATGGACCAATGTTGAAAATATTTAATAACTGAGAGAGAGAGAGAGAGAGAGAGAGAGAGAGAAGTGTATGTGTGTGTGTGTGTGTGTGTGTGTGTGTGTGTTGGGGGGGTGTGGTGGGGTGTCAAAGCATGAAAGAGAGGACAGTCATTTAGCTTGGGTGGTTTTTTAGTTGGCCTATTCCTATTGGGTCATTTACCCTGACCTAACTGAGACCCAATTAAAACCCATTAGTCTACAACACATGCACGTAACGGTCATGTTCAAAAAATTTATACAAATTTCACAAAACAAACATAAAAGTAAAATCCTAATGAGTTATTTAATCTGGTTGGCTTGCAAAAAAAAAAACTTTAACAGGGAGTATTACTTTTGACAACCGACTAAGTCATAAAATTATCTTAATTTACGACGCTTTTGAAGGAGATTCTATATTTGTAGGGCCCCTATTTCTATTGTTGCTATTTTGCATAACACAGATGAGAGAGAGAGAGAGAGAGAGAGAGAGATGAGAAGAAGAAGAAGAAGAAGATCCCAATTCAGTGGCGAGAGAGGTCGAGAGTGAGGGAGGAGATTGGGGATTTTGATCTCATCAATTGATGAAGGGTTTTTTTGTTATGGGTTATATTCATAGCTTATTAGGTCATTTAAGTTGACCCAATTAGACCCAATTAACCAATGGATTGGATTCATTCTAGCCCAACTAATAAATGGGTTGGGTTGGATCTATTTTCTAATAAGTGCATTTGGATTTATTAATGAGTTTGGATTCAATTTGCCACCCATAGTAATACTTATGCAAATATATAAATATAATGTGGCGGATTAAATTATGTTGTTAATTTCTGTGGTTATGTACTTATATGTCCACGTTAGTGTAAAACTGGGCCCAGATAGCTTCAGCGGAATGGGTTCCCAAGGTGGGCTTCCTTCAAAGGCCCATCCCATATAGATAAACTCACCAAATTAATTAACCTCCTTTCTTTAGTGGAATTCTCATGAATTTCATCTAAAAACAAATTAACCAAAAGCTCCATTCCTCAGTAGAAATATATACTTTTTGGGTAACAAATTAAGTTCTCCGAGAAACACCGAGCAAATGAATTGCCGAAAAAAATAAAATAAAATTCATGGAATTGCCTCAATTTGAAATAGAAGAATGCACGACGGCCCAGCCCATGCTCCTGCGGCCTCCATAAGCATATGAACTCTCCATCTTTCCATAACTCTACTCAGGCGGTCATGCTACTCCTGGAGCCTCCATCACCACATGAACTCTCCACTCCATACCTCTCCATACTCTATGTATGGCTCCCACTCCAGAGCCGACACCGAGAATCACAATTGTTCATCTCATAGAACTCGTAGTTAGATACGTCCGGAAAAGAAATAAGATTCATTGGACATTTATAAACATGTAAACAAATCACCTTTGTTTCAAACATTTGTACAGTTTAAGTCTATAATCACATTGCTTTCCATTTTGTGAGGCAAAATACAATATGTTTTCATATTTATAAATATCCGATGAATATGATTTTTTTCATGAACGTAGATTGTCACACCCCAAAATGGGAAGTGACCGGCCATGAACCACAAGACGGAAACTCATAGAACATGCAGCCTAAAAAAAATTGATTAAAAACCAAGGCAATGAACTAATAAACGGTCAACCATTTTTTATTAAGAACAACTCCAACCAATTAAGTTCAACAAAACGTATGGGGCACAACCATCCCATGAACCAACTAATATGCAGTGATCCAACAATAATAAAGAGGAGTCGTTATCTGACAATTGTTTCGAATGCTGAAGTGATTTATTAAAATAAAACTAAGATGAGACACTCTAAGGAGGTCAAACAAAAGAATTCCCGAGGTGCCGTCATAGTCTTTGCCTAATTCCTCAACTTGCCTGAAAGAGAAGTTAGAATAAACCTGTCAGCTGACGAGCTCAGTGAATAGCAAGTATGTATAATAAATAAAGTTGAAAGCGGGGATTAAAATAATTTATCATTAAATCATAATTTGGCGTACGAGCAAGGATGGAACCAAGGGGGGTTTAGTGGCAGCGGTCACCATGACAAGAATTTTAAAAAGTACAATTATTATATGTGACAATTTTTTTTATCCACAGCTTATATAGTCACGCATCTGCTAGGTTTTTTTTTCTTATTTTTTATTATATACTAGTCATAAATCTTCTCTTTTTTTTTTCAAGAAAGGAGACCCAAAAAAATATTCCAAAATTAAATTCAATGGTCCAAAGTGAAATAATATAAATAATGATGTGTAGTTAAGAAAAAAAAATTCCACACTCTAACCCTAAAATAATTTAACCTAAAAAAATTAAGGGAATTTAATTAGTATGTCATTATCGATGCCCAAAATTAAAATTAGTCTTTTTTCTTACTCCATGTGTAAATGACATCATTTAGTTTAGTTTTTGTTATGTTATTTTAATTTTTTCTGGAGCCAGTGACTATTAATATTGTAATGCATTTTTTTATTTTTTTAGTATACATTTTGTAACGCCCCGCTATTTTCTAAAAATAAACTCCAAAATACACTGTATTTTAAACACTTCTAGGCCCCTATTTTCTCCATAAATAAATTACATCACCAAAATAAACTTAAGCCGCCTTCTAAGTAATTTGCTAGATGCTCCAAAATTATCAACTCTTCCAAGACCTCTCCAAATTAATCCTTATATGCTCCGATTCAATTTCCACTAATCCAGCTCCATACCTAAAAAAGAAATTATCCGGGAAGTATACGATACAACAAAATAACAAAGCTCATGTTCAAGTGGAATCAATAAGCGATAATCGACCACCAAGTCGAAGCAACAATCACAAGGGACCTTATACTATGTCCTCCTTCAGTACAAGACCAGTGACGACTCTCCCCCAATACCTTCCTCACTGAGTCATCCTCGACCCATCCTAGATATTGAATAGGCTATTGGTTCATGAGTTCACTCGATCCCTGTACTAAACAGTTTTATAATACACAATCAATAACATCATATTCGATACAAATTATTCCACTTTCCAATAATATCTACAAGATTGAACAAATATCACGAGATAATCAAAAGGAGTACAAAAATGAGAGTGAATAAAAGATTCCGGAAGTGGGAAACATATCTTATGCTCCCTATATTACCTCAAATATGACCGGCCATTTTGTCCATGAATCAATGCCTTAAAATATTTTTTCACATTTGAACTAAATATACCACTAGCCCACCAATATCTATCATCCAAGACATTACTATCTATTTATAAAATAAACTCTCAAGCTATATTTTTTTTTCCTTTTCTCTTTCTCCCTCCCTTGCTGAATTTCCTCTCTCTCCTTTGTCTTTCTCTAAAACTCTACAATTGGAAGCACACGAGTGGTGTGGTGTGTGGAGGGGAGTGGAGGGAAGGCCTATTTATACTAACAATCTTACAAAATCCGGTGGATTCTAGAGGATAAGATCATAATTTTATAATATCTAAACAAAATCCAATCTAATCTTATCCTAATCATATCTAATAAAATCCAATCTAATCTAGATTTTTAGGATTATGAAGTAGGACTAGGGTTTCCTAGAAAGTCTAAGTTTAGATTTATCAATTAACAAAATCAATTATATCTACAAGAATATTTCAATAAAATATTTAATTTTATTCAGGAAAAAAAATTAGCTTGAGATTCGGGTCATTACATATTTTGCCACTGCTAGGATAAAATCCTGATTCCGTCCAGCAGAATAATGAATTAATCAATAAAGCATTTAACCTATGAACATTCTTAGTGATGATCACAACAATAACTCCATCAACAATGGGGAACCACAATCAAATAATACCATGACCAAAATAAATCTCATCAAAATTGGATCCAATATCGAACTTAGAGTCACTAGGGTTAGCAGCTCATGGTACTTTTCCCTTAGACGATCCAGCGAAAAAAAGCCGTTGAGTATTGAGGTCACCGGCCTAACACGTTCATTTCCCCAATGGCTAGGGTCACCAACACGAAGAGTAATAATTTTCTTGAACTTTCAAAATAAATGTTCCCATTAATATTCACTAAGTTCTCACCAAAAAGAATATTAACAATTGATTTCAGAAAATTTATCGCATGTCAATTTATAAAACAACTTATAAACAGTTTTGAGTCTCCGAATATCATTCATATAAATTTCTGAAGGAAATGCTTTTAAAGGACACAAAAGACTTTTGAAAATACGTAACATACTTAACCACTCACTTGGGTCCAAAGGTAATCTAACCGAACAACGCGAAATGAAGTTAACCTGAACAAAAGAATATTACGCAATAATTAACCAATATGGATACTACGTTGGCCATGTACTAACTAGGAAATAATGTATCAATGAACTACCCAATCCCCAATCTAGATAACTAATTCAGTACCAAACCGAAACTATAAAACCCAAACTTTAATTTTAAATTCCAACAATATGCCTCCCATGCAGCCACCGATTTCCCTTCCAAAAATCAATTTGTCCACACACCACATGTACGTATAACACACAATCAAGGCCCAAGGCCATTTGGTTCCCTTCCCTATTGTGAATAACCAAATTCATAGCCCCACACTTGGCCATTATTTCCCATGCCACAACGCCATGCACAACACTCGATCGACACATGATCTCACCCATTTTACACAACCCATGACAGCACATGCACGCCACCACCCAACTCACAACCCACAATCACCGAGCGTCGAACACACTCTCTCTCTCTCTCTCTCTCTCTCTCTCGTTCTTTCTCCCGACACACTCACAAACACAAATAAAATCCAATATATAATAAATTCTATATTAGTGCTCAATTCATGAACCCGATGTTTTCTTAAAAGCGGAGACAAAGAGAGACGAAGAACAAAATTACCTCAAGTGAACCCAGCGGAAATCTCCTCTGACTGCAGCAGCTCTCTCTCAAAAAGTTCTCTCAATCTCTTATCACAAACGTTCTCTCCAAATAAAAACCCTACACGGTAAAAATAACTCCTAACTTTGTAAAACTACCCACTACTCCCTATATTATAGCTATATAGGCAACTAACGTAATACCCCTAATTTGCAGCTGACAAGTTAATTAACGTAACCAACTAAAATAGACTCACTACTGTAATTAAATATTTTACTTATACCCTCAAATTAATAATAACGCACATAGTAACTATATTGCGCAGAAAAAAAAATGCTAGTTAGGACCCACATCATAAAACTCCCAATTAATAAATGGCCAAAATAATTAATAAGATAAATAAAATTTTTAGGCCGTAACATAGATAACTACATAGAATCCCTCGGCATTGACTCGAGAGTGAAAGCATCAAGGGTAGTATAGAGTATGGAAAGATGTAGTATGGAAAGGAATTGAACCCGTTCATATGAGATTAATAGTTCATATGAGATGAATACACTTAATCATGTACCCTACAAGAATGTGTGGTAGAGAAGACCTTGAAGCACCATCGGGTGGACTGGTGGTGCTCCATGGGCAATTCTTGAACTGTTTTCTAGGCTCCAATTTTTTTAAAAAAAATTCATTTCATACAGCTCTTCGTTAAATTCTTTCCAAGTCATTGCATCATATTCCTTGTTCAAAAATCTTCCCTTTTCTTTTCACTTCTTCCATTTAAGTCTGACCAATGTTCCCTACCTCCAGGGAAGAGCTGGAGCTTGGAAACAGGGGAGTACCTGATAAATAGAATAGACCTGAGGAGCTCAGCACTACGAGAACTACAGACCTGGGGAGTATAATTAAACTAACCTCACCAGGACCTCTCTAGGAACCTACCTGGAACAAAGTCAGGATTTGCCAGCTTCGTCCTTCAGACAAAGCTGGCAAAAGGTCCAAGGACCAGCTCCGGCCCCTATCTATAACAAGGAGGATAATATCCATAATATTATCCACGGAATATACTTATTCCAATAAAGATACCACGCCGAAAAACCTAAATCCTTAGAGATAAAGGAATGCTGACGGTAAAATAAGCATAAAATGTCAATGATATACATGATCACGGGTAAAGATTCTTAGCTAAAGCAGGATGCCCATGGATTTCTAGCTAAGGCATGACTCCACAATCCGCAAAGAGGTAATCCGGAATCTACGAGATACAGTCCTACAAGGACTCAACCTCCTATCAAAATGTCTATAAATATGACAGTAGAACTCCAATAAAAGGTACGCAAACATAAAAACCGAGAATCTCAATTCTTTCACCATATATATAGCGAGTACTCCACTGACTTAGGCATTGGAGGGTGGTTGGCACACCACCACACCGGTGACTCAAGCTCTTGCTTTGTTTTGCAGGTCCAGGTTGGAGTTGACGACAAAGCTGATTCATTAGCGCCGATCACAATTTTTCCTAACTTTTTTTTCCCTCTTCAAATTCAGCAGAAATGCTCGTTGAAAGGCCAACCAAAATTACAGAAAATGAGATCCTCACAGTTTTTTATTGTAACTGAAACTTACAGGCTTTTTAAAACCAAAGATCCCATTTCTTGAATGAACTCTTTTTCAATGTGATACGTAGGATAGACCTAAGGAGCTCAGCACTATAAGAACTACAGACCTGGGGAGTATAAGCTAACCTCACCAGGATCCTTCTGAGAACCTACCTGTAACAGATCCAAGACTTATCAGCTCCGTCCTCCAGACGAAGCTGGAAAGAGGTCCAAGGACTAGCTCTGGCCCCTAGCTATAAAGAGATGGATAATATCCATAAATATTATCCACGGAATATACTTATTCCAATAAAGATACCATGTTGAGAAACCTAAATTCTAAGGGATAAAGGAATGATGACGATAAGATAAGTGTAAAATGCTAAAGATATACCTGATCAAAGACAGGAAAAGATTCCTAGCTAAGGCGGGACACCCATGGATTCCTAGCTATGGCAGGACTCCACATTCCTTAACGAGGTAATCCGGAATCTATGAGATACAGTCCTACGAGGACTCAACCTCCTATCAAGATGCCTATAAATACAACGGTAGAACTCTCATAAAGGTACACGCAACTTATAACCGAGAATCTCAATTCTCTCACCATACAACAAGTTCTTTACTGACTTAGGCATCGGATGGTGGTTGGCACGCCACCATACCGGTGACTTGAGCTCTTGCTGTGTTTTGCAGGATCAGGTCGGAGCTTGAGACAAAACTGATTCATCACAATGTTTTACTTTTATCCCAAATCTATTTCCATCAGCCACTACATGTATTCTAATTTTCTAATATCTACAATATATATAAAGGGGGGGGGGGGGGGGGAGAGTACCACTTTGGTCGTGTCTCCTTTTTTTTAAAGCTCTATGATGCTTTTTATTTCCAAAATTGTACACGGAAAACAAAAGATTCACAGACAATTAAATCCACTGAGGACTTAATTGTAGGGGCATAATAGACAAACCAATGCCAAATAACCACCAAACCTAATAACTGCCCGCCCCACATCAGTTTGTCAGTTTCTCTTGTTGGGAAAATATGCAGAATTTCTTACAAATAAATCACGAAGGAAATAAGAAAACTGCAGCGAACGTAATCCAAATGTGCAAACCACAAACCAAACGAACACAAGGAATTTTTACGTGGCTCCCTCAAAGTGTGAGGTACGTTCACGAGACCAGAGTCCGATTCTACTATCAACAAATGCTCTTACAAATGAATTTACAAGAGACACAATATCTCACAAACACCCTAAGGTGAGGAAAGACCTCACCAAATGGATGAACAAAAACCCTCCAATAGCAGCTGGAAAGGAGAGCTGGAAACAGAGCACAAACCAGCCCCAAATGTTGACGAAGAGGATGCTGAATATTGCTTCAAGAGAAAGAGAGAATGGCTGCTCCAATTGGTTCTCTTACCCACCGAAACACTAACACACAGTGCACTGAGCTTTTCTTTTTCTTTCTTTCCAAAAGGCCTCTTCACTTTCTGATGGATTTTTTCCCAAAACAGACGAGGACCAATTTAGCTTCCGAGAGAAGCTTACCAAGCATGTGCAAGTCATGTGCCAACTTGTGTAGAATGTTCTATCCAAATACTAGTCCATACAACTACAACTCTTTTGGGCCAAACAAATTATTATTAGGCTAATAAAATATCGGACTTCCGCTAAGGAGGGAACCCAACATCTCTCCCACTACAAACTTCTACCCTATCGCAAAATCTCTCTTTCCCCTTTGTTTCGCAACCGAACAGCACTTGTACCCATCTTCCTCTACACTCTCTGCACAAATGGACATTTTCCTGTTGCATCAAGCGTTGGTGCTGGGCATTGATACAGAGATGACAACGAGCAAGACAAATTGGTTTTGTATTCTCTACTTTTAATTGTTTATGCTCCTAGATTAATTGTTTAATCTTTTACCAATCTGACGGCATTTTGTTTTTATTTGCAAGAGTATGTAATAACTGCAATTTATGTTGTGTTGCTGATGATGAAAGTGTGAAATTCGCATGAGTGTTGATTTGGTTGTCGGTATAATGAACTTTCATTATGTATCTATGGATGAATGCACACGCGTATTGCGTGCCACCCTTCATTTTGTTTTATATTATCTCATGTACAAGTCGATTTTTCACAAAGTATGCATAGTAGCTCCCACTTATTGTTTGATGATTGAATGTTGACAAAATATGCAGAATTCGACTTGCACATGTATCGCGTGTACCCCGACCTCTAGTTAAGAGCCCATGGTAATACTGGTGACAGAGCCGCACGCTATGATTTTAAACTGCAGCATTATCTGTTGAGCAACGGTTATAGCGAATCGGTGACGGATTCATGGATTTTGAAAATTTTGAAAAACCATAGTTTAAAAATACTGTATCTGTTTTATTGGCTTTGAACCAGGTTTATAGTTGGATTTGAACAACTCAGGGGAAAACAATAATTATATAACCACACACTCTTACACATACACTCACATCTTTTGGCAGGAGCTACACACATTGGAAGTATAGTGTATGTGGGCTACAATGTGAATGAGTTTATGTAAATGTTTGAACGAGAATGATATTGAGACCACTAATAACAATCTCCATGGCCAATTTGTAAGATTCCTAAATGTTGACTTTATTATAATACCGCACACATTTGAACTTAACTTGAAGACATTAATATTATTTGTCTTGGTGAGAGCAATTTAAAAAGTAAAAATTCAGACCAAAGTTTAAGAAGGTTCGCTAATGAGAAAAATATTCTAAAGCATGCAAATAGATTTTTTGAATTATTTGCTTGTCTTTAACTTTTTTAAAAATTTAATTCATTTATTTTTTATTCATCTCATCAAGACTAATAATAAAAAAAAAAAAGTTGACGCAAAACTAATTAACAGCAAGTTCAGAAAATAGAAAAATGAGTTAAATAAAAAAGTTGGGCCAAAGCCAAACAAAACGTATTAAGTCAGGCCCCGTTCCAAAAACCAAATACTACTTAAAAAATAAGGACCTACTTTCAAGCTAAAAAATAGGGTGCTGCTATTCGCAGCCCTCTATTTACTCCCATAGCCCGTTAAAAAATTTCAATTATACTCAACAGTTAGTTACCGAAATTGAGATATATTTTTAGCATCCAATTACCAAAATATAATATTTTTTTCAACAGATGTTTACCAAAAATGCATGTTCGGCAGTTGTTTACCGAAAGTTGAACATATTTTCGACATGTAGTTACCGAAATATAATCTTGTTTTCAACAACAATTTACCGAAATGTTATTTATAATTTTCAACAACCATTTACCGAAATGTAGTGGGCTACGAGAGAAAATAAAGGGCTGCGAATAACGGCGCCCTAAAAATAATGGGTTTACGAAAATAATTTTTCAATTTTTTTGCAGGGTTTGATAGTTCTCACATCTCGATGAGAACTATCAAATAATATCTATATTACATATTTTTTTATTTCAGTAAGCCTATTATTTTTAAGCTTGAAAATTTCAAATAAGTACTTATTTTTTAAGGGGCCTTACATGAGCAACCAAGCAAGAAATTTAAAATTTAAACTTGCCAGGCTACGTGAACAAACTTGTGCATAGATTCAGATAAAATTCTTCTACAGTAGTGGATTTCACAAACTCACACTTTCAATTAGCAGACCTGTTCGTCTCTGGAAAAAAATAAATTAGGAGGCCTGTTTTCTATAAGAGAGTTTTGTTCCAGAAACGGAGCCTTTTAAGGGGCGGGGTGGCACGGGTAATCCCCGGTCCTGACTTCCTAAAAAAAAATCAAAATCAAAATTTTGCATCACAACCTCCCATCATTTTTAACGGCTATTAATTGTTGATGGATGATTAACTTATAAAAACACGTTTTTTTTTTTGGGTACGTAATATTTATGATTAGTACTTTTTTTTTTTGGTATTAATACTCTCTCTGTCCAAAAAAATAAGCGTTCTGTTCAAAAAATGAAAACTTAAACAATGCATTTTTGTTTAAGAAATTTCAATTTTATACTCCTACTAGATTTTAATGAGTTTTTTTAAGTTTTGAATTTGTTCGAATAAGAACATATTCTTTTGAAATTCTCGATTTACAAAACGGACATTTTTTAGGATTGAGGGAATATATTAACCTTTTTGGATTCCACCTCCAAGTTCGAATTCTGCCTCCTGCCGCCACCGTTTAGATTATGCAACGAATATACGCAGCTGTGGAGTCTTTTTTAGCACTGGATAATAAAACAATATATATCAAACCGACTGAAGCCAAATAAAAATGATTTTATTTTGTTTTTTTCTGGGTACATAAACGTAACGTCAAATGTTAAGTTGAACAACACGCAAGTTTCTTTTTTGGGTAATAATTTTTTCACTCCCCGTACTACAAATGCCTTGTATTGTTTTTAGTGAAAAAGATTACAATTAATATTTTCACATTAAAGAAGATAAAAGAAATACACAAAAAAAAGAGCGTAAAAATCATTTCCCTTTCTCATCTTCCTTTTGTGAGGGTGGATGCGATCCAATTTTCTGTTGGATGGTCTTTCTCATCTTCCTTTTGTTCTGTTTTGTTTGGCTTCTGTTTTCTTTGTTCCGTAAGCGTTTGTTGCTTATTGAGTGCTCTCTCGATATACCCCTTTTGAGCCAATAAAGGCTTTGTCTTGCCTAGCAGAAAAAAAAAAAAATCATTTCCCTTTCTTGTTTGCGTCAGTGTATCCATTCAGTGTCTGAAATCTTTTCTATCTCTTGAATGTAACCTCTGTTAAGAACATAGATTATAGGAGAAACTTAGCTAATAAATAAATGGCCACAAAGAGAATTATGCTAATTAATAGTCAATAAACAGCAATTTAAGATAGGATAAGTCCTCCCCAGTCACTGGACCCGGATTGGGAAATCTTATAGTACGGCTTCCGGTAGGGCGATCTGTCCTACAGAATTCCCAGATCCCACTTGACCCCGTCTAGGTTTGGTACTATATTAGGTTCCTTTTAAGCTCACTTAAGCCCACTTTTGCCAAGAATTTTATTTTTTAATTACTTATTTCCTATTTTATAAGACATGTTTGGTCTTCTCTCACAATATATCAGCTTTAATTTAAAAAATAAATATTTATTTAAAAATTAAAAATAATCGGAACCATTCATATTTAAATCTCGTCGAGGTCATTGCCATGTCGAGATGGTTAAATGGGGTTCGATATGATGTGCCAACCGATTTTCAAAGGGAGGAGGCTTGTCAGCAGTTGCGTTGGCAACCAAAATTGGAGCGTCTAGTTGGCCCGTTCTTGGGCTCGGGTTTGTTTTAATGATCTAAACCGTTCACTTTATAAAGATCGGTGCGAACTCCAATCATGACAGAAAAACCATGTTAACCCGAAATCGATAAGGAACACATTTTCTTTGAGAAAAACTGGAGAAATATGAACTCGATCTAGGGTCTCTGAGTCCATTTTTCTCCAAAAAAAAATTGCTCCGAAAAGATAATTGATAGAAATTTACTAAACATGATTGTTGTCAGGATTGAACTTCGCAACGAATTATACAAAATGAACATTTTAGAAGATTAAAATGGTCTCAGCATGAGCCTGAAAACAGGCCAGGTGCACGCTCCAATTGAGGTAACCCAACTGCCGACAAGCCGGCTACTTTCCAAAGAAAGTATTTCAACATGTACTCATCAATATGCGATACCAACTCTAAAAAGTGAACGGTTTTAATCATTTCAAAATGGACTTGTAACTAGCCCAACGAAGATGAAACTAGACAAGGAGAGGAGCCAAACCGGGTTTATGGGTGCATATAGGTACCTGATGGAAAGGAGATTTCCAATTTTTAAGACGAGTTGTCATTGGTGAGAATTGGGAGGAACAGAGGATGGCTCATTGGAACGGTGAATCTGCTGCGGAATCTGAAACTGCAACAGACTCGGGGAAGCGAATTGGCCACCGGAAATCGAAGAAGAAGGCTGTTGAATTTGGTGGTGATTCATCCAGGCATGAGCCGGAGGGGATGAACAACTGGACTGAAGGGGCCCCCTCTCTGAATCCATCGAGCTTTGGCAAAAGAACTGGTGCGGATTGAACATGTACCCTTCTCTGTTCTCTCCAGTTCCTCCGCCGCCCCCGTCCCACGACGGCTCCGGAAAGTTGGTCTCAAAAGGCGCCGGACCCGACCCGTGAAAAAGGGTCTGGTTCTGATCAGTTGAGGAGTGGAGAGAGAGGCAAAGGTCTTGGGTGTGGAAATTCATTTGCGAAGTCATGGGGAAAAATGATTTCATTGGGTCTTGAATTGATTGATTCATCTGGAATGACGAATCATCCCCTGGGGTTTCACCCAGTTGGTGGTGGTTTAGCTGCAATCCGTACCCGGAAGAGAATTCTGACTGGTGCCCTCCCAAAATGGTCATTTCGCTCGACCCTCCTACACCTGCTGCTGCTGTGGAATCGACCGGGTTCCATGGGGGTAGCTCGGCGAGCTTGTCGATGGCGTTCTTGGCCTTTTTTATGAGCCAGTCTACGGCTTTGCTGGGCCGGTCGTAGCCCAATCGGTCCTGCACGTCGTAGAACTGGATTGCGGTGTGGGCCGAGAGACGGACTCTCCTGTCCCTCGGCCCTTTCGCCGTGAACACCTTGCTGTGCCGGTCTTTCCGGCCCGTGGACCGGAGGATGTGGCCCCCTTGGACTTGTACTATCTCCCCTCCGCCTCGTCCACCTCCACCTCCACCTCCGTTGCTATTCTTCATCATCATTCTATTCCCCTTTTTCACACCTGATCAAGAAATTTAATGAATCCCTAGCTTTCAACCTTTTTCCTGTTCAGAAAAAAAAAAGGGGTGCAACTTTAAACAAGAAACCTGTCGAATGGTTAATTGTTCTTCATCTGGGTATTGCTCTTTTGTCCTCGCTGCTCTGATCTCTCTCTCTCTCTCTTGCCAATATTGAGGAGATTGGTTGGAGTGGATGAGAAGCAGCTATCACCACTCTGAAATTCTGACACTATTGATGCTGCTATTTTTGGTGATCCCAAAGAGGCCTCCTGCTGCCACAATTAAGCCCTGCAGAATTCACATCCGACCCCACTTGTGTTATTTATATATGAAGAAAAGAGAAGAAACCCGAGATTGGAAACGAGCAAAAGTTGTTGTGCAGCTTTTTTGGAGGGTTGAGAAGTTTTTCAGTGCTGGGTGGAAACTGGCTATGTGTTGTCAAGCACGATTTCGACCGTTCAAATGTATTTTGAATAGTTTAAATCTATTTGGATAATTTTTTATTGTAACATTATCAAAACACCTCACAAGCCCAAACAGATCTGGACTTGTTTTAGACCACCAAAATATATGCTTGGCACCACATGGCCTGTATCCACGCGGTACTGATTTTTTTTTTCTATTTCTGGGGAATAAATGAGGAGTCTGTACGTAGGGCTGATGTGAAGTTGGAAGGAAGAGGTCACCCACACTCGTACGACCTTTTCACCAAGTTCAGAGATAGGAGTATAGGAACAGAAAGTCTACACATATATAATTTGTATATAGATTGTGCACAAATTTTATTGTGAGGTCGACCACAGATCTCATAAAAATCATCTGAGTCGTTCATTAAATGTACAATATTTTTTTAAGGGTTTTTGTAAAAAATAATCTCAATCCGATAACTATAGGTATTCGATCCAATCATATAACTTTTTATTATCCGAAAATCTAAATCAAAAGTAAGATGGTTGGATGAAGCACCTATACGTATTAGATTGAGTTTATTTTTTACGGGGACCCTTGAAAAAATATTTTACATTTAATGAACGGCTCGAATGATTTGTATGGGACCTATGGTGAGCCCCACAATGAAATCTTTGCATAATCTGTGCACAGATTGTTGTGTGTAGAACAGTTCGTATAGGAAAGGCCATCGAGGAGGCATCATCAATAAATGAACAAAATTAAAAGCATTAGGTACAAATCCAAGTTTGCGTCATTATTTACCTGCATACTTACATCCTTTTCACAAGTGGAGGTAGGATCCACAACACCATGTAGATGGTCTTATTATCATTTACTTTCTTTGTCATTTTTCAAGTAGTATTTAATTTTGTATTTTTAATTTATTAAAAATACATTATCATTATATTTTGTACATTAATTTTTTCATTCACTTTTCAAAATTATTCTTCACTTTCATCGCATTAACTTTTTAAAAGGACAAAACAATAATTGTATACACTTTTATCCCTCAACTTTTCAAAATGTATATTTATTAAAGGACAGCCTAAAATAGAATACTGGCTATTATTTGGGAACAGAGAGAGTATAAAAGAGGATGCAAGTGTGGAACCGTTTTTCCCCTATCTCTCATAGAACAAATTGATGTTAAGAAGGATTTCAATCAAGTATTTTATGGTATTCAATATCGTACCCACGAGTCTAATTTTAGAGCAGTAGAGTGGTATTGTGTAACCAAATCCATGGGAGCACTCCGGGTCCAACAATCTCTCCCTCACGACGACGCTTCCGCGACTCAAACTCATGACTTCCTAGTTCTGATAGCACTTGTCGAACCGTTTTTCTACCATCTCTCCTAGAACCAATTGATATTATGGAGTGATTCAATTAAGTCTTTTATGACATTCGATATCGCAAACGCAAATTTATTTTTAGAGTAGTCGTATGGAGTGATATTGTGTAATCAAATCTATAGGAGTACTCCAAGCCTAACAATAAGAATAGATGTAAACTTAAACATGTCTCTCAAATAGCTCATAAATGAATCTTGTCGTTTAGGTCGAGTACAATTAGGGCTGTAAACGAACCAAATCGAGCCGAACCCTGTTAAGTTCGGCTTGGGTTTGTTAAGGTATGAGTTCGGCTCGAGTTCGATTCGAGCCTGAACAACTTGGCTCGAGTTCGGCTCGTTAAAATTTTTCAAAGCTCGGGTTCGGTTCGGTTGGGTTTGTTAAGGTATTAGTCTGGCTCGAATTCGGCTCAGGTTCGATTCAAACTTGAACATTTTGGCTCGAGTTTGGCTTATTAAACTCAAATGAATCGAGCCGAGTCGAATCTAAGCTCGAATTGAGCTCGTCAAGACTCATGTTTGATTCGGCTCAACTTTTTAAACTCAAGCGAACCCAAACTCTCTCATTGATCGTATAAAATTTGGGAGAAAAATAAGAATTGAATTATATATACAACCTTAAAAAATTTTACATTTACAAATAGACCCCTATTGAATTATTAATTAAATTTACGTATAGGTTCGCAAACCTAATCGAGCCGAATACCGTTAGGCTCAGGTTAGGCTCATTTACGGAACGAGCCTAGAATTGAGGTTCAGGTTCAGTTTGTTTAGCAGACGAATCGAACTCGAACGAGCACTTACCGAACCGAGCCTCGAACAGTTCGCGAATGACTCAGTTCATTTACAGCCCTAAGTACAATTCACTAAGTAAACTCTTTATATTACTCCCTCCATACCAATTTAATAGTTCTTCACTCTTTTCTAACCGGACAAAAAATTAATTATATCTTTAAATCGGTAATGAATTTTATATTCAATATAGATCTTGTTTGATAGATCTCGATTAGTTCTATAATACAATATTTTCAAAATCACATAAAATATTATAAATTATAATATATAATTAATCAATTGATAAGTGATACGAACTCCGAAAAAAGTTTGTTAAATTGGGACGGATGGAGTAATAAATTGTGTAATTGATAAAAAAACATTCTTTCCCGTCCCAATTTGCTTGTCTACTTTAACTATATTTTGAATCTCTAAAAAAGTTATCTATAATTTTCAAGTATAATATTTTTTACATACAAAATGAATTTTTTTTGATAAATTTCAACTAGTTCTATTCACAAAATTTATAATGCATTACAAATAAATTGTCAGATATAAATAAATGGTTTTCTAGGCGATGAAACTACCCAAAGGGCTACAAACACCCAAACATCCGGAGCCCTCGGTTAGGAAAACTAATCCTCAACTTTTGGGTTATCTTTATGAATTCGATAGGAATTCACTAGTACAGTGAAGCAAAACCCATAAAGGGTAATGTGTAACAAAAACATAAAGTAAAAGAGGAGAAACCCGATTGAAAAAATCTCCCACCGCTAGGAAACTTGCCTTTCGCTCCACAACCAACTGCCAACAGAGATGAAGGTGGCAACGGTAATTTGATCAGCCTCACCGTTCTCCCATCGTAGCAGAATCGGCTTTTGCAACCACCTGCAATCAGCAAAAACCACAAACCGCAAAGAAAGGAAAATAATTTTCCTGCAAAACAAGTATTTGCCAAAAGAAAGGAAGTCTTATTTTTCAGTAAGATCAAAAGAACACACACAGAAAAATAAATTTGACAGTATTTTCTTTTATTTCACCTCACTTCACTTTTTTCTGGGAATCAATTTTTCATTCAACATTTCCGACAATTTAACGGAGCTTTAGGGGACTATACGGTCCCCGAGTTCCAATTCGCCCTAGATATTAGTCCTACACATATCTTTTGAGCTAGCCCGTCATAGGAGTAATTTTCTTTCTCGCGTCATATTCCATTATTGATGAGATTAATCAGCTAATCTATAGCCAACAATCAAACAACCCCTATGCCATTATTGTCTGTATCCTCGAAATTTCTCTCCATCTACTGGAAATCAAAAAAATGTTGCATGGATTAATTACTTAGGAGTGTTTGGTAACGTTTTTATATTTAGTTATTATTTTTACTTTTTTTGAAAACTTCTAAAGAAAACTTGTTTTTTAACATGTTTCTATTTTTTTTGCATAAACTGTTTTAGAGCTTGTGTAAATTATGCTTGTTTTTTAACATGTTTCTATTTTTTTTCATAAACTTTTTTAGAGTTTGTGTAAATTATGCTTGTTTTTTAACACGTTTCTATTTTTTTTTCATAAACCTTTTTTTAGAGTTTGTGTAAATTATGCTTGTATTTTAACATGTTTCTATTTTTTTTTTCATAAACTTTTTTAGAGTTTGTGTAAATTATGGAAACTACAAATACCCAATTTTGGAAACAGGAGATCTCACTGTTTTTATTTCATCTCATTGATCTTGATCGTTTCCTTCTCTCTCTCGATGGCATCTAGTACCAATACGCTCCTCCCTCCCTCCCTCGTCTCTCTCTCTCTCTCCCTCTTCCTCTCTCTCTCGTCACTTGCAAAACCTAGATCTCCATTTCTTTGAGTTTGTGTGTTTGGTCTATTGATATTCGTTCCTTTTTATGAAACTCATTCTCCAGTGGTATATATATAATCTATGTTCTTCTTGTACATTAATTGAAGAATACAAGCTTATTCAACTATTTTGAGAAGAAAATAGAATTTTTGTTGCCGCAATTGATTTAAATCGTATTGAAACATTGGCTAGTGACAGTTAGTGAGAATATGTCTCATATAATCAGTGGACACAACATACTTTCTTCGTCTTTTGCACGTTCCATTAATTTATGTCATTTATGGATAGGAACTGAACACTACTAGAGCCCTAACCCCATAGAAACTAATTAAGTGGTTCATCGATATTTTTCCAAAAACTGTCTAATGGATGTCTAGAGTGTTTCAATTACTGAATATGTGTCCTCAATAATGGATGCCCAGAGTGTAAGAATTGATATGAGTTATGTGTGTCAAATAATTGTCTGGGCTTTGATTGAACTGTATTTTTTCCAAGCTTTATTTTATTTTATAGAACTTTTTTTCAAGTTTTTAGTTGGTCTATAGGGACTTCATTCTTTGGTTTTCTCTAATTCCATTCAATTTAAAGAATAAAAAAATACGAAAACAAAATGATACTACCGAGCATGTTTTGTGTTTTCATAAAATTAATAAACTTGATTCTACTTTTAGTTTCTTAAAAACAAAAATCTAAAAATGTTACCAAACATTAGTTTTGTTTTCCTTCATATGATATAATAAATTTTCTTCACATATATACTTATTCAAGCTTCGTTAATTAGAATTGCCAAGCTAGCACAATTGGTAAGTTCATGTCCCTCCTCTGTGGTGGCCTAGGTTCGAGCCCCATTAGGGTCGAGATTTGAAATTTCAAGTTTTAGGGCTTTGGATAGTCTTTGAGTCTCTTCCCATGGGATGAGTCCTCTCCAGATACTTTAAGAGATTGGGTGGTGTCATTTTCAGGCCTTTCTCGAGTCCATTTTTATGATCAAGACCGTTGATATTTCAGACCTCGTTGAGAACATTAGGAACGTCAAAATTAATGTTAATCGGAATATATTTTTGTAATAACACATTTATCTCGAGAAAAATAGGTTCGGAAAACATTGTAACATTTGATAGAAATTTATTTTTCTTGAGATAAATATGTTTTGAGAGCACATCAACTGATATCCGATTAACATGATTTTTTGTGTGCCTAATGTTCTCTAAGACGTCTAAAATATCAACAGTCCTGATCATCAAAACAAACCTGGTCAGGACCATCTAGTCCTTCCTTTTAGAGGACCAGAGAGGATCTCATTCCCTTCCCAATGTTCTCCTAAATGATCTAATCCTCATTATATGTTTTGTGATTTTCCCCCCAAAGTTTTGGATAGTTCCGTTGATAGGAAAAGAAAACAAACATCATCAGGAAAGGGATACAAGCAAAGTACACCCATTGCATTCTAGGTTACACTATGCGCCACAAAATCGTCACCACTCCAAAAACTCACGGCCATCATATTAAAACCCTCCACATAGCCTCAAAGGGATGAGAAAGTCTATAAAGGGGAAGAAAAGCCCACACAGGGCTAGGACAAATCAAAACAACGACCTCCCAACGGAGGTCCAACTAAACAAGAAGAACAATCCTTCAAACGGAGGCAGAAAGCTACGATCTGAAGAAAAAAAAGAAACAACCAGTCAATGACTGGTAACAAATCACCCGAATAGGCTACTGAGTCACACCGAGTTAAGGACCAGTCGCTCCAACACAGACCATTATATTTTTGTGATTAAGGAGCCACACATTTATTATATTGAAATTCCTAAACGCAGAATGAGAAGGGTTATTGCTTTCATACCCCATGTTGTTCGTAAAGAAGTTTCAAGAACAACCTAAGAACAAGAGAGAATGAGAGAATGAGAGAGAGAAAGAAATCTCCATTTTCATTTCTTTTCGATCGTTATAAATACAGAACTCAGCTCTTGATTGATATACTGCGCACTACTCTTACCAGCATTAGTTACAAACCAAACCTCAGTTAACTGCTTCTAACTACAGTTAAACAAACCAGCCACACAATTAACGTAATTACAGTTTGGTCCACAACTAACTAATGAGTTCTCTTTACACCCCCTTCAAACTCATGGGAGTATCCATGACCATGAGTTTGGCCTTCAAAGAAAGAAACCTGTCCACAGATAGAGATTTTGTAAAAAGATCTGCAATTTGGGCCAAGGTACCAAACCAAAATCTGTTTGCTGATAACTTTTTCTCGAATAAAGTGATAGTCCACCTCAACATGTTTAGTCCTTGCATGAAAAACAGGATTAGACGCCAAGGCAATGGCTGACTGGTTGTCACACCAGATGAGATGAGGCAAAGTAGGGGAAACATGAACATCAAGAAGTAACTGCTGAACCCAAGACACATCAGCTGCAGTCTGAGCTAAGGCTCTATACTTAGCTTCTGTGGAAGACCTGGCAACAGTGTGTTGTTTCTTTGCACACCATGAGATCAAGTTAGAACCCAAAAATAGACAAAAACCAGTGGTAGACCTCCTATCTACATGATCTCCAGCCCAGTCAGCATCACTGAATCCTGTTAAGGTGAGGGAACTAGGAACAAAATATAGTCCTTGGTGTATGCAGCCCTTGACATATCTCAGAATTCTTTTAACTGCAATGTAATGGCTTTGTCTAGGAGCATGCATATGCTGGCATGCAAGATTGACGGCAAAAGAAATTTCAGGTTTAGTAAGGGTAAGATACTGCAAAGAGCCAACCACAGTCCTATACCAGTGTGAATTCTCAAAATATGGATCAGGATCTAAGATAGCTGGTTTAGTAGAGGAGGGAGAAAGACTAGGTTTGCATTCATTCATACCATACTTCACCAGCAGGTCTATAGCATATTTACTCTAAGATAGAATCAAACTATTACCATGATACTCAACTTCTAAGCCCAAGAAATAACTAAGTGTCCCCAGATCTTTCATTACAAACCAGCTGCCAAGATTTCTGATTAATTCAGTGATATAAGACACATTGCTACCAGTGATGAAAATGTCATCAACATAGACCAGAACCAAAGTCACACCTTGATCAGTCTTGAGAGAAAACAGAGAAGGATCTGCTTTGCTGTTCACAAACCTTGTTGAAGAAAAAGCTAGAAAATAAAGAAAACCAAGCTCTTGGGGCCTGTCTTAAGCCATACAAAGCTTTATGCAATTTACAAACATGATTGGGATACGTGACACTCTGATAACCAAGTGGTTGTTTCATATACACCTCTTCTTCCACTACCCCATAAAGAAAAGCATTAGTAACATCAAGCTGTCTGATAGTCCAGCCATGGTGCACTGCTAAACTGAGAACAATTCGAATGGTAGGTTGTTTGATAACCGGACTGAAAGTTTCTGTGAAGTCTAATCCCTCGGCTTGTTGATTCCCGTTTGCAACCAACCTGGCCTTGTATCTGGCCACACTACCATCAGAGTGTCGTTTGATTTTATAGATCCACTGGCAGCCTATTACATTGGCAGTTGGTGGAGGAGGCACAAGAGACCAAGTTCCCTGATGGACTAATGCTTGATACTCCTCTGCCATTGCAGCTTGCCATACAGAGTGTTTAATGGCTTCAGAAAAATGTTTTGGTTCAGTGTGTAGATGTCACGCCCTCAATTTTTAACATAAATAAATAATCCATTTCAATAATAAATGATCCTCGCACAATATATATATTATACCCAAAAGAGAATTTTCAAAAGATTATTTACAACTAAGTTTCACAAGTTTAAACATTTACAACATTGGCACCACGGCCCGAATTCCATAGCTAGTTAAAAGAGTAAAATTTAGAGGTTACCTAATATCTAAAATTAAAAGACTTGAAATAAATTTACAATTTCATCTTTCCAAGAAATCATACAAAAGACGATGAAATCACTTCTCGGCAGCTTTCAAAAGAGATGAGATCAAGCATGCACACCATGCACTTCGCGTCAAGGTCTTTGAGATATACCTGAAAATGATAGGTTGAGCTACACTAGCCCAGTAGAAATTTCTATACTCAAGCTATATGTAAATGCGATGAAACATGCGACAGGAATGAATGGTTTTCAATAAATGAACAAAGATACAAATGGTACCACTATGAACCAACAGACAACGACTATGGAGTTCAATACGCCTTATAAATATCCCTAATGAACCGACAAACGACGACTAAGGAATTTAATACGTCTTATGGATATCCTTAGCCATTCGTACGACAACTAGGAGTAGCTTCAAGCACAAATCAATCTAATCAACCCAATACAGTTTCTCAAATCATTTTAAGACTCCTCATTGATTGCCACTATTAACTTTCCCATCTCTTACCATTTATCAACAAGCTTCTTTTATAAAAGAAAATATTTCCTTTGATTGCCAAAATAACTTTGAGAAGACTCTTGACCTTCACGAGTCAAGCTCCGTTGATTCGAGTTTGAATAGCCGGAGTCCGTTGATTTGCGCCGAATACCGGAAACCGTTGATTCGCTCAAGAATAGCCGGAGGATTTTAATAAAAAATCCTTTTTCAAAAAAACAAGTTCCTTTCTTTTCAAATCCTTGGTAGAGTCAATTGTTTATCTCTTTCTTTAACGGTCATCATCTCAAGCAGCAAACAGTTCAAGTAACAACGTATACTTCCGACATCAACTTCAACATTCTTCATTTTATGAGAAATTCAACTGTTACCACCCCATGCGTGACAGTGAACTCTCTTTCTACCCGGGTTTCCGTCTTACCACACCTTGCGTAACGGGCCCTCTAGAGTCTCCGCATTACCACACCTTGCGTTGCAGGACCCTCAATTCAAAATTCATAACTCACATAAACACATAAGCATTAACAATCCGAATACAAGGAGACAACACTTCCCAAGGTCACATGCTTTCATTCATCATCATTCAATGTATTATAAACTCACAAATATGTCCCTTTGTACATCATTAACTACTTTAGGTTCACGTTATCCCTCAAAGCCTATCACGACGCCCTACGTCACGTACCAATCCCACAACGACTCCCCGACACACCACTCGCTAGGTTCTAAATGAGAATCTATAGAACGAATACCAAATGAACCGAGAATGATCAAGCAAAACGAAGCACGAAGATACGAGTTACCCTCTTCCCTTTCGGACCTAGGCAAACCCTATCGACCAACCAAGTACCCACGTCATACCTATAGCTTACGATATTTAATAACGACTCCATGGTACGTCCACCAATCCACCAATCACTACGTCACGCCATAACACTTAATAAGTCTATATCGATCATTAAGACATACCACAACATCTACTTCAATTAACCAAGAGCGTAAACTAACGTACGAGTATGCTAACCATTTAATTCTACACTTTTCTAAACTACGACGACGACCTAAAGTGATCGATTGGTCATTCAATCTTCCGAGGTACGAATAATCAAGTTTGGAAGTCATTTGAAGCTATTCAAAAGGTGTTTGAAGTGTCCGGGGTTCAAACGGGCACGAGAAGGAACAAATGAATCAAATCTGTCCGGAACAAAAGAGGGGTATTGATACCCCTGACCGAGGTATCAATACCTGGCCAGCGTCTGGTCCAGAGAAGAATGGGGTATTGATACCCCTTTTTAGGGTATCAATACCGCGGAGTTTTTCTGCAGATTTTCAGATTTTCAACAACGAAATTTCAACAACAAACAACGAACCAAGCACGATCAAAGCACATAATCAGCCCATAAACACATAGAGAGAGTAAGAAATCCCTACCTCATGTCAAGGATCGAAACCCACGTGATTTGAGCATGCCCTAGCTCTCCAAACTTTGAAATCGACCGAATACTCCTCCTCCGAGCGAGACCCACGAATTTTTGAGCCGAGAACGCGATTGGAGGGTCGAGGGTGGTTGATCTTCAAGGTTCTTGAGGTCTTGGAGGAGTTTTGAGTGAGAGGAGAGGAGAGAGAGAGAGGGCCGAAGGAGAGGAGAGGGATCGGCTGGGGAGAGAGAGAGATAAATGGAGATTTTAATCTCCTACAACACCAACACCCCTTTTATATTAGCACCCAACCCAATTACACTTACACTCCCTCAAGATTCAATTCCCTCACTTCAATCCTTAGTCCAAATAGTCACAAAATAAACTATATTATCTTAATTAGCCAATTAATAAACATTTCAATAAATAAATAATAAAAAAAAAAATTCGGGTCTCTACATCCTACCCTCCTTAAAGAAATTTCGTCCTCGAAATTTACTAAACCAAGTCCAACCAAACACGCAACACATCAACATACTCCAACCGTAACACCATCCATCAGACAATAATTCGATAACCATCAAAGTCCATGTCAAATATTCATATCAATCAACCACACAAACTTGAATATATGTTTCTAATTTCGTTCCCCCTTTCTCATGAACACTCGCGTTAACGGCATCGGTTTACCTCTCAACACTCAACTACGCAAATTTAGGATACGTATCGGATTCTCACTATGGGACACGTTCGCTTCTAACTCAATTTCGGACCATTCTAACTCGTGCAATGATTCGGCTAGTACGTACTTAATATCCGTATTTACAACGCATCACAAACTCAAAAGTTTTCGGCGGCACTTCTAAACGGTACGCTATTTCTAAGCTTCCCTTTATTGCGAAATTTCTATATACGACTATCTATCCACGCATATGATCTTACCTCTAAATGTAACCCGATAGTCCAATTGACTTCCCGAGACCTCCATCTAGAAAGGGCGGTGATCAAGCGCCTCTTCTAACTGGATTTCATCGGTTGTCGCCTGGGCATCCGAAAGACACACACGGTACCCAACACTCGCCCTATCTTTCTAGCGGTGAACGCTTCCATTTCCGCCCAAAACGAGACTAACTCCAACGCGGTAACACTTTATGAAACACCCGATTTCTCCTCGAATGACTATGGATGACGATGACAGTTGACGTAATCCTTTGGTCGACCTCATGCGGTTAGCAATCTCTGACGAATTTCCTTGATCTGCTTGGTCATTCTCTCTCGAGCTTTCAAATATCATTGGTGAATATATTTCATCGTACCCCTTAATATTAAATCTAGCAAGCCTAGAACACGTGCCAATTCTTCTAAAAGTCTCACCAAATTCTCGCTCCGGGTTGGGTCATTCTAAGTCATAAGAAGAATTCGATTGTTATCTCATATAAAACGAGCAAGCTTCAAAACTCAAACCACGTCAATCAAGAATTCAAGGAACAACAACGAGGTATCCGGAATCTCAAAGAACACAAGGAATTTTTTTTTTTTTGATTGGGCAACGAACTCAAAGTACCATTCTATGATAATTCGAGAAATATTGAAATGATCACTCATAACCTTCCTATCGCTTTACAAATCAACGGAGTCAACGAATAACGTTATGTCAAATGAAAGATTTCGATACAGAGGACAACACAAAGCAATGAGACAAATCCCTCGTAAACTAATTGATCTAAATCAAAAATTTGTCCAATACTAGAGATGAGCAAAACTTCCAACAAATTGAGACTGAGCGTTACAGAATGAACCATTATATGCCTTCCGAGTTGAGGAACCACAACAGAGTCGAATGGCACTGAGGCAACTATCACAAGTGATTTCGAATTGAATGGAACCAACAAATAGATATTGAGAAATATGCCACGCAAGATTTGGTTTAAATTCTGACATGAGCATTGGTATAAGATGATACATCCCAACGAATATACTGGTGGCTGCAACAGGGAAACTCAAACCAACTAAATAGGTCTAGGCTAACAAACAGATACAAGGTGGGTACGGGCCATAGTAGCAACAAGTCTGAATTTAACGAAACCAAAGAATTTGTATGTCATAAAGTATGAGACCATAGATTGGGTTTATTAGATTAAAGTTGCAACAGGAAGGGAAACTTACATAGGATAACAGCTACAAGCCAACGACGAAACTAGTAGTCACAACAGGAGGATCTAAGTTGACCACGAAAACTTTATCTCAAAAAAATAATACTAACAATAAGACTTCGAATGGAAAATGAAGGGCATTCATCGTCATTGATAGCGAATGAGGCACCTGACACTTTGCCATAAGAATTCGATTGTTCCCAAGAAATGTTAAGAACGATTTGGTGATAAATAACTCAAATGTCAAGAGCTGTAACAAGTCAACAGTATGACAAACTTATGGGAAAACAGATTACGATACAATTCCAACTAGATTTCAGCTAGGCCAACGGAAAAAAAATAAAATAAGGAAACGACTCTCACAGAATCACGTTCGAATATCACCAACTAGCATGGACTCAACCAACCTCTTCCCAAATCAGATAAATCATCGATATACGTAAACTAAAGAGGCCCAAGACAACACATCAATTTGGAATGACTAACGAATGAGTCGAGCAATAAAGGAAAGAAGATACCTCAAACAAAACGTTTCTGAGAACTAAAGAGTAGTAGGAGGTGGTAACTTAGCGGCGAAACTGCCTCTGTTGTCGTTTGGGTGTACGTTCATGCAGCTGTACTGAGCTTGACTCTCCATGTACTCCGGATCCCCGGGAACAATTTCTCGCGAAGTGGCCAGGCTTGCGGCAGACTAACAAAGCCTATTAACTGTGAAGCTCCCTGATTCTCGGATAAAGTAGGCGGTCCAAGATTAACCTTGTTTTGCGATAGCTGATTTGGTTCCCTCTGCCTTTTCTTCTCTTGCTTTTGAAAATTCCCTAGCGACGTACCCATTCTAACGGTCGGTTGCTTTTGTGTATTCGGAAGTTGTAGCTGGTTAACAATCTGTGGACAGTTTCTCGTGAAATGGTCAAGCTTCCCGCAAGTAAAACAAGATCTTGGGCACCACGGACATTGAGCTCGAATGTGACCAGTCTGACCACAACGATGACACACAATCTGACGCTTGAGGAGAGTTCCCAACGTCCCGGTGTGAGAAGGTGGCTTAAGGCCCTGCTGGCCCTGAATAGAGTGACTTGGTCCCCTCGGTTTCTTTCCTCCTGAACTCTGAACACTCCCAGAAGATGAGCTCGCGCTAACGACTTGATATCTAGTTTCCCCCACATTCGCACCCCTCTGCGCTCTCCAGAATTTCAACACCCTTTACACACTCAACGATCTCAGGGAACATTGCCTCATCTCTAACACGCTGATTCACCTCATTCTCCTCGTATGCACTACGACCTTGGTGATCATGATTCCCGGTCTCACCCTTCCTAACTCCACGACTCGAAGACATATTACTATAAGGGCATAAGAAAGAAAGTTATCAGCATTAATCGTATCGCTATATGATGCAAGTTTTCGACCTTCCCAACATGGGTTAACAACTCTACTCTATTCTACCGCAATGTAAATGCAATGTCACATCAACGTACTGACACATTCATGCAAGCACACATATGGTTTTGAAAATACATGAAATGATTCTTTTTTTTTTTGAACCCATGAGACTAAAAGTCTCCCCACGGTCTCAAAGTATTCTAAACCAATTGCTCTGATACCAATTTGTCACGCCCTCAATTTTCAAATAAATAATCCATTTCAATAATGATCCTCGCACAATATATATATTATACCCAAAAGAGAATTTTCAAAAGATTATTTACAAACCAAGTTTCCAAGTTTAAACATTTACAACATTGGCACCACGGCCCAAATTCCATAGCTAGTTAAAAAGTAAATTTAGAGGTTACATAATATCTGAAATTAAAAGACTTCAAATAAATTTACATTTCATCTTTCCAAGAGATCATACAAAAGACGATGAAATCACTTCTCGGCGGCTTTCAAAAGAGATGAGATCAAGCATGCACACCATGCACTTCGCGTCAAGGTCTTTGAGATATACCTGAAAATGATAGGTTGAGCTACACTAGCCCAGTAGAAATTTCTATACTCAAGCTATATGTAATGCGATGAAACATGCGACAGGAATGAATGGTTTTCAATAAATGAACAAAGATACAAATGGTACCACTATGAACCAACAGACAACGACTATGGAGTTCAATACGCCTTATAAATATCCCTAATGAACCGACAAACGACGACTAAGGAATTTAATACGTCTTATGGATATCCTTAGCCATTCGTACGACAACTAGGAGTAGCTTCAAGCACAAATCAATCTAATCAACCCAATACAGTTTATCAAATCATTTTAAGACTCCTCATTGATTGCCACTATTAACTTTCCCATCTCTTACCATTTATCAACAAGCTTCTTTTATAAAAAGAAAATATTTCCTTTTGATTGCCAAAATAACTTTGAGAAGACTCTTGACCTTCACGAGTCAAGCTCCGTTGATTCGCTTGAATACCGGAATCCGTTGATTTGTGCAATACCGGAAACGTTGATTCGCTCAAGAATAGCCGGAGGATTTTAATAAAAATCCTTTTTCAAAAAAAGACAAGTTCCTTTCTTTTCAAATCCTTGGTAGAGTCAATTGTTTATCTCTTTCTTTAACGGTCATCATCTCAAGCAGCAAACAGTTCAAGTAACAACGTATACTTCCGACATCAACTTCAACATTCTTCATTTTATGAGAAATTCAACTGTTTACCACCCCATGCGTGACAGTGAACTCTCTTTCTACCCGGGTTTCCGTCTTACCACACCTTGCGTAACGGGCCCTCTAGAGTCTCCGCATTACCACACCTTGCGTTGCAGGACCCTCAATTCAAAATTCAAACTCACATAAACACATAAGCATTAACAATCCGAATACAAGGAGACACACTTCCCAAGGTCACATGCTTTCATTCATCATCATTCAATGTATTATAAACTCACAAATATGTCCCTTTGTACATCATTAACTACTTTAGGTTCACGTTATCCCTCAAAGTCTATCACGACGCCCTACGTCACGTACCAATCCCACAACGACTCCCCGACACACCACTCGCTAGGTTCTAAATGAGAATCTGTAGAACGAATACCAAATGAACCGAGAATGATCAAGCAAAACGAAGCACGAAGATACGAGTTACCCTCTTCCCTTTCGGACCACTAGGCAAACCCCTATCGACCAACCAAGTACCCACGTCATACCTATAGCTTACGATATTTAATAACGACTCCATGGTACGTCCACCAATCCACCAATCACTACGTCACGCCATAACACTTAATAAGTCTATATCGATCATTAAGACATACCACAACATCTACTTCAATTAACCAAGAGCGTAAACTAACGTACGAGTATGCTAACCATTTAATTCTACACTTTTCTAAACTACGACGACGACCTAAAGTGATCGATTGGTCATTCAATCTTCCGAGGTACGAATAATCAAGTTTGGAAGTCATTTGAAGCTATTCAAAAGGTGTTTGAAGTGTCCGGGGTTCAAACGGGCACGAGAAGGAACAAATGAATCAAATCTGTCCGGAACAAAAGAGGGGTATTGATACCCCTGACCGAGGTATCAATACCTGGCCAGCGTCTGGTCCAGAGAAGAATGGGGTATTGATACCCCTTTTTAGGGTATCAATACCGCGGAGTTTTTCTGCAGATTTTCAGATTTTCAACAACGAAATTTCAACAACAAACAACGAACCAAGCACGATCAAAGCACATAATCAGCCCATAAACACATAGAGAGAGTAAGAAATCCCTACCTCATGTCAAGGATCGAAACCCACGTGATTTGAGCATGCCCTAGCTCTCCAAACTTTGAAATCGACCGAATACTCCTCCTCCGAGCGGACCCACGAATTTTGAACCCGAGAACGCGATTGGAGGGCGAGGGTGGTTGATCTTCAAGGTTCTTGAGGTCTTGGAGGAGTTTTGAGTGAGAGAGGAGGAGAGAGAGAGAGCCGAAGGAGAGGGAGAGATCGGCTGGGGAGAGAGAGAGATAAATGGAGATTTTAATCTCCTACAACACCAACACCCCTTTTATATTAGCACCCAACCCAATTACACTTACACTCCCTCAAGATTCCATTCCCTCACTTCAATCCTTAGTCCAAATAGTCACAAAATAAACTATATTATCTTAATTAGCCAATTAATAAACATTTCAATAAATAAATAAAATAAAATTAAATAAAAAAAATTTCGGGTCTCTACAGTAGAGGTGCAGAGGTACTAGCAACTGCAATGAGACTCACAATGGTTTTGGGTTTAACTATCCCATGTTTTGCTCTTGTAGCCATAGAATGAGTATTGACAGGTACAGTAGGAGGTAAAGAAGTAGGAAGCACAACAGGAGAAGACTGGAAGGAAACTAAAGGTGAAGAAAGAGAAGAGGAGGAATGAGAAGGAGATAAAGAAATCTCCATTTTCATTTCTTTTCGATCGTTATAATACAAAACTCAGCTCTTGATTGATATACTGCGGACTACTCTTACCAGCATTAGTTACAAACCAAACCCCAGTTAACTACTTCTAACTACAGTTAAACAAACCAGCCACACAATTAACGTAATTACAGTTTGGTCCACAACTAACTAATGAGTTCTCTTTACAGTTCGGCCCAAAGATGAAACAATTTATCCTTGTGATTTAACATAAATTGCGAAAAACAGTTTACGTAATAGAGTCTATATTGCCTTGACTTTGCTATATCTTTTTCTGTGCACAACAGTATAAATAAAACAAACATGAAAAGGCACTCTACTTTGATGTCGAACCCAACGCTTCGCTCGTAGAGATGGGTGGAGGATCGCCACTAAATCTTGTTTCTGCCGCAGTATAACCTGCCGCAGTATAACCACTAGATCTGTATCTTAACGGTGAAGGCGTCGCCGTTGGACACTCAAGAAGCCATCGCCCAGTTGATTCTAGAGGTAGAACCTAGATCAAGAACTCCAGATTTGGGTCTCTGTAGTCCAAAAATGATGACGAGAGTGGGAGATCTCATCTCTATCATCTCGCAACCATGGGGTTGGGCGATGAGAGGATAAGAGGGAAAGAGAGTTGAGAAGCTGAACGAGCAAGGGGACAGAAAGAGGAGGAAGAAGGAAGGGGTGGGAGCCCCACTGGCCGAAGCCTTTCTTTCTCTCTCTTTCTAGACTCCCGCCTCTCAACACACTGTCACACCTCTCTCTCTCTCTCATTAAGTCGTGTTCACCTACAATGGCAACGCCAAAATTTGAACACAAGAGTGACACTGGTCGATGAGAATCTACTTATGTCGTTGAATGTTGTGCATAAAAGTGTTAAGAAGAAGAAAGTAAAGTGCAAAGTCATTAATTATTAGGCTTTGTCATGGGCAATATTTTTAGATTTTAAATATTAAATTCTTGATCCAACTCTTCTATGGTACTACTATACACAAATGAAAGCCATTGAGATCCTTTTTTTTATTATTATTTGAACCGATATTATTTAAATTACTCTTTCTGCATTATACTAGTAATTAATTAAGTAATAAGTACCTAATAATGTGTATAAACTATTTCTATGTTTAAAAGTTGGGTAGCAACTACCCCATCCCCTGTAAGTGGCTCTGCCACGATCACCTCTCTTTAAAGGGCAAATTTTTGTAGTCGTCTCTCTAGTTTTACGGTTGTCTCAATTTCGTCTCTTTAGTTTCGATTGTCTCAATTTCGTCCCTGTAATTTATTTTATATTCCAAATTGGTAAAAATGTTATCACCGTTAATGAAACTAGCGGAATAATATGATTAAAAAATTAAGTGCTTCAATTTTAAATCTGGTTAAACCAGTGCAAAGATCTTATTTTTTTGATCATTTTATCCTAGATGGTCGTAATAAATTTTTGGCTCTAAGGCCTTTCAATGAGCATCCGAAAACTCATTATTTAGTTTCAGGGCTCTCTTAAGGTGCTCATTGAAAGGCCGTAGAACCAAAAATTCATTATGACCATTTAAGATAAAATGATCAGAAAAATAAAATCTTCACATCGGTTCAAACGGACTGAAAGTTGGAATACTTAATTTTTTAATCATTTTTCCGTTAGTTTCATTAAGGTATTAACGATTTTACCAATTTGGAACGTAAAACAAACTATGGGGACGAAATTGAGACAACTGTAAAACTAGAGAGACGATTACGAAAACTTGCCCCTCTTTAAAAGTATAAAACCAATGTGTTCATCTCAAAAAACTTGAGGCGCAGTAATTTTGGAAGGAAGGGGAAAATATTGTTTTCAAATATATATAGTATGAGATATACTGTAGATGGAAAAGATATTTTTCTCCAATAGGATTGCAGTTCAGAATAATATTTTCCGTCGACTTTGCACCTTTGTCCCACTTTCATATTTTAACCCTCATTAGTGTCACAACCAAACATAACACATACACACACACCATGACCATGTGAGACCCACTAAACATGTGAATGTGTATTTGTGTGGTCGTGGAATTTTTGTTTCGAGGATATGTGGCCATGCGTGTTTTTGAACAAATCACAAGAGTAAGTTGGTACGCAAATGGGATCCCCAATAGCGGGAGACAAAAGATCCTTACTAGAAAACATAAGTAAACGAGCCTCTGCTTGAATCTTTTTCTTCATGCATATGTAACTTACTCTTGTGTTTTTGTCTCCCGCTATTGGGGATCCCATTTGCTTACCAACTCAAGATTCAACCAACCAGGGGCGGAGCTATGTCGGGCCCGAGGGCCCCCAACTCCCCTAGCCCCATTTTCAATTTTTTATTTTTTATATACCTAATTTTGAATAGGGTAAACTATAGTTAACCCCCTCTAACTAAGCCTCGCGTACATTTTGCCCCCTCTAACTTCTTTTCACTCAACCCCCTCTAACTAACTGAAATTCAAACGGTCATAACTTTAAATGGTCATAATTTCTTCGTCCGAAATCGAAAACATGCAAATTATATATTAATTTCGAGGTCTTGAAGTCAGCTTTCTAATGACACCAAAATCACATCACGATTCAAAGCACACAGAAAGTTGTGATCAAAAGAGTAAGGACTGATAGACAGAAAGACCGTTTTGATCATAACTTTCTGTGTGCTTTGAATCATGATATGATTTTGGTGTCATTAGAAAGCTGACTTCAAGACCTCGAAATCGATATACAATTTGCATGTTTTCGATTTCAGACAAAGAAGTTATGACCGTTTGAAGTTACGACCGTTTGAATTTCAGTTAGTTAGAGGGGGTTAAGTGTCAAAACAAAAAGTTAGAGGGGGTAAAGTGCACGTGAAGCTTAGTTAGAGGGGGTTAACTGTAGTTTACCCTTTTGAATATTATCGATAATTATTCATGTATAGGTGCTTATAATCTTAATATTTTGGTTTGATTTAATTTGATAAAAATTCTGTTATTTTATACTCTCATTTGTCAATTTTTTCATAAGTACAAAATAAACATGTGACTGTTGAAGTAGCCTAAAGAAAAAGGCAACACTTTAATTGCATTAGGCTAGAACCATTTCAATATACAAATTTAATCTATTGGAAAGCAAAAACTTTATTATATAATAAATATACATTTTGATAAAAAATATATATGCATGTCTATTAGAGTATTTATAATGCTATAATCAAAAGTAAAATATTTTTAAAGTTAACAATGTTGGTGCAAAATATGATTCACAATGTCTCCTTAGAATTAATCAAATTTTGGGTTTTGGATAACCAAAACTAGCAATCTTTTGACAATAACCAAATTTAATAGATCTTACATATTCTCAATCAAATACATCAATCATTATACAAAAATGTTTTATCTCTCTTCCCTTTTCCTCTCTCTTTCTTTTCAAATAATATTTTTGAAAAAAAAAATTTTACTAGAATTTTTTTTAAAATATTTTTTTCCAAAATAATAGTTTCAAAAACTATTTTCTATTTCTAGTGAATAGTTTTTATTAGTTTCAAAACTATTTTTAGAAAAACTATTTTCTATTGTTCACAGTTTTTAATTTTTTGTAGTTTGAAAATATGATGTGATAAGTTCTGGATATCTAATTTTGATTATGTCATTGTAGACATCTATATTACTAACTTTAATAATCACTTAAATGAATAATCAAAACCTTATGTGTCCACTTTTAGTTATCAAATTTTGATTATAGAATTGTGTATACCTTTAAGCCGGACCCCCTCAGATCAAAATCTTAGCTCCACCATTGCAACCAACCACATAGTTGTAAAGCTATATACATAGATATAGCAATTATATATTTCTCTCATAGTATAAGTTTCCTATTTGCAAGGCAAGTAGTTAGCAATTACAAAAGTGCTACACACACAACGGTTGTGTAAAACACAACACACAACTAATCTCTAGCCGTCCATTGCTGTAATAAATGGTCAGGATTTGTTCAAACTCTACCCTATAAAAGTTCAACTTTTTCTTGGAAGGATTTTTTTAAAATCTAGACCGTCCAAATACATCTGGACGGTCAGAATTACGCACACAACCAACACAACGGTTGTATATATACAAAAGTGCTACACACACAACGGTTGTGTAAAACACAACACACAACTAATCTCTAGCCGTCCATTGCTGTAATAAATGGTCAGGATTCGTTCAAACTCTACCCTATAAAAGTTCAACTTTTTCTTTGAAGGATTTTTTTAAAATCTAGACCGTCCAAATACATCTGGACGGTCAGAATTACGCACACAACCAACACAACGGTTGTGCAAATAGCATTTTTGTAGCAATTATGTATACCAAAAATGCTACTTGCACAACCGTTGTGTTGGTTGTGTGCGTAATTCTGACCGTCCAGATGTATTTGGACGGTCTAGATTTTAAAAAAATCCTTCCAAGAAAAAGTTGAACTTTTATAGGGTAGAGTTTGAACGAATCCTGACCATTTATTACAGCAATGGACGGCTAGAGATTAGTTGTGTGTTGTGTTTTACACAACCGTTGTGTGTGTAGCACTTTTGTTTAGAAAAAACCCATTAAAGAACTACTAATTATAGCTTCTGGTAATCAATAATTTCCTACATGAAGAATTCCTCATTGGTTAGGCCGAGCTATAAAAAGTTACTTACTTCTATTACATATGATACCAAAAGTAGCACCATTATTTTTTAGTGTACTAGTATTATAGTAGTTTCATTTGAACTTTAGATTAATATGATGTATTCTTTTAGGTATAGACTTAAATGAGAGTGAAGAAACTTGAGAATGGTCAATTAATATTGCATTTCTAAAATAGAAAACAGTGACAAAATTTGAAGGCTCTCTCTCTCTCTGCATATATATATATATATATATATATATATATATCAACAAAAGTAACATTTTATTAAGGGGAAGGGGAAAAGGAGATTTGAACCAAAGGTTGAAAAATACATCTAACAAACAAAGCCTGTTACAGATGATGTACAAAGCCTAGATATTACAAATGAGTAGTGCTACAGGTACCGACGCTCGGTGTAGGGAAATCGTACCGACGGCTGCGCTGGACTGTCTCTGGCCACCGGACGGCCAATTCGAGACACATCGGATATCGTTGATTCCTGCGCGTATATACACGAAAAATATGGTGTTTAAATCAAGCACCCTAGACACATCGGATGTCGTTGATTCTCATAAGGGCCCCCTCGTGTATATATGTATATGCATATATACATGAATAAAGGGTGTTTAGATCAAGCACCCTAGACACATTGGATGCCGTTGATTCCCGTGCAAGCCCCCTCGTTTTTTTATTATAGAATTTTTGGACGGCTCGGATCGACCGTCCGATGGCCGGAGACGGCTCGGCGCGGCCATCGGTATGATTTTCCTACACTTGGCGTCAGTACCTATAGCACTACTCATTTGTAATATCTAGGCTTTGTACATCAGCTGTAACGGGCTTTGTCTGTTGGACGTATTTTTCAACCTTGGGTTCGAATCCCCTTTCCCCCTTCCCCCTTAATAAAATGTTACTTTTGTTTAGATCTTAAAAATAGGGTGTTTAGATCAAGCACCCTAAACACATTGGATGTTGTTGATTCCTAAGAGAGCCCCTCAGTTTTTTTTTAAAGAATTTTTGGACAGCTCGGATGGGCCATCCAGTGGCTGGAGACGGCCCGGCACAGCCGTCGGTATGATTTCCCTATGGGGGCATCGGTACTCATATCATTTTCGTATTATAAATAAAGCTCAAAACATCTGATGGCCTAAAAAGTCCAAATCTTACAATTAACCACATAAAAAAAAACCTAACTCACCGGAGTGGGAGGATCTATCTATAGTACTCTGCTGATGCTTCCGGCTCGCCTTAAGTTGCATGTCCAAAATAAGGATAAAAATGAAAAAGAAACGCCTGAATAACTAAAGACAAATTGTCAATTTAATTCTTAGTAATTGCAAAAAGCCAAAAAACATAGATCACCGATTTGGTAGATATTTTCCTTCAACCCCTTTTTTTTATAAACAATAAAATTTTATTAGGAACTCGACAAAGGATACATCGAGGTAGCCAAAATTCAAGCTACAAGAGGAACCTTGAAGCGAAAGAGAAGACCAAAAGGAAAAAAGAAAAGAAAACACATCCGATGAAACTTTGGATCAACCCTTTGCTAGGACAAGGAACGTCGGATGGAAAATGTAAGTAGTTTGAAGAATAAGCTAATGTAGACCAAGAAAGTTGATATTCAAAGATTCCATGTGACCATGACTATTGGATTTGTTCTCTTTTTATCTCCCACAAAAGTCCTTTGAATGTAGTAATATCAAGCCGCCCAATTCCATTTTGATGAGACAAGTGGATTTCAGTCCAGGAAAGTTGAAAATGATACTTTTACTAGCTAGTGGAGTCATATTTATTTTGTTATTTATTATTTTTTGTATCCATAATGGTCATATATCCATATGTATATGCCGCCAAGAGGCTCATCACTTTGGCATATCCCGCACAATCATTGTAATTCAAGAAACCTATCTCTAAATATTACTCTCTCTATCCTTAAATAAATATCTGACCCGCAAACCTAATTAAGTCTTTAAATAGGTGAATTCTTTTCTTTCAAAAATTTTGAAAAAAATACCTTCCGGGGGGAGTATTAATTTAGTTTTTTTTTTTAAATTTGAAAGCTAACATTATTTAGTTTGTGATCCAAAACACAAGGGGGGGGGGAAAATATATCAGCTTTGAACAAAGAATGATTCCAAAAATACCCATTGGAATATTTACTTGGAATAAATATTGTAAATATTCCGAATAAATGGTGGACAACTATTGCTATACTGAATTTCTATGTCAATAGAATAGTTAGGTTTACGAGTCACAACAAAAAGGCACTTCATCAATTATATGAACTCTGTAAAAATTAAATCCAGAAACAAAAATAAAACACAACCATAGAAATACCACGACTGGAGAAAGAAACAAGTTTAATAACGAAATCTATACAAGACAAGAATAAGTTCTTGTCTTTGGCAAGACTTGATCGTTCACATCATTTTTTTTAATCAGTGAAAAAACGAATTTATTAATTATTAGTATAGGTTCAACGACTAAAAGAAATTCGAGCATAAACGAAGTTTTTCTAAAGGAAAAACCAAAATTCATAGTATTTGTATGAAAACTTGCAGCATAGATAAATACATGGTGAAAATTCAATCCTCCACTTAGGTCTCGTTCCAGAACACCTTTTAAAAAAATAAATATTTATTTCACATTTTCAAACTCAAAAGTAATGTGAAAGATCTCGATAAGATCTATCAAACAAGATCCAAATTGCTAGGAAAATTATTTGCATAAACACATTATTTTTGAACTTGAAATTACCTTGTTAAAAAATGCTCGTTAAGTACTTAAATCGAGTTCTGGAACAGAGCCTTAATGGGCCTATTTTTCGACTTACTTTTTCTTGAAATGTCAGGAATTTATATCGAAATATTACGAATTCAAAATGGATTAAGGGGTCCATTAACGTACAGGTCTATGGGTGTTATTAAGTTTAAATTTGGTTGGCGACGCATAGACTTGTACAGATTATTGCATGCATCATAATCAATTTTCTTGTACTTTTATTGATATTTACACGTTTCTTAATTTATGGGAGTAGTACTCAAATTTACCGACTCTATTGATTTCTTGCTTGTACAAAGGTACGGAGATATTCAGCTCATTAAGGTCATACAGTAGCTCACAATTTAACACTTTCTTCAAAAATTAAACCCACTACATGTGATCTACATGCAACTAGCTAGTACAATATATAGCAGCGCTGCAATGAGAACAGATTCGTACAAATCGCTTTAAATTTGGAGGCCGTCTCGGGTCTCGTAAAAAATCATCGAAGTCGCTCATTTTGTGCAAGGTTTTTGGTTCAGGGTTCCATGCAAAGATCAACTCAATGCCATATTGTTGGGGGCATTTACAAGACATCAAACTTTGTCCCGGAATTCAGTCTTTCTGAAGCGAAATTGAATGTATTGTAAACGTCTTTGCCGATATTGATTGAGCTGATTTTTTATCGAGGAAACCGAAACAATATGTTTTAACCAATATGGGTTCCGATCATATTTGTGGAATCCAAGACGGGTCTCAAAGTAATCTGTGTGCTCGGGTACAGAACCCTGTCTATACCCACATCGTTTCTGGTACAATAACTGTTAGGTTTGCTATATCATTGGGAAAAAAAAGTTCACTTTCTATGAATTTCCTACAATCTGCTCAACAATGTACTACTTATTACAATTGAATTGAATAACGAGGTATGGACCTTTGGAAGTGAGAGATTGTAGGTTCGATTCATATGGATAGGAGATCAACCCTTTGTGGTTATATTAACTTCTAACACATCCACTAACCCCCGCTGATATAAACAATGTTGAAAAAAAAAAAAAAACATGGTATGAAATAACACAATATTTTTTTATTGTTTTTGATTTGGCGAAAGGAATTGAAAGGTGTCAACTAATTTGGTGTCGTTCTCTCCTATGGAGCTTATGGGGCTTTTCAATTTTTTTGGCGTTTGTTCTTATTAAAAAGAAATTGTGTTTGGTAGTTATGCGTCAAACTTTTGTGAATTATTAATTCGTCTCAACTCTCAACGAGAAAAATTGAAAAAGCAAAAAAAAATTAATTTTACCCAAATATTTTTGAAAATATCTAAGATAAAGCCTCAAAAGCCGTGACGAATCAGTAATCTGCAAAAATTTGGCGCAAAACTAACAAATGTCAATAAAATATGTATAAAAACAAAATGCCAAAAAACTCAAAAAGCTAAAAGGAACAAGGAATTGCAGCCGTTACTCTTAGTTTTTCGGGTTTTTTCTTCTTTTTTTTGAACGGCAAATTTTTTTTATTAACCTTTGAAATTGTTAAATTTGGGGTTTTTTCTTGCTTTATCATTATTCAAATTCTTTTCGTATTTGCTAGTTTTGTGCCACATTTTTGATGATCAAAAATCGGCAAGTACATGATTGGATCGTGTTTGCTTAAATTAACATTGCACCATTAAGCTGATTTTTAAAAAAGAACTGTTCCGAGATCAATGTACGCTAATCACAAGACTAAACTATGTCCGATCAATTTAGTTTTTGCGTCAACACTCCACAACAAGCCGAGAAAAATGAACAAATTTATGGTTTCCATGAGGTTAAGTCACCAAAACGCCCCAAAAATTTTTTTTGCTCGGCAAAAAACGCCCCAAAATTGGGCACAGTAAGAGCCACTGCATTCCTCTTCCAGATTAATTTATTGAAGTTTCTATAAATATCCATTACCAAAAGGAAAAAGAATTCACCAATTCACCACTGGAGGTTAATTAATTTGCCTGATCATTAACCTCAACTCTGGAATTAGTCAAGTACGCACAAGTTAATTAGCTCATCCACCCGTTTATCGAAAAAAAACAAAACAAAACCACGGTATCTCTCGATGTGACAATTTGCACGGAATTTGGAACCGTAGAGACTTTATGCATCTATTCGTTATGTCTTTACATTGTGTGCCAATGTGAATGGAACTATTGATTGATTTAAGGAATTCAATTAACGATAAAGCTGCACGATTAGGCTGCGTCCGTCAATTGGCCAAACCTGGCCAACCTCTCTCTCTCTCTCTCTCTCTCTCTCTCTCTACTATACACTTCGATAAAGGCATAAAGGATGCTAGCCAGTAAAAGAGACAGTGTGAGAGTAAAGACAATTGGCAAAAGCTTTTCAGTACCATTCTTGAGCTGTGGAAAACGTGGTGTGATGGTCACCAAGCTAGAGAGGGCCGGGCGTGATCCGAGATGATTGATCAGCGCCCACTGAAATTTATGAGTCAGAGAGAGACAGTGATATCTCAAAGGAGAGATCTGATTTTGGAATTTATGATCATTGAAACAATAATGCTAGCTGCTGTGGAAGATACCAACATGTCTTTGTCTTCGCAATTATACTCTTGCATTCATACCGGCAGCTCGAGGCAACTAACCTGTATTACACGGCACTTGGAAAGCCACATGCACCATATTCCCAGTATTTCTGGTGGAGCATACGCGTGCGTTGTTGTTGTAACGCGTTGTCGTTCTTTGCGACTAGTGGTGTGTGCAATGTCGAATGTCGTAAAATGCATAGAAGTGTAGAACACCTTTCATGGTATATATATATAGTACCAATCGTTTCCAAGAAACTCGATTCGACAAGTGGTGCACATGAGAGTCGAGATGTTAGGAGTT